>WEKX01025941.1:309984-328901 GCA_013390025.1 Pitta sordida | reverse complement strand
CCCGGGGGTATGGCCCGGCGCCGCCCCCCCCGAGGCTCTGCGGTCCCCCCGGGACCGGCTGTCACCCCCGCCCCATCGTTGTCTCCTTTGCTGTGGTCGTCGACACGGAGTTCCGATATCACGCCCGGGCTCTGCCGCGCCGCCCCGCGCCTGCCGTGTTCACGGCTGTCCCCGCTGTCCCGCCCGCCCAGCACCGTCCCTGCCGCTCCCCGGGGACCTGCCGCCCCCTCCTCCCCTTATCCTCTCCTCCCCCCGCCGTGTCCCCGTGTCCCGCCGAGGTCCCGCCGCCCGGTCCGGGTCTCTGCTGTCCCCTCTGTCGCCTGCGCCCTGGCACGGTCCCTGCCGCCCCTCCGGAGTCGCTGCCGCTCCCTACGATGCTCTCCGCCCCTTATCGTTCCCTCCGCCCTACCGGCTTCCCGCTGTCCCATCGGGGTCACGGATGCCCCAGCGGCATCTCTGCTGCCTCCTCCGCATCCCGGCCCCTGTTGTCCCCTTTGTCTCCCGGTTCCTGCTGTCCCCGCACTCCCCCCCCGTTATCCCGACGCCCCACCGGGGCCTCGCCGCCCCCTTGGACTATCCCCGCTGTCCCCGGACTGTCCCTCCTGCCTCTCAAAGGTCCCTGGCGCCTCCTCCCCGTTATCCCACCGGGAACGCAGCTGTCCCCACTGCCCCCGTCGGGCTCCTCGCTTTCCTCGGGGGATCTCCGCTGTCTCCTCGTTCTTCTATCGTCCCCCAGAGGTTCGCGCCACCCCTGGACTATTCCCCCTGCCCCTCGAGGGTCCCTCTCGCCTCCTCCTTTCTGACCCACTGGTGGTCCCGTTATCCCGGCGGGAGCGCAGCTGTCCACACTGCCCCACCGCGGGTCCCGTTGTCCCACTGGGAGCGCTGTTGTCCTTACAGCCCGGCCAAGGGTCCCGTTATCCCTCTGGGAGCACTGCTGTCCTCACTTCACCGCCGGGGACACCGGAGGGTCCCCGCTACCCTTAGGTCACTCCTGCCCCACCCCTCGCAGGGACTTGGTTTCTGCCCCACCATATGAGTAGGGGGGACACACGGACCCGTCACCATGACAACCTTCCCGGTGCCTCCGCCCCGTCCCTGTTTCCACGTTAGGACCGGCAGCCCCGGGGCTGTCATCACCGGGAGAGACGCGACAAAGCCGCCTCCTCGCCGTGAAGGGGGGTCAGCCCTGCCATCGCAGCGCTCGTCACACCCCACTGCACGCCCAGTGTCCCGCTGGGACTGTGCCGAGACCCCTCGGTCCCCTCGGTCCCCGCCGCACCGCCCGTCCCGTCGGGGCTCGCGGGCGCGCGCCTGCGCTCGATCTCTCGGCCGGCGGCTGCTCTGGCCTCGCGCGGGGCTCGCTTGGTGCTGCCTTCCCGCCCCCACGTGCGCACAGCCATGGCGGCCCCCGTGCGGGCCGGGAGCGCGGCCCCGGTACCCGCCGCAGGTGCGCTGGGACCGGGGCAACGCGGGCTTCTCGGTGCCGGTACCAGTCGCTGTTTTGGTTGCCTCGACGGCAGAGGCCCGGTCGGCGGCGGGGGAGGCCTCCCCCGACACCGTCCTGGCCCAGCTGGCCCTTTGGCGGTTGTCCCGTGGGCCGTGCGGGGAGGGGTTGGTGGCTCATGAGTGCCGGTGTTGGGCTGGAAATAGTGAATAATCCCCATGCTGTCACTCCCCCGCCGCTCTCTGGCATCGCCGAGATGTAGGGGGGCGGTTGCTGGCGGGGGGCGGCTTCAGGATGAGGCTCCCGGGGATGGATCACCCGCCGCTGGTGACTTTTTCCCGGTGGGATAACGGGGTCCCCTTACTGGGGAAGGAAAGATATTCCGGTGTTGCCGGGGCGCTGGTCATGAGGGGTTGGTTCTGCGTGATGTCCTCTCGTTTTGGGGACAGCCAGCCTCACTCTTAGGGTTTCACATGCTTCAAGTGCTGTTTTCTTGGCTAAAAACTCCCTTCTTTTTCCCCCAAAAAAGTGCCAGCGAGCTGCCCCCAGCGTGAAGGGGGCAGCTTCTCCCGCTTGTCCCAAGGAGTCTGAGCCCAGCGACCTCTCCTGCTTGTCCCAAGAATTGGCACGGGGACAGTGAGGATGCTGGTGGCTCGTGGGGTCCAAGGTGCTCTGCCCTCCTGGTCCCTCCTTTACGCCCCCCGGTTTGACCCACAGCCCGACCCCCCCGACGTGTGGCACAGCAGATCCCCGAGGACATCCTTGGAAATGTGGAGCTGCAGGAGGCGGCGAAGGCGCTGCCCCCAAACTACAACTTCGAGATCCCCAAGACCATCTGGCGGATCCGGCAGGCTCAGGCCAGGAAGGGTGAGCGCTGACCCTGTGGGATGAGAGGTTTTGGGGCTGGTTGGTGCTGGAAGGACCCCCTGGGGCAGGTGAGGCTTGGGCAGGGGAGGTGCTGAGCTGCCCAAATTGCCCTGGCATCTTTAGGGCTCTGTCTTGGAGAGCTCTCTTCCCCTTGAGGCGGGTTAATAGATCTGTATCTCTGGAATATAATCACATTGGACAGGACAGGTTGAGCTGTGCGGACCTGTCAGCTTGGAGATGTCTGGGATGCTGGCCAGGTCCCTGCTGTGCTCCTCTCTCCTGTCTCCCTGTGCTTTCCTGCCATGCTGCTGGGGCTGGGAAGGGGGAGCTCTGCAGGGCTGGGCACCGGGGGGGGACTGATGGGGAGCCATGCTGTGCTCTGATCTGAACCTTCCTCAGGGTTCTCGAGGGGGTTGTTTAGCCCTGGAGAGGTGGAGTGTGACATTGGCATCCTTGGGAGGGTTGCCAGGGCTTTCCTTCCCTGGACTGTGAATTCCACTTAGCAGTGTGTGCTCAGCCACAGGCATCAGGGCATGGAGCCTCCCTGTCCACCCCCAGGTGTCACCAGTGTCCCCATCCTTCACACACAGGCGGGGGCTGTTCGTGGGGTTGTGTGGCTCTGAGGGCTCTGGGCAGAGCCAGGTTTGAAATGTTGTATCCACCTGGAAATGTCTCTGCCTGCTGCCACCAACCTGGCAGGGCTGGCAGCCGTCACGGGGGTGTTCTGGGAGCTGAGCTGGTCCTGGCTGTGATGCTGGAGAGCTGGAGGCTGCAGGGCAGCCCAGTCCATCCCAGCAGTGGTGTGGGAGGCAGGGCTGGATGTGCCCCATCAGCACACAGTGAGGCCACCCAGCCGTGCTGCTCTGGCTTCCCTTGCTGTGTTTTGCTGCTTGGCACCTCCTAATTAAATGTAAATATGCGGCTGGGATTTAGGCTTCTGAGCTGGGAGCGGAGCCCATCAGCCAGCCAGCCGTGCTGGGATTTGAAAATCCGCGTGTGCAGAGCCCAGCCAGGGGCTGGTTGCTGGGGGAACGAAGCCTCCTGCTGGGCTGAGCCAGCCCTGCCTGTGCCCTCCCCGTGCCCTGCCTGCCATGCCGTTTGGGGGGGCTTGGGGTGGCACCCGCCCGTCCCCATTGTGCCATGCAGGTGGACAGTGACCCAGCGGCCTCCTGCCAACGTCCTGCTGAGGGAGGCAAAGCTATTTGTAGGTCTGGGGTGGAGGGCAGTCCCAAATGGGCCAACATAGTTCCAAATGGGATGGAGAACACTGTAATTGTGAGCCCTCGGCACTGCCAGGTCAGGCAAGGGCTGGGAGAGCATGTGCAGCTTTCCTTGGGCCCTGTGGGTTGGAGCAGGTTGGGATTATCCCACTTTGGAGCTGGGTCTTTACACAGCTCCACACTGGCCAGCAGACTGGGCCTGGCAGCATGGGGATTTTGTTGGCAGGGAGTCTGGAGAGAATGTTTGGATAGATATCACTGAAGCTGGGATATCTTAGTGGGACTGGGAGGTGAAACAACAGGATTAACGGGGCCTCCTCTGTTTATCTCCCCCAGCATGGTCCCTGCTCCTCCCTACCACACCTTGAGTGGCTCCCAGCTGGACCCCAGGCACGGGGAGGCCCAGCTGGTCTTTGGAGGCGAACGGATTGTTCTGAGCTGGAAGGAGGAAGCAAACCAGGAAACATTTGTTGTTGAATAATATCCTGCTAGGCACAATGTTGCATCCTTGCCGACCACCCTCCTGAAATGGGGAGAAAAGCAGGGAGAGGAGGTGTGGAGAAGGGCAGTGAGGATGATCAAAGGTTTGGAACAGCTTTTGTATAGGGAGAGATTAAATAGATTTAAATCCTTTAGCTGGAAAAGAGATGAACGAGGGGGATATGATAGGGATGTAGAATTGTGAATGATGTGGAGAGGCTGAAAAGGGGATGATTATTCACTCCTTCTTGTACCAGGAGAACCAGGGGCACGCGTTTACATTATTAGGAGCAGGTTTAAAATAAACAGAAGAAAGTACCTTTTCCTGTGCAGCACATAATTAAAATCTGGAACTCATTACTGTGGGAAGCGGGAGAGACCAGCGGTGTCAGCGGGTTCAGAGAGGGATGATGTGTGTGAGCAGGAGGAATGGGTATGGCCCGAGGCAGGACAATGTGCACCCCAGCTGCCAGAGCCAGCGGGACTTTTGACAACTTTCTGGCTGTTTTGGGGAGGGTGGTTCTGTGGCTGCTGCTCGAGGTGGGTGTGTTGGACCTGGTGCCCAGGTCTCCAGTTCAGGATGTCCCTTGCAGCCCATCCTAACCCCGGGGCTGTTTCTCTTCCCAGTGGCCCTGCAGATGCCAGAAGGGCTCCTCATGTTCGCCTGCACCATCGCGGACATCATTGAGCGGTAAGACCACGGCTTCTCTGTGCTTCCCTGCTCAGCTCTGGGGGCTGGCGAGGGGGTGGGGGCTATTGCTGGGAATGGGGTAACCCACTGGGCAGGCTGCCTGGGCAGGATGAGGCCCAGGACAAGGGAGCGTGGCTGCCGGCATGGGGCCACAGCCTGGCTGGGCACAGCCGGGCAGTGCTGCTGCCCTGAGCCAGGTCACAGGAACCTGCTGTGGGGACAGGGACTGGCACGGCGCCAGCCCGGCCCTCGACGATTGGCTTCTCCTCCCCTCACCGCTGTGCCGGGAGCTGCTGACTGAATCAAAGTGTTGGGGGCCCCGCGGGGGTGCTGGAGCCGAGGGGGGGGCAGCCGTGTTAACAACCAGCTGACGCCAGCCCAGTGCCCGTGCGCTCAGCGCAGCAGAGCAGAGCAGCCAGGGGAGGGCTGGCAGCAGGGCCACCACTGCAACATGGATCTGTCCTCCTGTCCTGTCTCTGCAGCCATGCTGCCCAGCTTGGAGATGCTCTGGGCAGCCTTTCTGTAATGGGGAGGCCTGAGGCTGCGGTAGTGACACAGAAGGGGTCACTGCGAGCAACTTCTGCTGGACAGCGTCTTCCCGGTGGCACCTCTCTTGATTTTTCTGTGCCGCCTGGGAGGCCAGGTCATGGCACCTGGGAGGAGCTGGGCTGTGCAGTGACAGTGGATGAAGGCACCTTGCAGAAATTTGCCATGATCTCTTCAATGCCGAGCACATCTCCCTTCCTCCCCACCTGCCGCCAGCCCCCTGCCCAGCCCCTCTCTGTTTTAGCACAGTGAATTAGTGCTAATAGCACCGTGTGCCTCGTCTGCCATCGGGGTTGTGACACTCATTAGCAGCTGCCTTCCCGGGGCCAGTGGGCTCGCCTCCCTGCCGCCGTGAGCCGAGCAGCCGCTGCCGTGCCGAGTGGGAAGGCAGCCGTGTCCACGGGCTTTGTCCCCGCTCTGCCATCATTTCCCCCGCGGGATCACAGCAGCCCCACGCTCGGTGGGAAGGTGGGTGTGGGACGGGTGCGGGGGGCAGGATCTGGATGCGAGTGTGGGCTGCTCGGCGTGGGTTTGTCCCTTTAAGTGGAGCTGCCTCCTCTCAGGCTTTGGCACCCAGCCGCTTTCATGTCTCCGACTTCAAAGGCAGCGGATTAAGGGGCTCTTTTATCTGAATGAAACCTTAAGCCTCGCTTCCCGGTGGATGGTGGATTCCAGGATGCTGAATGCCGTGGTGCCGGTGGATTCTGGGGTGCTGGCATCCCTGCTGGATTCACCCTCTCTGTCAGGGGTGCTCCACAGGGCTGGGGAGGTGTACTGGGTGCCAGGGTGAGGGGTGCTGGTGGGAGATGGGTGCTGCATGGGTAGAGGTGCCCAGCCAAGGGAGGGGATGTGGCAGCAGTGATGGGCTGGTGGTTGAATGGGGGATAGCCTCAAGGCTGACTAGGAGGGCCGTATCCTTCCCTTACTGCCACCACGCAGCACCCAGAGACACCCCATTGCCAGTCTCTTGCTGGGACCGCTGGGTGCCATCCATGATTCTGGCTGGGAATGTGGCCGTGCTGGGTACCACCGCTGCCAGCTGGAGGATTGTGGCTGTGGGCAGGAGTGAGCCCAGTCCTGTCCCCACTCTCTTCTTGGGGATACACTTGGGACCTGGTTCCGCTGCTGGAGGTGAGGTGTGAGTCGGCAGGTGGCCTCGTTAGTGCCTGCCTCTTCCTGATATTAATATTCATCACCAGCATTAATGTGGAATTGCAGCTCGGCCGCAGCTCCTGCTGGCCCTCCTCACCCAACACTGGGGCCGGATGAGCCTCCGACGTGACAGGAATCGCTGCAGCCACATGCTCTGGTGGTGGCTGCCACGGCCAGGCTGGGGACAGGGGTTTGGGGTATTGTCAGCCCTGGGCTGGTGTGTTCCCTTCCTTCTGGGGACAGAGACTGTGATGGCTGAGCGTCCTGGGGACACCTGTGCCCCCATGGAGGGCATTGCTTAGCAATCAGCCCTTCTCCCCAGCCCGTGCTGCTAGATGCAGAGCTGTGCCCAGGGCTGGTGCCCTTGGGGTGAGAGTGCCCATCCCCTTGTGTTCTGGCTCAACCGGAGCCGTGTCAGCTGCCACTCAGACAGAATATTTATTCCTCCTGCTGGAACTGCCTTTTAATAAAATATTTGTGCCTTGGCCTGGCAGTGCCAGGAAAGGCCAAGAGCAGGGATGTGGCTCACTCAGCTGCAGCACAGATGGCTCAGGGAGGACACTTCCTCTGTCCCCGTGCAGGGGGATGGATGGCTGTGTCACTCTGTCCCCCACTACAATGTGGGAGTGAGCAAGGATGGGAGGAGGCTGCCAGGTGGGGCCTGTCTGGGCTTTCCAGCTTTGCCCTAAGAGGCTGTCAGGATGAAGATGTAGCCGAAGTGTCACCGCCACTGCCGCCGCCAGAAAGGCCGGTGGGGTTCTGAGCCTGGAGCCTTTGATATGGAGAGTGCACTTGGAACATTGACCGGTGTGAAGGCCAGTTAATTAGCGTTAATAGGTTTGTCACTGTCAAAGCTGTGCCGGGGCGATTGGCCAGCTGTGGGGGGGCGGAGGGCTGGGGTCTGCCGCGCTGCCGGCGCCGCATCACGACGCTCTCGCGGCACCTTCCAAATTGGCTCCATTTGTCACGGCTGATGTAATTCGGCGGAGGGTAACTCGTGCTGGGGGGCGGCAGCGTGGAGAGCCGCGTGGGGGGATCTCGGACCATGGCTCGGGGAGGGGGCAGCCCCCCAGCCCACCCGCTGTCGTGCCGGGGAGGGGTGGCAGCCGTGCCCTCTGCACCACCAGCTTCTAGCAGAGGGGCTGAGCAGCCAGGAGCAAACTCCTGGTCCCCTCCCTGCCGGGGCTGGAGCAGACGGATCAGCTGGGCTCTCAGCTGGGCTTTCAGCTGGGCTTTTGATTCCGTGTTAATAAAGTCGGCTGTCAGGATTCGCAGCTGCTAATCCCTCTGTCTCCCTGTGCCACGATGGGACGAACGGCTCCTGCTAATCAGCCGTGGCTTGGTGGTGGGGACGGGCGATGATAGGGGGGGCAGGGGTGTCCTGATGCCCACATAGGCTGCCCTGCCACAGCCTTAACACCTCCCAGCTCCTGACGGATTTGGATCATCCATGCCAGGAAGTGCTGGAGGTGCACAGACCATCCCGGCGAGTGTGCCATGGTGTGCCCAGGAACATACAGGGACTTTTCAGAGTGACAGCAGGCCTTGAATTGTCTCTGGCTGAGCAGCAAAGAGTTAAACATCTGCAGACACGGCCCAGCAGCTGTGGCAGAGCTTGAAATACCCCACTATGGCCAGGACAAAACAGCCCCTGATGGCTTCTTTGCCTGACAGGCATATCTGCTGCCATATCTGGTGTGCCCAGCAGGTTCCCAGTGCCATGCAGGCACGAGTCCCTTGGCCCGGCATGTCTGCTGGGTGACACTGGACAATGTGGGACTGAGTGCTGCAGCAAAGCTGGCAGCATCACCAGGAGGTCTCGAGGGGCCATCCTGGGACAGTAGCAGAGCTCAGGATCTGGCCTCAGCTGCAGAGCGCTGCTTCCCTTCTCCCCTTATCCTTTAGGCGCAACCTGGAGGGGCTGGCAGCGCTGTGCACGCTGTGCAGGGGAATTTAATCACCATCATTAACCACACAACAGCATCATTAGGAAGAATGAAGTTCTCACTTCATTGGAAATGTTTAAAACATTCTGCCTGGGTGGTGACTGCTCGAGGTGGACTGGGCAGGGGTGAATGTGTGGGGTCTGTAGGGCTGTCACCTCCCAGGGCTGGGATGTGCCAGAACGGGTGGGGGGCCCACCACCATTTGCCCTGTGCCCTGCTACCAGAGCTGCTGCCTGGCCATGGTGAAGAGGGAACAGGCACCACCCAGGCAGAGGGTGGTGTGGCTTTGCCACCACCGTGCACTGGCCCTTGGCTTACCTTACTTTGGGGTGTTTTTGCAGCTATGGGACCAGGAAAGCTGTGGTACCATGGAATGTGTCCCTTGGGATGGTGCTGTTGGCCCTGGCATCTCCAGCGAGGACAGAGCGAGACATCCCCCGAAGGAAGGGGACCCAGCCAGAGGTGGCTGTTCTTGATGGGCTGTGGGAACCCACGTCTCCCCATCCTGACCTATTTGCAGAAGCTCAGCAGGGCCCTGTGATTGCCCAGCTGCAGCAGGGCTCTTCCAGCGCCGATTGCAATAAAATTGCAAACTCATTATTTTAATTATGTGCAGCCTTCCTGTGCTAATGAAGTTGGGAGTGTGGTAATGGGGCTTGGTGATGGGCTTCTCTGCTAATTAAGGTCATTGTTTTTGGCTGGGGCTGCACTCAGCCCCCATGGCCCAGGGCAGCATCACCCATGGGTGTCCTGGGACGCGCTGGGCATGGGTGCAGGGCAGACAGTGGGTGAGGGACTTGTGGGGTGATAGTGGGGCTCTGCCTTCCCCCCAGAGACAGGGCATGGGGTATTATCAGGACGTAACCCTCTTGCTTATACCAAAGCTTTTCCTGGCAGGAAGGTGACGCCGCCCCACAGTGTGACTGTGCTGTGAAGGGCCACATGCAGGTGAGGCAGGTGACTCCAAAGCAAGGAGCAGTCTGCTCCGTGTCTCCGTTCCCAGTAGGACATGTGGGCACTGGCAGGACTGGCCATTTTCAGCCTGTTCCCTCAATCCCCTCTCCACCAAGGGCTGGTGGGGCCACGCATGATGGACACTCCAGGGCTGAGGACTCCTCCCTGCCGGGGAGAGTGGCTCTGCTTCATGGCTTGAGGACCAGCACTGTATCATTCACATGCTGCCAGGGGACCTTGTGCTTCTGCCAGCAGCAAATACTCTCATTCATTTGTCGAGGGACTGGGATAAATCAGGATTGCTCCAGCCAAGTGCCTGTGCTTGGAATACAGGGTCTGGCCATCCTGTGCTTGGGGATGTGAGGTCCTCATGTGTGCCTGTCTTATTATCAGCTCCCAAACTTGTCCCTGGGTCACTGTCCCATCCATCCAGGCTGGCCAGGGGAGAGCAAAGCCATGAGGATCTGGGAGTCCCAGTGTCTGGGATAGGGTCGGGGACCTGGCCCGCCTGGGCATGTGTCCTGCCAGTGCTGAGCATGGCACTTTATAAATGGGATTTTGGGAGCCATCTGTTTAAAGGAGGAGATAATGAATTAGGGGGAGATGAGAAAAATGCTAGGGCCAGGCGGTTTTTCAGAATGAGCCGGGGTTTGCGGGACGTAAAAGATGAATAACCTCCCCACGTGTTCAATATTCATGAACTCCCAGCTGTAGTGAGCGTCTCTGTGCTGGGTGGGGACATCCCTGTCACTGTGTTCTCCCTGCCAGCACACTGCTGGGACCCATCCATGGCTGCAATGACTTGTAGGGACGCAAAACACCCGCAAGGACACTCCCGTGTGTCCTGGTCCAGTCTGGTTGGTGAGCAGCTTCCCAGCCTGTGTCAGAGGCAGGTGGCTGCTAATTGACATTTCCTTCCTCTGTAGTTTGATGAAAGACTCTGGCGACACTGAACTGATTAAAACATCAAGGGGAGGCCCGCGTGCTTGCCTTTGATTTGTCTCAGGAGATGATTATTGCTCCGCTCGACCATCCAGCCAAGCCAGAGCTGGTGATCCTGGTGCGTGCCATGCTGTCCTGGTGCCTCTTCTGTGGCACCACCAGGCTCCTGGCACCCTTCAGCCTCACCAGCCACAGTGGCAGCACCACTGGGTTCTCTCCTCACCAGGCATGATCCTGCAGCCCCTTTGCACAGCTGTGGCTCATCTCCCTGCAGCCAGAGTAGGAACCTTCCCCATGGCCAGGACAGGGCCCACCTCCATCTCTCCCTGCCCACAGGCCAGTGGTTTTGTCCTGCCCAGCTGCAGCCCCACACGCGTGGCGGGGGCCACAGGCACCTCTGCCCTCCTCCCTCCACTGCTGCTATTTCACATTCTTGCTCTTCACCCCCAGGGACTTTCTCTGGGGTTTGGGCCAATTTGCATACATTTTAATCTATAAAAAATTAAGCGGTGCTGGCTGCCGCTCTGAGTCAGACCTCCCCGTCCTGAATCTTAAGGAGCTGAATAATTTTCCACTTTTGCTGAGATGTGTGGAGTCTGATTCATGTTCATCTCATCACCTCTCATTAGAGGAGGGGGCTGGGGGCTTGAGAGGGTGGGAAGAGCCTTCTGGAACCTTCACTGGCAGCTCCCGGGCCCACGGTGTGGCCGTGCAGCAGTGGAGGAGCCATCCTCCCTCCTGGGCCACGCTGGCAGCAAGGGATCACAGGATCTGGGTGCTGTCAGGATCCGGTCCATCTTCTGATGCTCCCCAGCTGCATCCACAGCCCTTGGAAAACTACGTGGAGTGGGACATGCCCAGGCTGGACGCAGGAGATGAGGATGGCTGTGTCCCCTCTCCGGGGATACTCCAGCAGAGCTACTCCCCTGTCCCCCTCCCCGGGCGCTGAGGGATAGGCCAGAGCTGTTAATATTCAGCACGCTCCTCCATTTCTCCACCTTCTGCCATCTGCCCAGCTCTGCCCACCATTTCTATTCTTGCCGCCGACGTAATGCTCCCTGCCTGGCGTTTGAGGGGAGCACGGGACCCTGGCCCACACCAGCACAGGGTGCTGGCAGGGGGTGACACTCTGCCAGGGCCCCCTCCTCCCCCAGCCTCTTCACCCCAGCCCCATGCCAGCAGCAGGGGGGTCCCCACTGGCACCAAAGTACAGCCTGTGGCCTCAAGTAAATAAGGAATTAGCATCTGGTTTAAGCAGCCCCTCCAGGCGCAGGGCTTTGTCATCGGGATACCTGCTCCCTTCCATAAGCCACCACGGCAGCTGCCTGGGAAGGCAGCCAAGGTAATAATCCCCCCAAATGGTGCAATAAAATAACCACAAAGGTGGTGCCTTTGAATCACGGCAGAGCCCGGACTTTGCTGGTTGCTGCTGGTGTGTGCCACTCTGCCCACAGGTTGGTAAGTGCCAGGTGGGCTTGGGCTGGAGTGCTGGGATGCTGGAGCAGAGGTTGTGAACAGCACCATTGTTTGCTTAGTGCTTTTCCTTGCCAAGTGCCACTTAAGCCCCAGTTATTCCTGGAGCAGACCCAGCTTGGCCAAACTGACACTCATGGGTGACACAGCCAGGTGCAGAATAGGGTGCACCGGCTCACACCGGGCCCAAGCATGGGGTGATGGAGGCTCAGCCAGCTTGGCTGGCACAGCTAGAGGTGTCACCGTGGCTGTTCTGCCCATCCTGGTGGATCCAGTCCCCAGGGTGGCTGGTGGAAGTGGCGGCACCACGTTGTGCTGGGTCTCCCTCTGCCGCTCTCCCGGCTGGAGCATTAGGAAGCTGGCAGCGTATTGTTTGATGAGTGGATAATCCGCTGAATTGCAAACAGCTTTACCCAATTGAAGAGGCGGATTACCGCTCTCCAGCTTAATCATGTTGACATCTCGGAGAGTAGCCAGTGCTTGTCCTCTTTGGCGCGTGGCTCGATGGCAGTGCGGGATCCCTCAGTGCCACAGGGCCAGTGGGCAGAACCTGGGCTGTGGTGACACAGCTGGCCATGACCCTCACTGCTGTGCCTTCCCACAGGTTCACGGATGCGGAGGCAGTGGTGATGGGGGATGTGACCTATGGTGCGTGCTGCGTGGATGACTACACGGCCAGAGCCCTGGGCGCTGACTTCTTGGTGCACTATGGACACAGCTGCCTAAGTAGGTGACACTCAGCCCTGTGGTGCTGCCAGGGTCCCTGTGCATGGCACTGCAAAGGCTGTGCTGTGCCACCATGCTGTGGCAAGTGGCTCCCCGCCCTGCTCAGCGCCAGCTCAGAGACTTAGTGCCATGGGCTAATGCCTTCCCAAAGGGATTTCAGTTCTCCAGCGTCACATTGGGCCAGGCTGGCTGGGTGGCTGCCCGTGGGCAGGATTTTGGGTGCAGCAGGGTGTGCAGATCACAGCCCTGTGCCCAAGAGCAGAGCAACAAGGCCATGGCTTGGCAGGACACTGTTGGCTCAGGAGCTGCCAATGGGGATGAGGCTGCTCCTCCCACCCCACCCTGCCTCTGTGGGCTTTGGGGGAAGTTGGGAGCAATGGTGAAGGGGAGCAAGGGCCTGAGGGTCCTGCTCACCCCAGGGCCAGGGAAGGCAGCTTTGCGGGTACAGTGCAGGCTGGGCGGGGAAGGGAGGAGGAGGCTGCGTGCTCCCCAGGCGGACAGTACTCTGGATCCTGTTGCCATGGAAACTGCGCTGCTGTCCCAGATGCTGCTAACTTTGAAGTCCACCCAGGATGGAATCAGCCCAAAAATAACAATAAGACGCTCTGGGTTTTAAGGTGGCTCTGCAGAATTGCTGTAGCGAGTGTTAGGCGCGTGCATCCCTGTCACTGCCACGCTCCTGGCACCTGGCAGCCCTCCTGGACGTTTATGGGGTCATATAAATGGGTTTGAAGAATTGCATCAGGCTCCGTATGAAATACTGACTCCCCAGCTGAGAACTCTGTTCTCAAAGCCATGCCGGTGAGAGCGTTCGTGGTGATAAATATCTGTGCTAGGTGCTTTGTTACGGAAGGAAGGTTATAGGCACCACTGGAAAAGGGTGTATAAAACTCCTGGTTTGTAGCTTGCTGCTCATGAATGAACAGGAGGAAGGGAGAGAGGGGATTCATCCAGCAGGCTGCTCTGGGGAACGGGAGTCACATCTTCTAAAACTGCTCCTTGCAGGGACAGACAGGCACTGCCCGGCACACTGTCACCAGCCCAGCCACCATCTGCTGCCCATGGCCTTGTGGCCCTTGCCTGCCCTGGTTTTGGTGGATCAGAGAGCACACACAGCGTACTGAGGGGGTGCTGGGCACCTTCCAGGCTGCCCACAGTGCTCCTGTCACTGGTGTGGCCAATGGCAGGGCACACAGACACTTGCCTGTTCTCTCCGGGCCCCACGTGCCCGCAGGAGGGAGTAATTTGCACTTAATTGTGATCAGGTGAAGAGCACCAAAATGGGAAGTGAACGAGGAGCTGTGGATCGATGTGGACTCTGTGTACTTTAATTATTCACTTAATCGTGGTGACAAAGGCTTCTTAGCACTAGGGGTAATTAGATTTGTGTTCATTGATTCCCCAGGCTGCCATTATCTGTAGAGAAAGGAGCAGGTGCTCTCCATGGATCCCACGTGCACCCCTTGCCCAGAGTGCTAGCACAGGCAGAGGGGTGGCACAGCCCACCCTGCCCGCACCAGGGCAGTTGGGGTGCAGGTAGCCCCAGCAACACTCCCAGAACTACAGACAGCAGCAGCCCGGGGCTTGCTGGAGCCCCAGGTACACCCTACACTCACACCTTTCTCTCTTCCTGTCACCAGTTCCCATCGACTCCACACAGGGGCTGAAGATGCTCTATGTGTTCGTGGACATAAAGATCGATGCATCCCATTTCCTTGAGACCATTCGCTTCAACTTCACGGCGGGCACCTCCCTGGCCCTTGTCAGCACCATCCAGTTTGTCTCCACGGTGCAGGTGAGATGGACATCCCTGGCATGGGGTGGAGCTTTTGTCTCCCCCTGCCTTGCCCGTGGCTTCGTCCTTCCCTGCCCCAGCTCCGGGGTGGGAGTGACTGCCCTGGGGTGCCGGTTCCCCTCTTGACGAGTCACTGCAATAATATGCTGCTGCCATAATGTTGATCAAGTACTTTATAATAGCTCTGATCAATGTTTCATGGCGGCACCCCTCCCTGGCTCCCCCGGGAGCTGCTCTGTAAATGTCAGGGCAGGCAGTGGAGCACTTGGCATTTTGATGCAGTGCCGGCAGCGGCCGGGGAAGCTCCGGCGGGTCTGTCTGTCTGCCCCTGAACGGCCGGCTGGGCAGGACGGGAGGAGATGAATGAGCCTCTTGAGCCATGTCTATCTAAACACGGGGCTATCCAAGCGTTAAGACTTTTCCCTTGTCTTTTAATTGATATGTTGGTTGAGCCTCACTGAGCATCCCAGCTGTGTGGGGCTGTTGCTGGTGCCGCCCCGAGCAGGCTGGCTCCCCTCCCCTCCGCTGTTCTGTGCTGGGATGGAACAGCTGGGACTGCCAAGGCCGAGGTGTCCCCAAGGGTGCTCAGCCACCCTCTGTGTCTCGCACTGTCCCTGCTGACCCCACGTCTCCCACAGGCAGTGTCACAGGAGCTGCGCTCCCAGTACAAGGTGTGTGTGCCCCAGTGTAAGCCACTGTCCCCAGGGGAGATCCTGGGCTGCACGTCGCCGCGCCTCGCCAAGGACACAGATGCCATCGTGTAAGTACCTGGGGTCCTCCAGGATTGTCCTGCCTGGCCCAGGCTGCCTGCATCTCCTACATCCCCTGCCCGGCTTCTGGCAGTTTTGGGGGGCGGCAGGGGACATCCATAGGCTGGGACAGGCCCTCTCCAGCTCCTCACGATGCTTTAAGTGGCGTGTGCTTGTAGCACAGAGGAAATAATTGAGTCGTATATCAGAATAGATAATAGATGGAAGGGCGGGTGGATAATTGGAAAAGACAAATGGCTGCGGCCCAACATCACAGCAACATTAATTTTATTTAAGGACAGCAAATTAGAGGGAGCACTTCGCTTCCTATCACCTAATTATTTTAGGTAATGGAAATGCTTAATGTACTGTGAATACAGTGTGCTGCAGAATAAATAAATACAAGAACCCCACCCTTGGGGGGAGCCGAGGAGCCCAGGTGTGGGTTTGGGCCCTGCTGAGCTCCTTCTTGCCAGCGCTGCCAGAACCCAACAGTGCCAGTGCCTCTCCGAGCACAGCCATGTGGGGAAGCAGTGGCTGGTGGGAGCTCTGGCTCTACCTTGGGCCACACCAGCTCTGCTTTCCATCTCTCCAAGGGCATCAGGAGCAGGCAGGGGTGGCCAGGCTGGCACTGGATTGACGGGAGTGGGTCCTTCCCACTGCCAGGAGACTGGTGGTGCGGTACCAACCGTCCGCCTTACCTGTGTCCTCCCTGCGTGATTATTTTCTTCTTTGCACCGTCTCTGGGGCTAACTTTTGCAGACAAATTAGCTTTGATCTCCCAAAATGTCATTCTCCAATTAAGGGCAAAATCTAGTCAAGTTTTACGTCTGAATTCATTTTCCAAGCCCTCACTCCATTAGGGCAGCTGAATGAAAGGCTTTGAAATGTAATTGCTGACTTGAAATCCGATTAGAAATGGAAGCAGCAACGTCTAGGACCAGCCATTGAGATGGAGCAGCTCCCAGCTGCCCTGTGACGGCGTGAGCATCCCTCCCTGCTCTGAGCCTGGCTGCTTTCCCACCCCGCCATGCCAGGGGGCTGCACAGAGATGGGGAGCCCTGGCTGCCCCTGGGCCCAGCACGGGAGCTTGGATTCCTGCCATCTCCATGCACTGAAGCTTGGGAAACTGGTTGACACAGGGATGGGTGACGCTGTATTCCACATGCTGTAGCTTTCCCTCCCCTCTTGGCAGGTATTTGGGTGACGGGCGCTTCCACCTGGAGTCCATCATGATTGCCAACCCGGAGATACCTGCATACAGGTACAGACACCCAGCAGCCCCATGGCGGGAGCACCCCAACGCCCCTGGCACACTGGGGACCAGCTGTCCCCGCTGTGCACCCCAGGGGCACCCTGTACCCCAAGGCTAGGCAGGCTGCTGGCAGCAGCAGGCACAGGCAGGTGAGAGGCCAGAGGGTGGGTGAGGAGGTGCAGCGGGGAGATGAACACCAGCCATTTACTCCGGCTGAATATAAACATTTTGACAAGTACCTGCGAAAGCTTGTGGAGGTGCAGCCATTAAAGCACGGCTGCTGCAGGCAGAGGCCATAAAGCGCGATGATGAGGCCGCTGAAAGCAGATGAAATATCAGGAGTGAAAGGCTGGGCCCATTTGGCGGAATCTGAATTTCCTAGTAGGTCGTTTGTTACAAACGGGAGGCGCACGTCAGGTTTATGGCGCTGGTGAAGCTGCCGAAACCCGAGTGGGATTTGATTAAAATTCTCCTCGTCAAACAAAGCAACAAATCAAAGATTTCTTCATAATTGATGAGCCAGGATGGGGGGGAGCTGAGTGTGAAGCCGAGCGCAGATTCCAGGCTGTGCTGGGTGTTTGGGTACTGTGGTGGGACAGTCAACCCTGTCCTTGTCCCCTAACAAGCCGGCTGGGTCCTACATCAGCCAGGAGGACAGATGCTTTGGGAACCAATTAGTGGTAATGAGAGACTTGCGTCATTTGAGGCCTGCATGGAGGGGGGCAGGTGATGGGGCACGTGTGAGCCTGGCTGTGCTTCGCAGGTACGATCCCTACAGCAAGGTGTTCTCCCAGGAGCACTACAGCCATGAGCACATGCACCGCGCTCGGCAGGACGCCATCCGCACCGCCACCGGTGCCCGCTGCTGGGGGCTCATCCTGGGCACACTGGGGCGTCAGGGCTCCCCCGCCATCCTGCAGGTACCAACCCCCTCCCCATGTTCCCTGCCCCTGGGGCACCAGGCACTGCTGCTGGGTGGGCAGAAGGACTGGTGAACAGTGGCGCCATCGGCACAGTGTCCTCGCTGCCGGGGCGATGGTGGATGTGGCACAACGGGCAACACATCAGTGGCCACTGGTCCGCGTGCCCCCCCCCCCGAGCTGAGCGAGCAGGGCAATTAGCAGCAGATGAGGGAGGCCGGACAAGTGCTCATTAAACCTGCCCCTTGCTGGGGAGAGCCGGCCTGTCTTGGATACCTCCCTGCCCCAAGCAGCTCAGCAATTAATTCCCTGGGTTTGTTTTAATTGGATGAACTTCTGATCAGGTTCACCATCCCTGCTCAGCTGCTGTGCTGGTGCTTTCTGCACCCCAGTCAGGTGAGGAGTGTAGGACAACAGAGCCCTGCGCCATGGGCATGTGGTGCCCTGAGTACAGTGGCCCTGTCACACCCGGTGAAATTTTGGGTAGCCGCAGGTGCCATTTGGGGCAGTGCAGGAACCAGTGGGTAGAGCAGGGCATCAAGGTCCCAGCAGCTGCTGTTCTGCAGGGGCAGGACATGGGCATGGCCAAGGCTGGCTGGACAGGGGGCAATGAGTGGCAATGAGTACCAGCTCCAGAAGACAAGGACATCCCTAGCCCCTCTCCTGCAGGCTCCATCCACAGCCAGCCCACGGCAGGCGGGGGTCCCAGGGCAGGCAGCCGCTAACGAGAACAGATTGTTGTCATTGAGCAGTAATTACTTCATTAGGCTGATGCACGTGCTGGGGAGAGCTGAGCGTGAGAGCCATGGCCACAGTCTCTGACACTGTGCCTGGCCTGTGACTGCCAAGGGGACACAGCCATGGTGCAGAACTGGGACCCACAGGGGGCCTGATGGACAGGAAGGGGCTGTGGGCAGGGCTTGAGGGGCCCCTTAACCCCCCTGGGTGACTTTTCCATCTGCAGCACCTGGAGTTGCGTCTCCGTGCCCTGGGCCGGCCCTACGTGCGGGTGCTGCTGTCCGAGATCTTCCCCAGCAAATTGCAGCTCTTTCCAGATGTGGATGCGTGAGTGCTGCTGACCTCCCCCGCCCCAGCCCCAACATGAGTTCCCCAGGGAGCCCCATCCCTGTCCAGGCCTCAGATGCCTGCATGAAGCTGTCCCTGCCACATCTGTCCTGCTGTCACTGTGCACATGTCCTGCTGTCACCCCTGCACATGCTGTGCCCACAGGGCAGGGTCGTGGCTGTCCTTACCAGGATGGCTCCGGCACAGTAGGGACCTTCTGGAGTGCTGCTGAGGGTCTTCATTGTGGCTTGTTTTCTCCAAAATGCTCATCCCCATTGTGACATGTGTCCCTTTCAGTTGGGTACAAGTAGCCTGTCCCCGGCTCTCCATCGATTGGGGAGAAGCTTTCACCAAGCCGCTGCTGACACCCTATGAGGTGAGCACCCCTCTCCATTTGGGGCAGGGGGAGGAGGGGGTGGGCAGTCCTGGCTTGGGGTGATGTGCCAGAGCAGGCTTGGGGGGATGTCCCTGCCACCAGGCAGTGTCCCCTCCTCTCCCCATCCACGCTCCGTGCATGGTCGGGTCACGCTGCTGGGACATGCAATGTCTCCTGAAACCAGTGGGATTCCCCGTGCCTCTAACTTTACTCCGGCAGTGCCCTGCTCAGGCCACCACGCCGCTATTCTGGGACCATTGCCAGCCCCCCCCCCCCCCCCCCCCCCCCCCCCCCGGGGGCCCCCCCCCCCCCC
>WEKX01025941.1:276441-295171 GCA_013390025.1 Pitta sordida | reverse complement strand
GTGGGTGAACTCCCCGACGTGCACGTCGAGTCCCCCGCGCGTGGCGCTGGGCACAAGGGGCCGATTGCGGCGCTGACGGGGCGGCCGGTGTGTTGCAGGGCGGCGGGCAAGGAGCGGGATGCTGGACGCCATGGAGGTGCCGAGCCACTCGCGGCAGCTGCTGCTGCAGCTGAACACGCAGCGCACCAAGGGCTTCCTGTGCGACGTGATCATCGTGGTACAGAACGCGCTCTTCCGCGCTCACAAGAACATCCTGGCAGCCAGCAGCGCCTACCTCAAGTCGCTAGTGGTCCACGACAACCTACTCAACCTGGACCATGAGATGGTGAGCCCCGGCATCTTCCGCCTCATCCTCGACTTCATCTACACCGGCCGCCTGGCTGAATGCGAGCCGGGCAGCGAGCAGAGCCTGGGTGCTGTGCTGGCCGCCGCCAGCTACCTCCAGATCCCCGGCTTGGTGGCCCTTTGCAAGAAGAAGCTAAAACGCAGTGGCAAGTACTGCCACCTGCGCGGGGGCTATGCGCCCTACAAGTTGGGACGTGGGCTCCGTGCTGCCACGCCGGTCATCCAGGCTTGCTACTCGGGGACACCGCGGCCCGTGGACTTGCCTCCTGTGGAGCCAGCGGCACCGCTCAACACGCAGTGTGGGGAGCTGTACGCTTCGGCCGCCCAGGGCACCCCACTGCACCCCCATGGACTGTGCCCACCCGAGCGCCACTGCTCGCCACCCTGCGGTCTCGACCTCTCCAAGAAGAGCCCCACTGGTCCCTCCGCCCAACTCCTGCCCACCGATCGCCTGCTGCCCAGCGAGCCCCGCGAGCCCTCGCTGCCCCCACGGCAGGACAGCCCCCCTGTCAGCGCTGGCCTCCTGGCCAGCCATGCCGCTGCCTACAAGGACTCCCCACCGAGCGGTGAGCCAGGGGGGCACCCCCATGTCCCTGACCCCTTCCGCAGCACGCCGCCCTGCACAGAGCCCCCACTGCCCCGTGCTGACGGGCGTGAACTGATGTACCGCTGGATGAAGCACGAGCCCCTGGGTCCCTACCTGGATGAGGGGGAGGCGGAGAAGGAGCTTGAGCGGGAGGAAAAGGCTGAGTCGCCTCCTGCAGCACCACAGCCCCGCTACCCCAGCGTGGAGAGCAATGACCTGGAGCCCGACAACAGCACGAGCGAGGAGACAGGCAGCAGTGAGGGCCCTTCACCCGGCGATGCGCTGGAGCGCTACTGCAACCACCTGGGCTACGAGCCTGAGAGCCTGGGTGATAACCTGTACGTCTGCATCCCCTGTGGCAAGGGCTTCCCCAGCTCTGAGCAGCTCAACGCCCACGTGGAGGCCCACAACGAAGAGGAGCTCTATCACAAGGCAGCGGCCGAGCAGGCCGTGCCCTTCCTGGACAAAGGTGGCCCAGGACTGGGTGACATCATGAGGCCCTACCGCTGCTCCTCCTGTGACAAGTCCTACAAGGACCCAGCCACGCTGCGGCAGCACGAGAAGACACACTGGCTGACGCGCCCCTACCCCTGCACCATCTGTGGCAAGAAGTTCACGCAGCGTGGCACCATGACCCGCCACATGCGCAGCCATCTCGGCCTCAAGCCTTTTGCCTGCGATGCCTGCGGGATGCGCTTCACCCGCCAGTACCGCCTGACCGAGCACATGCGCATCCACTCGGGCGAGAAGCCCTACGAGTGCCAGGTGTGCGGCGGGAAGTTCGCCCAGCAGCGCAACCTCATCAGCCACATGAAGATGCACGCGACCGGCCCCGACGGCAAAGCCAAGCTGGACTTCCCTGACAGCGTCTACGCCATGGCCCGCCTCACTGCAGACCAGCTGGGGCTCAAGCAGGAGAAGGCAGCCGAGCTGCTCTCCCACACCTCACACTTTCTCAGCGACCCCAAGGCCATGGAGAGCCTCTACCCACTGGCCAAGTTCACGGCCGAGCACCTGGGGCTGAGCCAGGACAAGGCGGCCGAGGTGCTGGCGCAGGCTCCGCACCTCCACGCCGAGGCCGCCCGGACCATAGAGCGATACTCACCCCCCTAGCGCCGGCCCGGCCGGGGGGCCGGGGGGGCCGCTGGGCTCCCCTCGCTGCCCCGTGTGGAGCTGGGGGGGGGCGAGAGGCGATGGGCGCTCGTCCCCTGACGCTGCCGACGGCCCCGGAGAACNCTCGGCTCTGCCGCGACGGGACCCGGACTGTGCCGCCTCGACCGCCGCGGGCCGTGAGTAGCTCGTCCGTCGCGGCCGGAGCGACGCCTCCGTCCTGAGCGGGAGCGGCCAGAGCGTGCTGGGCTGGGGGGCGGTGTGTGCCGGACCACCCGCCCCGGGGCTCGGGGACAGACTGACGGAGGGGGACAGTGGGGTCTGAGCAGCAGGTGCGGGGTGGGGAATGGTGGTCGGGTTCCACGCTGGTGAGGCTGGGGAATCGCGATGCTCCTTGCCTCGGAGCGAGCACTGACCTTCCATCCCGAACCCAGGGGCTCGGCCGGAGGCTCTCCGTGTTTTGGGGAGGTGGGGCAGGGCCTGTCCCAGACTGAGCCCCTGGGCCCTGCCCCAGCTGGAGCCTCAACATCAGGGATACCCAGGGGGGCCCTGGGCCCCGGCGGCTTCGCCCTCGGGCGGCCACTCGCCTTGATTATTTTTTTATTTTTTTATTTTTGCCAAAGACGCCCATCCCCAGCGCGGCCGGGCCAGGCCGAGGGTCCATGACAAAGACAAAACGGTCTCTGGTTTGTCAGCTACGGGAGGTGGGCAGGGGCTGCGGGAGTGGGCCGGGGGGCAGAGCCCGAGGAGGGAGTGTGACCTGGGGCCGAGCCCTCCCCAGGAACATCCTGCCACCACCGCACCCCCTCTCCCACCTTCTGCTGGGTGTGGGCAAAGTCCCCCCACTTTGGACCACCCCGGCCTGTGCCCTGACCCCTCTGTTGGGGCTAATGTGAAGCTTCACTCCCCCATCCTCAACCCCCTCCTCTCCTTTGCACACAAGGCCCGGGGTGGCCGCCAGCAACGACTGTCCCCGGCCTTGCAGCCACTGTGCCTTAGCCTGAGCTGGCTGCTCCTGTCCAGCTGCCCCTCGAGCCTTCCGGGGCTGTCCTGGTCCCCCAGGGCCGGCAGTGTCCCCCGGAGCTGCCGTGAGGGGACTGGTGCTGGTGGCAGCACCCAAAGCACAGCTGGCAGTGCCCAGCAGGGCCCCAGCCCCCCTGTATCACGTCCGATTTGTACACGGGCTTCTCGCCCCTTTTTTTTTCTATAGTCGAAATGGAATGAGCAATAAAGTGACATTAACACGCGTGGCCTCGCGTCCTTCTCTGGGGGTGGCCTGGCTGATGCAGGGCTGAGAGCTGGCCCTGGGGCACAGTCTGTGGGTTACCTGAGAGGCTTTGTTGTGCACCTGGTTTGCCCGGAGCCTCTCAGTTGTGGGGCAGCAGCTGCTGCAGGTGGGACAGAGACACCGTCATCCCTGCAAACATAAACGTGTCCCGCTGCCATCCCTCCCTGGCAGCCCCCACCCCAAACTGCAGCAATTCGCCCACCGACAGTAAATGACACACCAGACTGCACAGACACGTGTTTAATACTAAAAATTATTAAAACCAACTTAAAAAAATAGCCCGAATGCAGACACTGCCGCAGGACATGGACTCCCAGGAGCTTGGCAGGGACGTCCTCCAGGCACGGGGCTCTCAAGCTCCACTTTCTGTTTGCCAGCTGGTCTGCTGGCACCAAGACTGTCCTATGGCTGAGCCCGTGACAGGGTGAAAGGGACCAGTGCTGGCAGAGTCGCAGGGCCTTCCAAGCTGGTGGTGCCTCGGGAAGGGCCTCAGAAAGCGGTGCTGGGGCAGTGCCATTAGAAAACAAACAGTGAAACACACCCTGCATGGACGAGAAGGCAAAGTGTGCAATGCTGACAGCCAGCATCGCTGGGATATGGAACTGGGACGTGGGTGCTCTCTATGCCATGGCCTCGAGTGGGCTCATGATGGCTCCGTGTGCCCTACAGCAGCTGTGGGCACCTCAAAGTCTCTGTGGGCCAGGCTCTGCCCCACAGCACCAACCATCTGCCTGGTGACCCAAGGCCAGAGCAATTCCCTGGCACAGATTAGCCAGCACTACTCCATCTTGCTGCCAAGGCTCCAACCCTGGCGCTGGCCCTTGCTGTGAGGCTGGGCAGCTGGCACAGGGGTAACTGGGCTTCCTGATGCAGACACTGGGTCTGAGCCACCCATGCAGGAAAGCAAAATGCTGGGCTCTGTCCGGCTGCTTCCTCTGCCACCTTTGACGATTCCCTCCCACGGCCGCAGCGCCCCAGCAAGGACTGGGGACAGCCTCAAGGTCGCTCCCATCCTCGGCTCATGGGACCAGGACTTGACAGAGCTCCAGTTCAGGGGTTAATACTCCCTCTTAGCTTCTGTATGTGGTGTGTCACTGGGGACGGGACACTTGGTGATGGGACAACATGGGGTGTGGCGGGCTTAGCAGCACCCAAACTCCAGATCCCAGTGCAGAATGTCCCAGGGATGAGGCAACAGCTCCATCCATGGGGCACCTTGGGAAAGGATCCTCTCAGCTCGGCAAGTAATGGGAGGCTGAATGTTGCCCTGGCTCTTTCTAGCTCTGTCGAGCCCTGCAGCCATGGGCAGAAGCTGGATTCCACATGGAAGAAGCGTCTGTGGCAATGTGAGGAGACACGGGACCTGTGGGACAGCCGGTCCTGGGGTCCTTGCAGAATTTTGTTAGCCTTGCTCTTAGGTCAAAAACATGCCTCAAGATAGCAGGGTGGGACAACGGGGTTTGGGGGAGAATGGAAGGGGCAGGTAATGGCTGGGGTGGGCAGGGGAGCAGGAAAAAGCAAATGTGGGTTACTGGGGTTGTTCAAGCTTCCCCCAGCAAAGCAGGCAGGACACTTACCTGGAAACTAACCTACATTGAAGAAATGAAACTCGACAAGCATATCCTGCACCAGGGAGAGGACAAACCCCTCTGCAAGCAGGACCCCTGTGTTGGGTGGCACATGGTGGGGAAGGGGCCTAGGGCCTGGGGCTATCTTGGCCACGCAGGATGAACAGGCTGGGGCAGGAGAGAACCTGCCCTTGAAAATTCATGGCCTATCCAAGGGGCACAGGCTACACTAAGCAATCCCGAAGTCTGTACCAGTGTGTCCCCAATCTCTGCCCTACGCAGCCTACAAACCCAATGAGCCACCAATGTGTGACTCGAACTCTCTGCACCCAAGCAAACCAAGCAAAAGGCTGGCCATCCAGCACGGGGCTCACCCAAAGCTCCCCTCGCCAGTGGTGCTCACCAGCTCCACACTGACACTGCCCAAAGGCTGGCGGGACCCTCAACAGCCCAGCCTCCACGTAAACCATCCACAGCAATGACCTTCCTGGCTGATCTGCCCTCGGGGGGCCCTTCGCAGCACGGCCATTCTGGGGTGGGTTGAAGACGTGGTGTTTATTGTTCGTGGTGGGCTGGCTGGTGGCGGCACGGCGAGGCCGCCGCTGAAGCTGGGCTCCCACCCTAACAGGCTGCGTGACTCGCTCAGGGGCCGTCGGCCCCACTCGGCCTCCTCAGCCCTCCTGGGCCCACTTGAGGAAGGTGGGGATGTCCCGCACCGGCACGTTGCGGGTCAGCGCTTTGACTCGCAGGTTCCGGTCGTCCGTCAGCAAAACCACTTCCCTGAGCAAACGGATGGGATCGTCTGCAATGAAACAGAGAGAGAGTAGAGTAAAGCTCAGATCTGCCTGCTCTGCCCCAGCCCTCGCACTCATCCCACAGTGTGTCCCCCCACCCTCCTTGCTATGAGCTCCCTGCTCCCTGCCAAGGCTTCCTGGCATGGCTCGGAGACGGCCCTTCATCCCAAAGGTCTGTTCCCCTCACTGTGCTGCCCAGGGATGATTTGTGATTGCTGCCCGCTGCCCACACAGGGTGGTGGATCGGCCACAGGCTGGGAAGAGGAGGTCCCTGCTTGACCCAGGCCAGGAAGACAGCCCGCGACCCTGGCTCCAGCAGGAAGCTGGTGCTATTATTCTGTTGATCTCATTATAAGATCTAAAGCCACCCCTTATTTTTTGTGGAGCTTTTTTGGAGTCGCCACTGACACCGAGGCGTTTCTGGCTGGGGCTCAGACAGCCAGAGAGAGTTGATGCCTGAGAAATAACCGAAGGGATCTTGCCCCCAGATGGATGAGCTGCCCCGCACGCAACGTGCTGGGCTGGGATGTGGGAGCCACGCTTACGTGTGTGAGAGGCAGGGGAAGCATATGGGGTATGTGTAAGCAGCTGGGTCCTGTGACCAGAGTACTGTTCCTATGAGCACAGGAAACACAGTGCCTCCGAGCCAGGACGGGAATGGAAAAAACAGAGTTTATGGGAGCCCAAAATGGGCCCAGATTGGCTGCACAGGGAGCGGCAGGACGAGGGGAAGGGGAGGGTGGCCAGGAACGTGGGCTATGCTCATGGTGTTGGGGCTGGGGATGGTGGGGCCAGCACCTGGCTGGCCCGTGCCAGGAGGAAGGGGCCTGGGGGATCAGCGCGAAGGCAGGCTGGGGACTGAAGGCTGCTGAAAGTGGGATTGGAAGGTTTTGTGCGGACACTTTAAGAAATGTGTAACAATAAACATCCTCTGCTCCATGCTGGTGACGCGCCTCCTTGTTACAAACCAGAGGCTGTCAGCTTGTCAGGCCCCATTCCCCATAATCCACATGATTTCAAAATTCAGCATCATTTGCACATAAACATTTGGTGACGGTTTCTCTGTGAATCTGACAAGTTAAGCTGCTAAGAATTCGCACTGACAAATGCGGGTTGATTTCTTGGGCAGCTGCTGATGCGATTCCCATCCCCGCCACCCTGGCAGTAGCCTGGGGCCTGTCTGGTCCCAGCACACATGGCCGATGCCAACCAGCAATCAGGAGGCGAAAGAGCCCTGGACAGAAGGCATCAGGGGGCGTGGGGAGGAGGTGCTTTCTGGCCCTTTGTCACCACAAAAATGGCTTTGTGGACATTTATGGTGGGTTTGTCACAGGCCAGGGCATCCCCAAAGTGCTGTGAGGTGCACATTTGGCAATGAGGTGGGAGGGTGGCAGGCCGGAGGCAGGAGGTGGCACCTTGGTGTTGAAAGAGGCAAAATGCAGGAGAGAACAGATCCAAGGGTCATGAAAGAGAAAGGAGAAGAGTCTATGGAATGCAACAGAGAAGGGTCAAAGAGGATGTGAGATGTTCTACCTTTGTTGGAGGGCATGAAATCCTTGGCCTTGTCATTGCAATAGTGAAGGCAGCAGGACAGAATCAGGTCGTCATTGTTTCCCTGGGGAAAAAAAAGGGAAACGTTTACCCTTGGCAGGGAAAACCCTGTACCCCCACCACACTGAAACACCCCAACACAGCTCAGTAGAGACAAGGGCTGCTCCAGCCTGAAACGTGAACTTAGCCACCTGCAAAGAGGGGGAGAGAGCTACCTCTGTCCAGAGCTCACAGACCCCAGGGTCCCTGATTTTCCCCAAGGAGGTGGTGGCAAATAACTGCCAGCCCTCAGCGTCTGGGATGCCTCACCTGCTGGCCAGTGGTGTCTTCACTGCGGAAGGAGATGGACTCCAGCTCGTTGCCTCGGCTGGTCAGAGCCCTCAGGCAGTTGTCCCGGCTCTCGAATCGCTCCTCCAGGAACTCGATGGACTTCCTGGCTCTCTCCTGCACTTGGCGGGCATAGCCTGCAGCCCGGTGCTCCATCTCTGGGCCCTTGGCCAGGCCATCCAGCTCGTTTATCACTTCAAACAGGAAGAGGAGGTACAGTTACTATGGGACAAGGTGCTCCCATGACCTGCTGCTGGAGCATTCAAGTTGCCAAGGCCTTGGGGCCGGGGCACTGGGAGCTGGCTCAGGAAATCTGGGTTCAGCTGCTGCAGTGTCCCTGTGCTCCTGGACTTGGCTGCAGGTCTGGAAAAGCTTTGCTGCCTTCCACCTCTGGGTCACCTGGCTCAGGCCCGAGAGTGCAGGCACCTCGCCCCCACAGTGTAATTGGTAAGGGCAACTGGTTCTGCCCTGCAAAATGTTGGGGAGTGTTGCTGTGCCTCCCACCCCACCTTCTGCATCATGACCAACGGCACGTCCGTGCCAGTGGGTGTCAGGAAACTCTGAACTCCTGCATCCTGCTCCTCCACCTCTGAGCACAGTGATGGCCAGTGGCACCGTGCCTCCCACCCGCGTGGCAATGCCTGGCGCTGCACTGTCTGACACAGAAAGCTTCTGCCCTCCTGCTGCAGAGCTGCACATGGGAACAGGAAGCAGGCAGTTCCCACCCTGGCACTATTTCCCACACAAATTCCAGGCCTATTTTCCCACCTGAAGCCACCATCCCATGCTCCTGGCAGAGAACACACTCCTTTCAACACCTCACCCATTTGGCTTTGCGCATCTGTCCTGACTCAAGATGAGCTTGGAATGCAGGTGGATTCCCAGCCTGTTCACCTTAACTGGAACCTCTTGTACCGCTGCCAAGCAGTTGACAACTCCAGCTGCTCCAGCCCCCTAAGCCCAAGGGACCTCAGAGCTCCAGGAGGGCTCTACCCTCGGGCACTGGGGCTGCTGCAAGAGCTGCTCTGTTGCTGAGCGAGCGTGAGTGTGCAAGAGGCAATGCTCGTGCACACATCTGGACACACCCTTTTGTGCCCGTCCTTGCCTCAGGTGGCAAGGCTGGGCACACAAACGTGCATCCAGATGTGCAAACAAGAGTCCCTGCCTGCGATCGTGCACAGGGCTGTGTGTGCACGGAGCCGTGTGCACGAGAGAGCTGGTGTGCACGTGTGTGCGGCGGAGCCTCTGTGCGCACTGTGTGTGTGTGTTTTAGCCATGGCTTCATTTCTGAAGATTGTTTCCGAGCCTGGAGCCAAGTCCTGAGTTCAAGTGGGAACTATGCATTCCTTGGGGGGTTCGGGGAGAGAGCTCGGGGTCTGAGGCCTCTCCCCAGTGCTGTGAATCACTGCCCGGGGAGCCTGTGTGATTGCTCTGTTCCATGGTGAGACTGGCACTCACTGTCTGGGTATTCCAATTAAATCTTCATGGAGTTGCTTTGCTCTTCCCTGGCTGGAGACTCTTCTTGCTACCGACCTGATGCTGCCATTTCCACACAATGCACGGCTGGGCCCGGGGTGGGGGGAGCCGTGCAAGAACGGAACATCAAACAGGAAAAGCTGGTATTCCCTCCCGAAATCCGCCTTCCTGCTTCCAAGCTAAACAGGCTTCAAAGGGGAGGCTTGTTTGTGCTTCTGCACCAGGCCTGGCTTCTCCATGGCGGGGTCAGGCTCAAGGAGCACAGAGCAGGTTAAAGAGCAAGAGAAACAAACCCAACGAGAAGCTGAGCGCTTAACCCCTTGCTGCATCCCCAGGAAGAGCAGGAAGGAGTGCCGGGGGAAGGGCACTGTGCCTATCTCCAGCCTGGCACCAAGCCCTCTGTCCCCAGCAGCCACAGGCCCCTGGCTCATCCCAGGGGATGGCTTCCTCCTGTCCACACTCGTGCCCTTCCTGGGGGATGAGGGGGAATGTGACCAACATCCAGCATAGACAGGGAGTTGGTGGCTTTGGGGTGCTTTGGGGAAGCTCATGGCAACAGTGGGAGATGGGTTACTTTGTCCTTCCTATGATGGGCTTGTGCAAGGAGGCAGCAAGACAGGGGAGCACTAAAGGTGCTCAGTACTGCCTATGGCATGGCAGGCCAGGCTCCTTTTGCAGGTTGAGGGAAGCAGCATCTTGGACAGGGAGAAGACCAGAGTTTTCAGCTCTCCTGCTGCCCCTGGCTGCAGTTTGATGGAGAAGCCCCACGGCAACCACAGGTGTGCACTGGGAGGCAGGGCCATGGCTCCAGGGCAGGTCCCAGCTCTCTTCAGTGTTAACATGCTCCACAGCCCCCAGGGCTGCCTAGGCTCTGCAGGTGCTCCTGACTGCCTTCCCTCTGCTTCTACACAAAGCCCTGGCACTGCAGTACGAAGCCACAGAGCTCCTTGGCACCTCCTGCGCTGAGCTGGGCAGGCATCCAGCTCTGCTCCTCTCACCCAGGGGTCCCACCTCCAGCCCTGGCATTCCCTCCTGAGCTGGACTGCTCACCCTGCAGGGAGGGGTGGCATCTGGATGTTAGCTCTGGGCCAGGCAGAGATGTCTGCTGGACACCAGGAGTTAAGAAGGAAGCTTGGAGGGCAGCAGCACCCCTGCGTGCAGCAGACCACAAGGTGAGCACCTCACCGCCCGGACACTGGAGATGCCCATGGGACACAGCTGGCTCCCAGCTTCCTGCAGCTGAGGATGGGATGGGGCAGCCCACAGGCTCTGTGAGGCTCAGTCCCACTCCTGTGCCAGCCTCTCCTGCTGCCCTTGGGGATCCTCTAAGTGCCAGGCTGGCACTAGGATGTGCCAGGCGCCGGAGTGACACTGGCTGCAGAAACGCTACCTCCAGCCCAGAGCGTGATCAAACAATCAGAGCAAAGGCATCTAACCAAATCCTCCCGCCACCCTGGGAGACCACCCAGCAGCACAGCCGTTATCTGCCAGGGTGAGTGTTTACCAATAACGGGAACCAGCTTGCTGTTTTTACTGCAAGCTTTATAAGGATAAAAAGAAGGGCTGGGCTTGAGCAGCTCCGAGACGCTGGGGCACGGGCCGGCCATTTGCTCAGGCTGCCTAAGCCCCAGCTCAGCTGGGATAAGCTATCTGCTCTGATTGTTTAACAATTCCTCCTCCTTGCTCCCTTTAAAATTCCCTCCAAATCCCATTTAACACCCATCTGCTTCTCCCAGCCCATGGCACCCCCAAATACACCAGGAGGAGAGGAGTTTGGTGAGTGCTGTGGGCAGAAGGCTGGCAGGAAGGGGCTGAAGGAATGCCAGTAATGACTGGGATGAGACAGGGCAGGATGAGGTCCAGTCCCAGAGCATGAGCCAACCAGCTCCAGACCACACAGGCACTGTGGGCACGTGGGGCATGGACAGAGGGAGTCAGAATAGAGACAAACCAGGCCAAGGGAGAGGGAAAGCCCACACCATAGCACTGGCCCTACTCACCAATCAGGGGCACCACCAAGATGAACTTCCTGCAGTCCAGCAGTGTGACCAAGCTGCTGAGGTGGTCGATGAAACCGTTGGTGTCCGGGACCAGGAAAACAGGTCTGATCTCCAGCTCCATCTGCCTCATTTGACTCTGGTCTTTCAGCACGGCCTGGAGAAGAAGGAAGGACACATGGTGAGTAAGGAGGATGTCAACCCTATGACCCGTGGATCCTGAGAGCAGAAAATAAGCCTGGCTGACATGCATGCATCTATGTGAAGGAGACTGAGAGGAAGCTGCATCCAATCCCCTGCACACCCCAAACACCAGCTCTTGCAGGCCTACAGAACACAGCAGGATGGCAAAAAGACTCCAGGAGAGAACTCTCCTAGGAAAACAGCCCTGCCTAGGCTCTGGGAAGAACTGGGACTAGCAGTGAAAATGGAAGGGGTTTGGGAACTGTTCCATTTATGGGACTGGCAGTTGCCAGGACCATCTGCACCAGTGCCAAGAGATCGACCCTGAAAGAGACCGTCAGGGAGAAAAGGGAGCTGGAGGATGAGGGTTCTACATGGAAACAGCTCAAGGCGACAACAGCCAAAACAAACCATTTTGGGACACACAAGTCCTGCCAAGAGCCTCCTAACACAGGGACCCCGAGCAGGCAGCCAGAGGTCTGTGGGGTGGGGATCCTTGGCTGAGTATGTCCCTCGCTGTCTCACCACCTCCTGCACATGCCTTGCCTCTTCCGTTGCCATCCAGCTGGGAGACCAGGTGGGTTCCAGCCCTGAAAACTCACAGTACTGTCCTTGGTTGAGCCCTTTGCACTTGCCAAAACCAAATCTGCTCACACTTGTAGGGTGAGGGTCTGCTGGGGCCCACTGTCTGCCCTCGGGGCTGCACCTGGACCTCTGGACAATGCCAGTTTCCAAAATGAGACCCCAGAGCTCACGTATGACTTTCGAGGCTCTCAAAGTACTTGGGCTCTTTAGTAAGTCGCAGGCTTAAAAAACTCAGGATGCTATTCTAGTGCTTCCTCTACTTAAAAATAGCTTCCCTGGACTCGCTGATGTTTGTTGCCTCTAATAGGAACTGGTCCCTGATGGAGCACAGCGGTGCCGCTGTGGGACACATCCACCATGCAAACGCTTCTGAGACTGGGCTCGCACCCACCACACGGTGACCACTGCCTCTGTTCTGCTCAAAGTTACAGGGAGCTCCCCCTGCCCACAGTGAGGATCCCAACCCTCCCTCAGTCATGCCAAAACCTCGGAGGCATCCTGGAATGACAAGCTGCACGGGCCAGCAGTGGCCATGGAAAGAAGTGGTTTTTAATCAATTTCCAAGTGTTGTCATCTGGCTTTAAATCAAGGCAGCTTGATGATGCCACCTCCCACAAGTGTCTCCAGGCAAGGCAGCAAACAGAACCTCACCACATGCCTCCCACCCTCCTTCTGGTAGTGTTGGTTCTGGGGATGTGGCTCCCACAGACCCTGAGGAGAGACAGGCAGAGCAGGAAGCACACCAGGTCCTGCCTGCTGCATGCCAGTGTGAGGACATGCCCTCCCCATTACACAAGGGACACACCAGTATCCCCACATCACTGACTGTGCTGTGCCTTCACCCAGGGAGGAGTTAGCACTCAGTAGTGGCACAGGAAGAGCTACAGTCACAGACAACCACGAGTCAACCCCAGCACAGTGCTTTGGGGTGCAGGAGGAGATGCTTGCCCCTGGAAGGCATCAGATCCCACTCCACTTGCCACAGAGAGATGGAGAATGGTCCCATTGGCCAATGCAGAGACTCAGAGAGTGGCATGTCCCAAAGAGGTTGATGGCCCTGGGTCTGCAGGAAGTGAGGGTGAAACCACACAGTCGCCAATGAATGGCAACAGTCCTATGTGAACAAGGGCCGGTGGCAGGAGGTGACCCCCACCTGCACCCCAATACAGCTCCTGACCCCATGACTCACCCCAACCCGTGAAGGTGACCTCAGGAGCATGAGCAGGAAGCTCACCTACCCCTCTGGCCAGGGGCGCGGGGGTGACGGCAGGGAGGGCAGTACCCTCGTGTGTGGCATTTGCCCTGGCGGCTTTCGCAGGCTGTACCCGGCCCATTGCTGGCAGCCGCCAGCAACGCCTGTGCCGGCCGTCACGTCCCATTCCGCTCGCCGGGCCGCCCGGTGAGAGAAGGACACAGGATGCGCCGGGAGTGAAAGAGCGAGGTCGGCGGGGAGCGTGCCAAGTCCCCGCGCACAGCTCCGGGCCGCTCGGGGAGCCAGAGGGAAATTCGCCTTTGCAGAGTTCAGAGGCCGGCAGCAAGATTTATTTTTGTTTGTGTGAGTAAAAGGCTGCAGAAGCCTCCGGCCAAGGGGTTTGGGGGAGAGAGGAGTGGCCTGTGATTCATGCGGATGCTGGCTGGCCCCACGCCAGGGATGAAAGGGAGCCCATGTGCGGGGAACCGGGGAGGCGAGTTCTGCCTTAACCCTTCTGTTGGCCCGTGGGGCATGGTCCTGTGAGGAGGAAGTGGAAAGTGGAGATGCCGACTAGGATGCCCATGTCTGGGGCCTGGCTTCTATGCTGCCGCCAGTGCCAGAAACAAACTGCCAGTCCCACCATGCCTCAGTTTCCCTGATCTGACGACAGGGAGATGCTGGCACCGTGTGTTCTGCTGAGAGGTGGGGTCTGCCTATGACCCTGGGGAGAGCAGGATGGATAGAACAGTGGAGGTACAGACTCATCCTTGTCCAAGTGCTTTCAGACCACCAGATTTTAGTCTTATTTAGGTTAAACACACTGCATGGCTTGGTGGCAGGGTGACCCCACAGTGCTGGACATGGCAAGGAACTTCTGAGGCTGAAGGGTCCCTGCTCCCCCCAGGGCTTCCAGCTCTTCTACTCCCTTGCCTCCTACATCCACACGCTGCAGCCTCAGGGCTGGTCCCACCCACAGCCTCCTGCCCATCCCGCTGCTCCGGCCATGGGGGCTTCTCCCAGGAGCTGGGCCGGAGCTGGAGGTGGCTCCCCCGGCTGCCCCAGCTGGTGGCAGCACTGAGATCAAACACTCCTGCACACACAGTCCCAAATTCCCAGCTCATCCATCAGCTGGGATCACCTGGGGGATTCCCCGGAAGGCGATTCCCAGGTGAGAGTTTCCCGCATGGGCAAGGGGTGGGTCCCCCAAAAGCCAGGACACAAGGCAGGACTTTGTGCAGAGTGACAGGGGGTGACCTGAGGGTCTCCACCAGCAGCATACAATAGGAAGGGCACAGAATAGAAAGGGGTCTCCCTGTGGAGACAGGGATCTCTCCACACACAGACCGCCGAGCTTCTCTGCCTGTGGTGCCAGGATGGTGGAAAAGCCTGGAACCAAAGCTTGGCAGAGACAAGTGCCCTGCTGCCTTCAAGACAGGTCACATGGGGTCACGCCGCTCTGCCAGGACGGATGTGCCATCACCATCCTGCCACCACCTCTCCTGCCACGACCTGCTCCTCCAGCTAGTGCCAATGCCCCGTCCAGCCCATGGGGATCAGACGCGGATTTTCCAGGGCCGAGAACAATGCCTCTCTAGTCTCTGCTCGTGGGCTTCCTCCTCCCAGGGTTCGTCTCCAGCGTCTTCCTCAGGAGTAAACGTGCCCCGTGCCTGGTAGCTCACCGGGGCCGCCGCCGTGGCGGAGCCGCCGTGGGTGGGTGTGCGCCTTCCGCAGCCAGCAGGCACCCGCTCCCAGGCAGGTGCGTGTCGGCGCGTGTGCGCCCGCGGCATTGTTCCTGCACGCCGAGGAGAGCGTGAATGGGACACGGCTATATTTAGCCACTTACTCACACTACCGCCACAAAGGAGCGGCTGCATCTTAAGGGGGCGGCCGTTCCGTGGGCTCAGAAGGGACAGGAGAGCGGCTATTTTGGGAAGACATGTCATAATTGGCCGCTCCGGTTAAGCTGCTTCTGTAATGCTGAGCAAAACAATAGCAGCATCCAGAGGAAGAGCCTGTTATGTTTCAGGTGGGATGTTTTCAACCGGTCAGGAAACTCGACCGCTCCCAGCGCACAGCGGCGGCACAAAGGACAGGGGACGCTGAACAGCATGGACCAAGGGCCTGGCCAAGCAGCAGGGGCAGCTGGGAGAGCACGGCAGGACTTGGCGTGGGGTGGGGACAGCCCTGCCTGAGAACGCTGCCTGGCCCAGCAGCGTTGCTGTCATCTTCTCTTGTCCACCTGCCTGCATGGCCTCTTCTCCCTCCAAATACCAGGGCAGCACCCAGGGATGTGCCCGGTCTTTCACATGCTGATGTCACCAGCAGTCACCAACTCTGTCCCAGTCTGGGCATGTTGTGAGGGCAGAGATAGGCTGGCAATGGAGCCAGGGAGCAGCAGCCAACCCATTGCCCAGGGCCAGGCAGCAAAGGGCTGCCTAGGGACACAAGAGACCTGATCCTGCTCTAGCCTGTCTTTCCCTCTCAGAGTGATGGTTTTGGGGTCCATGCTCATCTAGGGAAATGGAGATGAGCTCTCCTGTTCCCTCTACAGCTGATGCTGGCCAAGAGTCACCCCACTTGCCATGTACCCTGCCTGAACCTGTGCTCTCCAGCAGCTTGAGCCACAGCCATGTCTCCAGCCAGGACAGAGACTGAAGAATTGCAGTGAAGACCAAATTCCTGTAAAAGTGTGAATGTGATCCCAGCACAGGGGCTGCAACAAGGACCCACAGGGCTGCCCTGCAGCAGCAATGAACCTGGGACAGTGTTGGGTGGGTGATCTCCATCACCAGCAGAGCTGGGTGGCCAAAGTGGGGGGAGCAGGGCAAAAGCAGGGACAGTGCAGAGAAACCTGCTGAGGAGAAGGCAGTGACTTCACCCATGAGCACAGCTCTGCAGGTCTCAGGTGAGGCCATAACACCACAATCCCCTTGAACACAGAAAGAAACCAGATGGCCAAGAGATTAAGGTTTCGCCTTGTACCCTGGATCCCTGCACACACCATCACAGATTCCATGGGAGGCAGCCACAGCACCTGGATTCAGGTCCCCATCGCTGTGCAGGCACAGTCCACACAGCTACATGAGGAGCTGAGGTTCTCAGTGTACTGAGACAGGAGCCACATCTGCAGGACTTGGACAGATCCGTGACTTGTCCCCAGGGTAATGAAAGGGGGACTTGGAGAGAAGCTGATGCTCCCTAGGTGGGCAGTGAGAGGCTTTATCAGGGAATGCAGAAGGGCCCCAGGTCCCATGCAATACAAAATTTCTTAGGAAGAGCAGAAAGGTCAAAGATCACAGGCTAAGAGGGAAAGTGGAGGGGGTGGATGCTGAGCTGGCTCCAACCTGGCCTCCCTCGGCAGCATTTTCCACCCCAGCTCCTCCGCTCCTCCAGCTGCGTGGTCAGTACCAGGGCAGGGAAAAGACTGGGGCAGGCACACATGTTCTGCTCCAGGCCATTCTCAGCCAGCTTCGGACTGGATGACTTTACTGAAGCCCCAAGGACGTCTCCTCCACCCCGCGCTTTCAGACTCCAACTGCACCTCAGCTCTCAGCTGTGCAGCCCCCGAAGCTGCCCACACCCTCATTTTGACCTCTCCGTGCCTGCGAGCATCGAGCATCGGCCCCAGCACGGCCGGGGAGGAAGGGAGGAGCACGCCGCGGGGAGAAAGCCCCTGACAACATCAGGCAGCCCCCACTCTCCCTGCAGAATGGGCAGCGGCCATCCCGGGGGGGCCCTGCTGCAGCTGTGCTGGTCGCTGGGGCCGGGATCTGCTGCGCGCTGCCCTCCCTGAACATGTGCAGTTCCTGTTTGCCGTGTCTGTACAAGGCAGTGGGAAGTGGGGAATTTACTTACACCTCCCGCTTAACAACCCTGGGAGGCTGGAAGGCTTCAGGCCGCTTTAATTTACAGCCCATCTCTCCAATCTCTCACTCGTTCGCTGCTGCTTTCTTCCTCCTTGTATTAACGTGACCCAGGTACCTGCCAACAATAATGGACTCGCTTGCGGGGGCGGCCCCTCCCTCCCGGCACAACTTCTACCTTCGCCTTGATATGAATTGCTCCGAATTCAAATGAAAAAAGAAAAAAGGCGAAATTTGAAAAGGTTGGGGTGGGTTTGGAAAAGTGAAGCGCAGTGGTTCTGGGCCCGGCGCCAGTAGCCGGAGGGTACACATGTGCAGGCTCTCCCAGTAGGGCCTTCAGCAGCCCTGTTTTACAACCACCTCGGCACACACTGCAGAGTTCACGCATATGGCCAGACAGATGTGTCTGGCTTACGTTCAAGGCTGGAAAATGAAGAATTATGGAAGTGAAGGGCCCTGGGCATTAGAGAGGGCGGAGGTGAGGGGGAGGGGAGCCAGGGAGAATTTTTCCTCTGCTGAGAAATCTTCATCTGGGCTGTGAGGCTGGAGGAAGAGGGGTTGTGAGCAAGGAGGCAGCCAACAGCCATGCATGTGAGATTGCTCTTAAAGCAACAGGGTGCATCGCCAGGAGTCTGCTCCCAGTACAACCAGTTTGTTTCACCAGCTCCCACTGGGAAACATGCTCAGATCAGGCCAGAGCCAGGCCAGGATCACCTGTATCCCGTCTGTTTGTCCCCATAACGATGGCAACGTTCTGGCTGCAGCAGCCGTTCTCAGACTATTTTTCCGCCGCTGGCTCCTGCATGAACTCTGTTGTTCATGTCCCACCCTCTCCCCGTCTGCCTGTGCCCCGCTGCACAGGAAAGCTGATTTCTCACTGAACCATGGAGCCTCTGCCCTGGGTGGGGGACAGCTCACTGCTTGGCACACACAGCACCACAGCTCAAGAACTGCCCTGCAAGGGCTCCTGAGTGTGCTGGCAGCTTCATAGGGACACTGTGGCTTCAAGAGGGTCCCAGGAGTCCACAGAACATTCATCTCAGAGCCTGGGAGGGCAGATCGTAGCAAGGGTGGGGACAGCAACCTCGATTTGGCCCTTCCAAAGGGCCAAAGCTGAGCTTGCTGCTGGGTTTCACAGAGGCAGCGCAGGGCAACTACGCTGGGGAAGGTCAAGGTGCTATGGGACATCTCAAGGGCCTGCTGAAGCATGGCAAGAAAAACAGCTGTTCACCATTGACACAGCAAGGTAGGATCAGCCCATCCTACCTGAATCTTGTCTTGACGACGCTGCTGCTCGGCGACTTTTCTGGCCAGGGCTTGCTTTTTGGCTCTGAGCTCCTTGATGTCCATTTCTCCTCCGCTGCCTTCAGTCTCTGAATCATCTTCAAATGCCTCAATCCTCACATCATCTTCCTTCTTCCAGGAAATGCAGAAAGAGAGAAAAACATGAGAGAAGTCATTGTAAGGGACGCTGGTGGCAGGGATTGCTCTTGTTCCGCTCTCCCTCTTCCAGCAGACAAATCCCTGTCAGGCATGGNTCTCAGCGACCCCAAGGCCATGGAGAGCCTCTACCCACTGGCCAAGTTCACGGCCGAGCACCTGGGGCTGAGCCAGGACAAGGCGGCCGAGGTGCTGGCGCAGGCTCCGCACCTCCACGCCGAGGCCGCCCGGACCATAGAGCGATACTCACCCCCCTAGCGCCGGCCCGGCCGGGGGGCCGGGGGGGCCGCTGGGCTCCCCTCGCTGCCCCGTGTGGAGCTGGGGGGGGGCGAGAGGCGATGGGCGCTCGTCCCCTGACGCTGCCGACGGCCCCGGAGAACTCCCTCGTAGCAATGGTCCCGTGAGTGCTGCTCCGGGAGGGATGG
>WEKX01025941.1:219241-276389 GCA_013390025.1 Pitta sordida | reverse complement strand
GCCCGGGCTTGCCCCAGAGAAGCCGGTAATTCAGGGACCGACCTCGCGACACATCCGCCCCTCGCCATGGGGGCTGCGGGGCCCCCCGGCACCGGGCGGGAGGAACGCACAAGCTGTGAGGCCGGGCTGCGCCCCGAGGCTTTGGAGGACATGAGCCCGCTCCTTACCTCAGGGCTGCCCCTGGGCGAGGGGANGTGACTATTTCTAAACATCCAAGAGAAGCCAATTAATAGTAGACATCCAGGAAATGACAAGGTGAGACAGGAGGTAACAGGGCAGGAAAGGCAGTGACCAGGCAGGGCAAGGGCAGCCCAGTTTTACACTCTTATTCTAAAATCACACCCTCTTCCTCACCTTGGAAAAATCTTCCCACAGCCTTGGATGAGTCACTGATGTTTTACAGCCTTCAATTCTGTGAAACCATGGTATTTCCCTGTCTTTTTGCTTTGCATGGCTGTTTAGGCTGCACATCCCTTGGAGCAAATGCTGCATTATGAGGCTGCTCTACCACTGCTGTCTCATCCCAGGTTGGGCACACAGGCTGGTCATCTTGACAGGGACCTCAAATTCATAAACCCAGGACAGCAAAAAGCCACTTTCCCCTTCTCTGTTTTGGTCTCTGAACAGGCCAGAGGGATTCCTGCAGCCACCACAAAATGTCTAGCTGGACTGGAACAGATGTTTCAGAAGGAGACACTGAATCTTGACCTTAAAGTTCGATATGAACTCAAAGTTCTCCAACCTTATGCCCACACAAGCACTTCTAGACTGTTGTGCATCTTCTCCCTCTCCTAGGGACTCTTCCCTGGGGCTCCCCATCAAGAGTTCTGCAGACCTTTCCCAGTATGCCTGCACTGCCTGAACTGAAGACCCCAGAAGGAACCATTCTGTGTGGCTGGTGTGTAACTGGAGATCAGTCACAACCAAGTTCTGCTGCTGCTTTGTTGCTCTCTCCAGGGACTTCATGGCCAAAGGGGAGCCCACAAGTCTCTGTTCCTCAACACGTGTCTCACACGTGCTGGCCAAGAGCCCAACTCTGCCACTCCTGTTGACAGCCCACTCATCTCGCCCAAGCCCCCTTCCTCTCCACTGTAGTGGCCACAGTCTTTCCTAAGCCCTGCCATTGCCCATCTCCCCTTCCTTGCACAAAAGCCAAAGGGGTTGATGGGTCTGGGAAGAGTTCCCTGATGGCACCTAGGCAGGAAGATCTACTCTGAGCCCCCAGAGGGCTGCAGGGGACAGATTCTGCACAGAGGGATAAGAACATGGCTACACCCTGTGCAGGCTGCCATGACATGTGGCAGCAGAAGGGACTTGTGGTCTTAATTTAGAACAACCCCAGCTCTGCACAGTTGTGGGCTCCATCATTTCACCAGGGCTGCGCACCCGCCTGGCCACAGAACCACCTACTCTTCCCTTCTTGTGACTTTTTAGGCATGGGAAGGAGGAAGATGGAGCCCTCAGCCTCAGTTCCTTCTGTCAGGGTTCAGCCTGGACCACAGGGGATCGGGGGATGCTGCCAGAGGGAGCAAGGTGCAGGGGCCCCAGGGCAAAGCGTCTGTCAGATGCAGATCTGGTGTGGTGGGTCAGGACCCGCTTGCCCAGGGTGGTGATGGTCACACTGGTGAGGAGCTGGAAGCTCTTTTGAGATCAGAGACGAAGGAGGAAGCTCCAGGGTTGCACAACAAACTCATGGAGAGGTTCCCACAGCCAAGCAGAGACTTGGGGACAGGGCAGGAGGGAGCAATCCTCATACTGTGCTTGCTCATAGGAGGGATTTGAGGGACTGAGACAACAAAACAAGTATTCTGGAGAACAGGACTATCCCTGTCATGACACTGGGCAGAACATAAATATTCTCCCATATCCCATATATAAGTTTGAAAATGTCCAGCACCTTGTCCAGAAGAGGATAAAGGTCCAGGTCTCTCACCTTTACAGAGACACCTGTTGCTGCCCGTGGATTTCCTCAGAGCCTCAGTGCAAAAAAAAATCCTCTAAAACCCCAGTTCCCTGCTCAGCTGGACCTTGATGCTGGGACAAAGAGGGTTCTGAGCAGTCCTGCTCTGGGCTCTTTCCAGCTGTCAGCTCCCTGGGGCACATGGAGCCATGGAACAGAGGCGAGGTGCTGTCCCTGCAGGAGATGATACCCCTCTGGCTCTGAGCGCCCGGCCCCAGCACAGGGAGGGGAGCCAGAGTGAGCCTGGGCAGTGCCGGGCCACCCAGCTTCCCGTTCCCAGTGCCTCTGCCCCTCTCTCCTGTTTCCCTGGCCTTTCCAACTGCAAGATTAAACAGAAGAAAAGAGTCAACCTGCAGAGTGGCTGGCAGGGCCCTTAAACACACACACGGAGCCTGGAGTGAAGCAAGGCCTACAGGAACAAGCAAGGGCAGAAAAACAAGAGCTGAATTCCTTAATCACATCAGGATGTGAGAGGCAGGGGAGGGACGGGGCGCCAATGTCAGCTCTTCCTGTACGTGTGCTGGAGGCTGGAGCTCAGGCCTCCGCTGCAACAAGCTTCACGGCTATAAACTTGATCCTGAAGCTGAACCCTGACACCCCCTCGCCCACCTCCTCTCCCGGGGCTGCAGCGCTGCACATTATTAAAGCTCCCCCCGCTCTGGGTATGAAAAAGCAGCATCTGGAACTCATAGCAGAGCGCGAGATAGAGGCAGGCGGGTCGGACTGGCAGGAAGGGGCACGAGTGAAGCACACTCAGGAGACAAGGGCTGTGCACCATTTTCCCCCCCCGCCTCCCCCCATAAAATGCACACACAGCTATAAATAGCGGGAGCTGCAGGGCAGGCAGAGGCTGGGCCCCACAGGGGTGATTCTTCCTTCACCGAGGCGCGCTCTTCCCGCACGGTACCTGATCTTCCAGTTGTTTTCCCTCTTGGCTTCCCATTTCCTTTCCCATGGCGTCTGGGACGGGTGCCACTGACACATATTTTCCACCCTTGAATGCCAGCAAAGGCTCTTCTTGTCCACAAAGGGCTTCCAGGAAATACTTCAGAACTGTGACCCTCTTGCAGTCGGCTGCAATAACCTACGGGGTGAGGACGAGGGGGTTGGGGAGAGGGAAAGGAAAACAAAGTCAGTGCAAAGGGGAGCGGATGAGTAACAACCAGGGGAAAATGTTTGGGGATAGAAGGCGCAGTAGGATGCAGGCAGCACTGCGGGGATGTGTGGGGTGTCCTTCTTCTAAACATGGATGGAAGGAGTTTGCTTTGCCTCACAGTCCACAGTCCCCAGGGAAAAGGAGGTAGGCAAAGTCCGGACACCCAGCACTGATCGGTGTCTTGTCCTGCCCCCTCTGTGCACCCCAAGGCTGCAGGACTGCCAGGGGACAGTCAGCACCCTGCCAGGCCCCAGCAAACGGGGGGAAGTCCTGCTGAACGATGAGAGAACAATGATGTGGTCTATCCCTCTGTCTCATTTTGGCTCCATTGCCAAATTCCACCCCAAAAGGTGGGGAGGGATGCAGGTGTGAGAGTGGGTGAGAAAAGCCAAGCCCTTCCTCACCTCCAGCCTGACCCTGTCTCACGGGCCCATCTCACAGACCAACTGGGGAGCCCCATCAGGGAGGGTGGGACGGATCTGGCCAGAAGGAAACTCAATAGCTTGGGTAATTATCCAATTTATGAGGTTCTCAAATGGAGTTTCCAGAGCATGGGAGCCTGGTGCCTTCACAGCCCTGTCCCGTGCAGCACAGCCTCTGCCAGCACCTCCATCAGGACTGGCCTCAGCTCAGCCCTTGTCCCCTTGTAGCAGGGCTCTGCAGTGCACAGCTCCCCTGGTGCTTCCTGCTGACTGGGGTCACCCCCAGGGAGCTGCAGATTTATAGGGAGAAAGTCAGCAAATGGGACTAAAACTGCCACATGCTATGGACACAAAGTCCACATTGACAATCCGAGCTCCTCCTGCCCCCCACAAACCACCCTGGCTTTGCTCTGCCTCTGAGCCCCCGAGACCCCCATCCCTAAAGGATCCCTGCAGGCTCCCAGGACTGGAATTCTGAAGCTGAGGAGAGGGTCAGACTGCATTCAGGTGACTCAACCAGATGCCTCACAGCCAGGGACACAACCTGTGTGATGCCAACACCACACACGCCGGAGTGGTGGACACTGCCTTGCCCTGGATGGGCTGTGCCATGATGAGCGAGGGCTGGCAGCACCATCGGCCCTGCTGCACCAGGCTGCTGTGAGAGGAAACTTCTGCTCTTCCACAGTGCTGCCAGTTTCCTCTCTGTGGGCTAATTTTAACCACCGTGTCGCCGTAGTGCGTGTCAAAAACCTGACCCTCCTCTGACCTCCAACCTCCCACCCTGGCTACTGCCTGAGTGAGGCACCCTTGTGGACCTGCAGCTGGGGAATCCTCCATCTGAAGGTGCTCCCCTGGGATCCCGTGTCCCCCCTTTACCTGTGCAGACAGGCAGAGGGGGAAGAGAATTCCCTTCCTTCTCTGCAGAGGCAGTCATTGCTGCAGAGAGGTGGTACAAGCAGGCTGATCACAAGAATTGATATTTTAAGGTGCCAAGGACCCATAACCACTGATTCTGTTCCTGAAATGTTCTCTATGGGACCAAGGTGAGCAAGGACAAGGTGATACCAGCCCAACAGGCCTGGAAGCATTTTGGGATGCTGGGATCCTTTTTCCTAGGACAGCCATTTGCTGCTTGTGACAGCCAGCCAGGAGCAATCCCTGCAAGTGTCATCACAGGAACATTCCCATCCTCCTGGCTCTCCTTTAGGAACAACTGTGTGCAGAGGAAAGTCAGAAGGAAAGAGAACAAGAGCAAAGTGGGAATGACTGTCATGGGAAACATCCCTCCTGAGTGCTCTGGGCTGGTGCAACCCCAAGGGAAGTGGTGCAAACCCAACCACCAGCTTCATCCCCAGTCAGAGGCTGATGGCACGGAGATCCACCCTGACTCACATGGGATGACTTCAGCCCAGGGATTTTCCAGTCTGGGTATGTGCAGTTCCCTTGTGCCCAGGCTGCATTGAGGAAGGGGACACAGGAACCGCCTGTCAAGGTGGGGAAGGGACAGGTGCCCCATTTCAACACCATTCCTGAGGGATTTCTCAGGGCACCACTAGAAATAAAAGCCACTGCACCCAGTGTAGAACCCGTAAGGTTTTCAGGAGGGGCTGGGTGCTGACACAGCTGCAGTGCAGGCATTGCTGCATAGCAGACTTAAATCTGAACCTCCTGCACTCGGAATGATCAGGTATAGTGCAGAAGAGTTCCCTTCACCCATGGTTGGGGCTTGGGACAAGGGCAGGAGGGATCACTCCTTCGTCCCCTGAAGAAGAAACCAGTAGGAAACACCAGATTTCCAGCCAAGCCAGCACAGCACATGCTTAAATCCAGCTCATCTGCTGGGGAGAAAAGAGTCCAACCAAAGGCCCATGACATAATGCCACAGCAACTTGTCTCATGAACACATTTTTCCAGCCCACATGAATGAAAAACAGGGAAGGAGCAAATGCTCTGCACATCCCTGTCACGTGCAGCCCTGCTCAAGGAGGACACGGCAGAGCCCCGGGCTGTCGGCAGCCCAGCCGGCCCTGCCACGGGACAGCACAGCCTCGGCAGTGCTGGGAAAGAAGTGACCTGTGACTGGCACCCAGGTCTCTCTCGAACAGCAGACCGGGACCTCGCGTGTCGCAGAGCAACCCGCTTTTGTCAGAAACTTCCTGTTTCGGAGTGGAAACTTGAGTGCCCGTGGCAGCACCGGGATAACCGGGGCAGTGGGGATGGCTGTCAAGGCGCTCACCGGCTCACGTGGAGATTCCAGTGGATTCCAGCATCCCTTCCCGAAGGAATGGGAGCACAAAATGACATGGTGCCAATGTAATTGGTGATGTGGCAGCAGACACCCCGGCCCCAGCGGGGAATACAACCCTTCCCCCTCTGACCGTGCAGAGCGACAGCAGGAACCGAAAGCCTGGCTTCAAGTCACCGCTGGGTATGAAAATAGGCCTGACACGCACACAGCCGCTCTTAAAGGAAAACCGAAACCGAGAATTGCTGAAGTGGTCTGGTGCCCCCGTCCGTGACCCGGGCTCAGTTCCCCAGAGGCATCGCCGAGCCCCTCGCCACCGTGGTGCCTGGCTGGGACATGTGGCTGGGACTAGGCGTGGGACCGAGGTGGCTTTGGCTGCAGCAGCCCTCATTGCCAGCCTGATCTCATCAGGGATGAACAGAAGGTTTCTAATCTCCTGCTCCATCAGACAGACTCACCACCAGCTCCAGCACCAGCCACCCACTGGGGGCTGCCGGCGGGCTGGGCCACACTGACAAGGCTCATTAGCCAACTGCTAATTCATGGGTCACACATTAACATACTGATCATTGAGTAAGACACAGCAGGACACAACATTAACACACACTAACTGCCTGCAGAGACCCACTGGGCTGCACATTAACTGTACCAGCTGTGGGGCTTTCAAAGCCACTTTGCAATGCCAGTGGCACCAGGACACTATGTGTGTCACCTCCTGCCAGTGGTGAGTGGGGTTCCCCAGTCTAATGAGGGATCCCTCGACCTAATGAAGCTGATTCCCTTTATGGTCTTGGCTGTATTTCCCCCTGCATATAAAACAGGCATAATGGAAAAGCTTCGCTGAGAGCTGTGGAGGGCAGAGGCCTCCCACACCTGGCCTGAAGGAGATGCAGCCCCGACATCACCACGTGTCCTCCAGAAGATTTAAGAGAAGGGAAGGGCCTCGCTCTGAGAGCTGTGCCGGAGGGGACACCTGCACCTGGTGCTGGCAGGGTGACACCACCAGAAACCAGCCATGGTCTCACTTTGGGTCAGAGACGTGCCTGGAGCTGGGTGGGGGGCAGTGGCTCTGCCCCCATCCCGGCCCTGCTGCTCCGCACACGGCGCTCCCGCAGCTCAGCAAATCGCTGTCACACCCTCCGCCGCCTTCAATCAACTTTTACAACTTGTTAATTTTACGCAGCGTCCTAAAGAGCAAATAACTGTGAGGCAGGAATGCAGACTCCTTCAGCTAGTCCAAAGAGCCTGCGGCAGCCGAGCCAGCTGGCCAGGGGAGCCCTGCTCAGCCATGGGGACCTGCCACATCCCGGGGGGAACTTGGTCCAGAGGGGGCTGCTCCACACCCACGGGGGCCTCTGGCAATGCCACGCTGCTGCTGGGGCGTGTGGAGGGACCCTGGCAGCTTCTCCCTCAACAAAACCTGAGACTCCACAAATAATACGAGGCAGTGGCTTTGGAGAAAGCATTGCTTGGAAAATAGGCTGCCACTGCCGGCTCTGCATTCCTATGTGCGAGGGGGAGACACCAGCACATCCTGACAGCTGGATTCAGAAAGGGAAAAGGACATGAGAAGTTTGAGTCATAGCATGGAGAGATCCCATCCCAGATTTGGAGATGGGGATGGGATAGGACCGGGACTCAGAGCCAAGCTCCAGCACAATCCAGTGTGGGGATAACGCTGTTTTTGCCACATCGGTTTAAATACAGCTTAGCTGAAGTAGCTGAACAATGCTGAAACCAAGTGAGCCCCAAACAATCTAAACCACGCAGTGACTGCATGGCCCAGCTGAAACGTTTGCACTGACCCCGCTAAAATATCCAGGCAGGCCATGGCTCAAAGACTCTTGTGCCCTGTGCTGCCTCCTCCCATCCCTGGGGATCCAGCTTGGAGGAGCAGCACAGAGGAAAGGGCCTGGTTTGGTCTCATCACTTCTGGGTTTTCATCTCGCAGGCTTGCACTGGGCTGGGTTTAACCCTGGACTCATCACAGCCTGATTTCTCTGGGCTCATTACCCTGGCAGGATGTGGCCTGAGGAGCCCCTCCTTCTGCCCAGTCCCAAATAGAGCTTGGAGGGGTTTGGCCACCTGGGTAGCGAAGACCAAGGTGCCCGTCACGGCTGGGCAGCAGCGCTCACAGCTGGATGCAACCCCGGTTTCAGCAGCTGAGAGCTGTCTGTAGCCACAGGTCTCAGAGAAACTTCTGATTTCAACTAATCCCACAGGCAGGCTCTGTTCCCATGTGCCTGTAACTCTGTGTGTGACCCGAGAGAGAACTGTGGCTGCGACAGGGCTCAAACCAAGAACTATTGTCTCATTTGTCTCCAGGGGATCTTGCTGCTGCCCAGGCTGGCATGGGCAGCACCTGGCACCAACCAGAAAGCAGGTACAGGGAAAGGATCCACCACATCAATGTCTGATGCTCCATCACAGCAGAAAGAGAGAGGAGCATGAAAAAACATGCAGTGAAGATAGAGAAGGCCAGAAGAACCACTCCGGTTGCTCTTTCCATTGGCCACTGCTGGAGAACCACTCTCCTTGCAAAGCAGGGGCCCCCCAAAGAGAAAGCATGACCATGTGGTATCCAAACCTCTCTCCCAGCATTCTGAGCCTTGCAGAGGCACAGCTCCAGCCTCTGCAATGGGGCACATGGTCTCAGACGAGTCATCGGAGCAGATGTGCTTTTGGTCTGGCAAACACCTCTGTCTTTCCAGCCTCGGCCACATACCTCAGCCCCAACTGGCCTTTAAAGCTGGAAAGCAGCATGGAAAGGAAGACAACTGCCCACCAGAGCCAGAGTTTCCCAGGCTAGGACTAGCCTGGCTTATCCAATGCAGTGATGCAGATAAGACATGTGGGTGATATAAAGGTGCCAGTTCTCTTTCCCTGACTGGCACCCAGTGGCTGTGGGGCAAGAATACAGACCAAAATGTACTGATCTAGATCAGAAGACACTTAAAATTTCATATGGAAACCCTACACTGTCACAGGTCCCAGCCTGTGTCCCTGAAACCCTTTCTGCTGTGGCACAGCCTGGCACTGCCCAATAAAACATCTCACAGCTTCTCTCAACTCTTCCCTTCCTTAGTGATGGCTCATCGTGGGGGTGGGGAAAGGTCTTTGTCCACCCCAAAATACCTCTGAGGGTGTTGAAGGAACCTTTAATTACTGTTGTGGAAGAGTCAACACCAAAGCCACCTGAAGCAGATGCTCTGGATGGAGAACAATCCTCCAGATCCATCTCAAGTTCCTGTGCTCAGGATGTCCTGGAGGGCTGACACAGCACAGTCTAGGACCAACTGCTTCCCTGGAGCTACACAGCCCAGAGACAAAAGTTCCTGCTGGATTCCAAACCAAGCTTTTGGCTTCTGCTGATGCTTGGAAAGACTCGCTCTAATGCCTTATTCACCTGTTAAATGTGCTAAAGAATCTCTTTGTCATATCCAGGGAGCAGCAGCATTTGCAGTAGGGAGCAGTTGGCTCCAGGCTGCATCTGACACCTTGTAGGCAGGAGGCGGGTCATCAGCTTATTTAATTTCACTCCTACCAGGCCATTCCCACTGGGCACCAGCAAAGCAGGAACATGATTTCAGTCTGGGTGAGAAGTCCCAGAGAAAACAATGGGGTACAGGGAGGTCCTCCTTGAGCGATGGAGATGTTTCATCTGGTTTTGTTAATGCGGCTCCTGCCTGATTCTCCTTGTGCCCTCAGGGATAACTGCCAACAGCTCAGCATGGGCTACAAGCTTCTCACAGTGCAAAACGGTGCCTCCACCGCAGGAACTTCAGCAGGAATTTTCATCGGAGAAAGCATTTGCTTCCATCCCCCATGGCCACACGTCCCAGTGCTGAAATATCCAAGGCATTTCTGTTTTCCAAGGTGAAGCCTTGAGCACAGGACCACGTTTCAATTATCTGTTGCGTGAAAAAATTCACAGCTTTGAAATAGGCTGTGAAAGAGGCAGGTGACTCCCAGAGAAACAGCGTGTCACATAGAGGCACTCCCTGTTAGAGCCACCTTTATGCCCTCTTCTCTTCCATCCCAGCTCCCAGCACATTAGGTTAAAAAAGAAAAAACCACAGAGTAAAGCCAAGACAAGACTAAAGTAGCCTGCTCTGCTCCTCCCTTGCAGATCCTACTGGAACACTAACCAGGGAAGACAAATCCCTGAAATTCTGCCCCAAACCCGTGGTTCCAGGCTGGGGAAGGAGGAAGGCAAGATCTGTATCCTCAGCAAAGCCAATATGGCACCACCAAGGGCTTTCGCAGGGCATGGGCTGTTCTCCCCGCTGCAGGAATCTCCAGGCTTTTCCTTTTCAGGGACTGGGGGAATTTATTTCCTCTGCCATTTCAGAGGATGCCTGCCTTGCCAGAGATTGTTTTGCAGAGTTCAGACAGATAAGAAAGTGGTTAGCAGGCTCTTCGGTGGAGGAAGGGAGGATTGCTTAGTAAGGGAAAGGGGACCGCTCTGCTCTCGGCAGCCACATGCTGTCCTTCCTCTGAGGCCACTGCTCCAGGGGACACCAGCGCTGGGGATGGGGACAGGCCGTCCCCACACCTCTCCAGCCCTGCTGTTTTTCGGGTACATCTGGTCATGGGGCCACACTGGTGACCAGAGACGCTGTTCCTGTGCCAGGACTGGGATCTGTCTCTCCTGGAATTCGGGAAATGCGGCTGATGAATGTTCAATCCAACATCTCGATTGCAAATCTCAGTGTGCTCTTGCAACAATGAGAGCACTTTCTGCAGGGTAGGTGGAAAAAAAAGAAGGGCAGGAGCCGAGTCCAGGCTGCCCATGCTGTGGGGACAGTGCTGTGGTTATCTGGCACCCTCTCCATTCCAGAACGTGCCTCCTGAGAGGCGGCAGGAGGGGTCTGGTCTCACTGTGGGGCTCACATGGAGGGAATCTGAAGATGCACAATTCCTGCTGAGCATGTCCATCCCCAGCATATCTACAGTGCTCTGTGAAGGTTCAGCTCAGCTCCTCCAGACCCTACACCCACCCCAGACGGAGGCGTTGTGCCCTGCAGCAGGGCAGAGCAGGCCCTCCCTGGCAGCACAAGCTCTTTCCCAAGGGCTTCCCCATGGAGACAAATAGAAACTGTCCTGTGATTCGACTGACAGAGCAACTTGGTGATTTCTGTCCCACAGGACAAGGCACCAGTGTCTGGGGCAGCAGAGTGCAGAGACATCTGGTGGGAAGTTGGGTGGTGGAAGGAAAAGCGTGACAACACAGGAATGGGGGAGCAGGGATAAGAATCTACAGCATAAAATAGCAAAAAAAAGTGTTACTCCCTGACAGCCTCCACCTGCCCTGCATGTACCATCCCCCTCTCGCCCTTCCAGTGTCACCTCTGCTTCAGGAGAGAGGAAACCACAGCGTGAGCATGTAACACCCATGGCACAGTGGATTTCCACCCCCTGAGCTGTTAACAGGCTGCCCGTCCTTTGCAAACCTGACTTCTGACCTCAGCAGCAGGAGGGAGAGGAGAGGTAAGAGCTGGAATATTCTGCCTGATCCTGGCAGAGTCAGTCGGGAAGCCATTTCTGTGAGTTTACACAGCTTATACGTTCTCCATGCAGTTCCTGGCTGCCTTCCATCCCAGATGAGAGTTTTATGTCGAATTTTAAGTTTGACCACAAATATTCAAACTTCCTTGGACCACAAATGCTGTATCTTCTTTGTGGTTTAGTTGGCACCAAATGAGTACTTACAGATCCCTGTATGTCTGTCTGTCATTTAAATATCTCACGGAGGTGCCAAAGGCTTCAGAAGTGGAGGGGCTCCTTTGGCAGACCCCTGATTCCCCCTCTCTGCCCTTCATTACTCGGCGCAGGCGAGGGAGAGGTGCAGGCGCTGGCCAAGCCCTTGCAGAGGGCACAGCTGCTCAGGGCTGAGCCTTTCATACTTGCACTCTATTAAGCTTGCTTTCCAGAAAATGTCATCTGAGATCCCACCATAACTTCCACAGCTCCTTGCCCCGGTGGATACTTGAACTGGGATGAAAGCCTTTGGAATTTTCTCCTCTTCTTTTAGGAAACCGAGCCTACAGGAGACTGTTTTAATGAGAACCGCTAAAACCTCCTAAAGCAGCTCAGCTCCCACCTGGCCACTGCTCGCAGCCTCCCCATGGGGGTTTTCACTTCCTCAAACACCAGCAATTCTCAGCGGGTGACAATCCCGACCTGCTGAACTGGGATCCTGCTCTAGGGAAACTGGTTGGAGTGGTTAGTCTCAGTAGTAGAATGAAAGTGAATTCAGGGAAGGCTGTTCAGCTAGTAAAATGCAACCAAATAAACACTGTAAAAGATCGCTCCTAAGCACTCTGTGCCAAGGGAATTTGGTGTTGCTGTTACATGGATGGGGAGTGGAGAGCTGAGGGTCCCTGAGCTGGCACACAGCTGGGTGGAGGAGTTATGTGGAGCTGCAGCCCAAAATCTGAGTTAGAGTGCACACACTGGCTTGAGTCAAGTTGTGTGTGTTTCATTTCCTTCAGACTTTTTAGTCTAGGACACAAACTGGATGTTTGGCCCACCAATTTTAGGAGAACTTTAGAACGCAGAGTGGTGTAGTAGAAGCTGCTCCTGCAGCACTGCTTTTACGACCCCAGGGACCCACACCACTGACTGGCCATGGCAGCACTCAGGGAGCTCTCCCAGAAGTTTCACCATCCCTTGGGAGACACAAAGCAACTGCATGCCCAGGGCAAAAGCTCCAGTGACGGCTGCCCACATCAGAGGAAACAGATACCTGAGTCAGAGCCATGCAATGAGAAACCTCCGCTCCACAAACCAGAAGCCAGACTGAGCAAGGTCAGTGCCGAGCTGCCCCACTGCTGCTCGCACGCCTCGCCAGCCCTGGATGCTGCTGGGGAGCTCTGGGAACTCCAGCTCTCCTCGACTTTGAAAGTGGAAAGAGAAGCAGCTTTGCTTTGAACTAAACAAGCAGGCAAAGTCCCTGTGAAAGGGCAGCTGGAGGGGCTGGGGCTGCCGTGTGCAGGGAGGAGCTCCTCCGTCCATCGGCTGCTCTGCTGGGGCCAATGCTAAATTCCCTTGAAAACAGAGGGTGGGGATACAGGAGGCAACGCAATAACACCAGAAAAATGCCACCACAGCTCTGTCGGCTGCAACACCACAGCCCTAGAGATATTAGCAATACTGGCATTTCCCCCCACCGCAAGAACCACACTGGCAGCGCGCTCCCAGCGGCTCAGGGCAGGGCGGGAAGCAGCTCACACCATTTCCAGCAGCCACTTCAGGGAGGGACAAACGCTCTGTTTTGCTTTACAGTGAAATGCTGCCACTTAGGGGAGTCCTGATGACGTTCTTGTGCCTGAGAGCCCATGTCCTTTTCCAAGAGGGGCTGCTCCAAGCAGGACACGCTCTGTTAGCCTACCAGAGAGGTAATTTTCTGCACTGGACGTGAGCTGCGGCGCACACAGATCCTGCTCTGCTCTAAGGAATCAGCGATCGCAGCTCTGCTACTTATACCCAATACTCAGCTCTTTTGGCAAATGATTAATGGCCTGAGTCTTACAGTCGCTCGCTTCCAGCAGGGCCAAGAGCTGCAAACACACCTAGGGAAGGGAAAGGAAGGAGGAATTGGAACAGTGGTTTGTCAGGGAAAAGAAAATTATTCGCTGCGTCTTTGTTTTTGGGAGAGCTCCTCCTCCTGGGAGCGGGATGCTGAGCACAGAGCAGGGCCCCTGCCCTGAAACGGAGGAACTGAACCAGAACAATAGGGTGGGGACTCTGGATGGGCCTCGACAAGTGGGGTGGGCTAGAGCAGGGGCACCGATCCATCCTTTTGACTTCATTCACACTTACAGCTGCATTAGAGACATTTCCTGAAAGCACAGTAGGAAGAGAGGGGTATTCGCTCACTCCACCCTCCATCTAACACTGTCCTTGCGATCCAGCCATGCACTGAGAGCCAATTTTGGCCTCTGGCAGAGCTGCAGGCCAGACATTACAAGCGCTGGTGTGAGCAGCACAGGTCCCCACCCGATGAGCAGCGCACAGACTTGGAGCACAGAGGAGGGGCGCAGCAGCCAACAACAAAAAAAGTCAATGTAGGGAAATGCAGACCATTGAATGCGTCCAGGGTGGACAAGGAGGTGTAACGAGTGGGACCTGAATGTTTGGGTTCGGGACAAGGAAAGGTGCAGCCACTGGTCGATATTGCACGGAACAAGGCACAGTTTCTCCCCCAAGAGAAGCGAGCGACAGCCACGCTGCACAGGGGCTTTGAGGCAGGATTTGTGCCACGATGCTCCCACCCTGGGGTGACTGTACTGCTGTGCCTACAGCACGTCATCTGCCGACGCTGCCACGACCTGCAACAGGGAGCAGGGGATTGAAAACAGTGCGGCAATCCCTGCGCCTGACTCACCACAGCCCAGGAGCCTGCGCGGCCCTGGCGCATCGTGATCCTGCATGTGGAGCCTGAAAAACAACTTTTTTTTCCTTTCTAAAAAACAAAAAACCAGGCGCCCTCTTCCAAATCTGGAGTTACTCAGCCTGACTCACACCAAGGCTCTCCTGGCTCTGCTGGCAGCGCCTGCACGTACCTGGAGTGGGTTGTGCAGGCTGTGCTGGGGATACCCAAGGCATGGCACACCTGGAGCTGCGGCATTTCCCCCAGTGCTGCAACACCAGCTTGCTGCAGCCAACATAATTATTTTCAGCCTCAAACTTCAACCATTTTTGGTGAATCCCCGAATGAAAAAAACCCCAACAAACCAACAAATAAATGAAGACTGTAATTTTTTTTTTTTTTTAAATGGGAAAAGTATTTCTTTCATTCTCCCATAGTACGAATCCAGCAAACATGAAAAACATGAACTCAAACTAAAGCTCAGACATCACATCTGGGGAGAGACCAAGCATGGAAAATTTTAATCCAAAGGTTAATGTTTGGGAAGCTCCGAGTGTGTGAAATGAGGGGTTAGATGGGTGCTGCTCCACGGCTCGAACAGTTGTTGCCGCCAAGTGGCGGCTTTCAAACGGTGCCTGCCTGCCCCAGCCCAGGCACTCCGGGTCAGCAGCTAAAATAGAAAACAACTGAAATCACTGGAAGCAAACAAACACTCAGATCAGATGCTGGAAAAGCCAAGTGAGAAAGGAGCCAACAGCACGAAACACAGCTCGAGCCCTGTGACTGGAAACGGCCTCCTGACTCGCCCTGGGTGAATCGCACCAAACCATATGGCAGTGGTGGCCCTTGCCATCCTCTCCTGCTCCTCCTTTGAGCTCTCCTGTGCCACCTCCACAGCTCCAAGATCACTTGACAGCCCTGTGACACTCTTGTCTCAACTGTCACCTCCATCTCCTTTGCTCACTGCTCTGCAGGGTCACACTCAGTGGTTATCACACAATGGGGCTCTTTCCAGTTCACACCTTTCTCAACAGAACCACCATTTCCTGCCAAAGGACAGAGCACCTTTCACCCCAACTCTCTCCTCTCACCCCAGCCCTTCCACTTTCCCCCAGCCCCAGCCAATACACCTCCCTGTACCTTCCCAGAGCAGCATCTTTGCTACTCTCCTGCTCACTACAGCCTTGCACCTCAAGCTGCTGGGCTCTTGCACCCCCACTCCTGATGCAGGTCTGCCCCCTCAGCATCTCATGCCCCTTTTCCCCCCACATCCTGCCTCCAAAATGCCTTTGTCTTCATGTTCTGCATTAGATTATGCCCTTTCCAGACTGCTCCTTCCAGACACTAGAAGTCTCTCATCCCCAAAGCCCCAACAGAATAGCATCCTAATTGCCTTTGTTAGGGATGGGGCCATGCCTGTAAAATTGCCACGGCTGCTGCGGGGCCATGGCGGCACTAACAATAGCTTAAAAGCTCCAGGAGTTCAGTCTTGAGTCCTCCCACACTAAACTAAACACAAAGAGAAGGGACCATATGTCTGCAAAGGCAGCCGTGTCAGGTGGGTCGGAGCCCGGCTCCCCGGGGGTGGGAAGGCACAGCTCCTGCAGGCGTGAGAGCATCCGGCAGAGCCACACTGCATCCAGCGGGACGCAGGAGATGGGATGCTTCCTGCCATCAGCCAGGGCAGAGCTGCTCCCTAAGGCAGCACACACGGGTTTCAAGGAGCGGCAGCATCCCTGCCCGTGGGTTGGGCTTTTCTCCCAAGCAGGCACTTGCCAGGAGAGCAGGGCTGCTTCTCTCCAGAGTGCCAAGCCCAAAAGCTTCTTCCCAGACAACTGTGCCCAGGAGCCATGGGAAGGCTCGATTTTCATCACATCACTGAGGGACGCAAAAAAAAGCGACTGTGACCTGCTGCATGCTGGGATGTCATATATTGCTCCCTTCAGGGATGGGGGTGCTGACCAGAGAAACACAGGGAGGAAAGTTTGGATGGATGATGGAGATCAGTTCCAAATATGCTAATTTTGACTGGGCACAGGTTGCTCGAGGTGTCAGACACAACCAGACTGCTGGAGGACACACAGACATTGGTCCACACAAGGGGAGAGGGGGAACTGCCAGGTGTAAGCAAGAAATCTCTGCAGAAAGATGGGAAAAACATAGTAGTGCACAAAAATGCAAATGGTCCTTAACAAACTGTTAGCTACAGATCAGTTTTGGGTGTATAGTGCCTCGCTTGGCTGAGCCCAAAATCCAGGCACCTCTTGCTTCCTGACCACACTCCTCTTTCTGCAGGTGAAAACCTTAATGTGCCGACAACCACCTATGGAAGTGTGGAGGTAAAACTTAAGAAAACAGAATGAGGTTGAGAGGTAACACAAGGAATCTCTGTAGACACCAAAAGTTTCTCTAAGCTTAGCCCAGAAAAAGGGCTCTAAAAAACCCAGGCAAAGCACCTCTGTCCGGGCAGGGGATGGGCCGATGGGAATGGCGATGCCAAGGGGAGACCCTGAGGAGCAGCTGAAGGGAAATTGTGGCAGGGCCCACCTGCAAAGGCAGGGGAAGCGTGTGATGAAAACAGGCTGGCAAAGACATGGCTGAGGACTGGGATCCCTTGGGGTTGTGCTCACGGGAGCGTGTGCTAGCACGCTCCCAAGAGTCCCAACAAAGGACAGGCAGGCGTGCTCCAGCTGCCCATGGACCATCGCTCCTGCTCGGCACTCTGCAGCCCTCCAGCCAAGGGGGAAAATGTAATCAGAGCAATTTTCTATTAGCAAAAATATAAAGACTTGGAAGCTCTGGGCTGTCTCTTGACAACTAATTAATTACCAGGTAGCATCCCCTTGAAGCTGCCAACACAGCACACACAAGTTCCAGCTTGATTTAGGGAGAGAGATGAACTTTACAATAAACTCTAGAATTTTACTTCATCTCCCGCCACCATCTGAGATCCTGGGGGAACAGGAAGGGGTGGCAAGAGGCGAACTCTGAAGCCATCTGGGATTATCATTAACTCGTTCACTCATGGCCTCTGCAACAAAAATGCAGACTGTGCTGTGAGCAGCAGCTTCCAGCCAGATGAGCTCCTTGAAATCTCCGTTTCTTAAATGCTCTTCTGCCAGTTTCTGCCATAGAGTGCCCATGCCAAGCAGCCCCCTCACCCGTTCCCCAAGACTTTGACCCTCAGGGCAGCCAGTCTTTGAAACTATTAAGAGCAGGAACTGTATTTCAAATGGCTTTAGGTAATCTGTTCTTCACTAAAAGCAACAAAAAGGTGTAAGTGAAGCTACACAGCGTGTTCCCACACAACTACACCGTGCTGAAGGAAAGGAGTCTCCCAAGATCATTCCCATCCCACCAAGGGACAAAGGCTATCTGGGCTGCAGAGGTCACTGGGAACAGCAGCGGATGCTGCTATCCATTGCAATGTGCCAAGCTTTGTCAGGACATCTCATAGCAAAAAAAAAAAAGAAAAAGATAACAACACACTACAGCTGAAGATCAGGATGTGTGACCCGTCAGAGAGCTGGGCTTAGGCAGCCAGGCCCAAGAATATCAGAATAGTTTGGGTTGGAACGGACCTTAAAGATCGTCTGGTTCCAAACCCCCTGCAACTGAACACTTTCATGATTCACTGTAAGCCCTGTGGCAGCACTGTGAGGTCTGAAATAGGAGATAAAACATGAAATATGAGGATATTTAAGGACAATCGTCCCAACATAACATTTCTCAGGCTCTAGAGACACAGGGAGATAAGTGTGGGTTGTGTGGTTGAACTACACAGTAGACCAGCCAGCACCTCAGAGGGCAGGTTTTGTCTGCACCCAGCCTGGTATGAGATTAACCAGCAGCACCCCAAACAACACTTGAGGACAGTGCTAATGTTCGAGGACTGCCTTGAGAAGACAGTTAACACCTGACAACTCTCCCACCTCACCACTTGAGACAACCCTGGAAGGCAGCTTGCCTGGATTGACAGCTTTTGGGACCAGAAGCCTCCATCTCCCCGCCCCAAGCCACAGCTCTACTGGTGGCCATGGACTTCTTCTTTAGACACCAGGACAGCCACAGGTCACCTTGCTCAGGTGCAAATGTTCTGGGCTAAGCCAAAACATTTATTTTCTTTTTTTAGGTTTACTTGATGTAAGTCCAAAAACTGAGATGACATCAAAGAGCCCATTGAGTAGATTCCCCTCCAGAAACACACGGGGACTTTACCTCGTTAATACAAACACGGTTCCCCTCCAGACTTCCTGGGAACAGCTGAGGCAGCATCACACTTCAAAAACCAGCCTGCACATCACAGGGGTGGGGAGGAGCTCAGTTCTGGCTCGTGATTGTTGACAACCATTTCAAAGCCCACGCAGAATCACACACAAAAATTGTCACAGCCTGGGGGGAACAACTTTCTCTTTGTCCCCAGGAGATGGGCTGCAGAGGCAATGACAGGGCAGGAGCTGTCACATGAAATAGTCAGGGAGGGCATGAAGTCAGATGTGAAGGAGAGAAAGAAAAGAAGACTTAGGTGATGGAGCAATTTATCCCTCCTGGAACTGGTCAGTTTCCCACAAACTGCCAGGAGGGATGGATATCTCTTTAGCATTTTAACCCCTACCATCTTCTTCTGAGGGATGACAACTGCTCACAGTTCTGTCCTTGCTGCAGTCGCCAGCTTGGGTTTGCTGCTGGCTGGGGTCTGAGGTCACTTCCACAGGGACAGAGGAGACCTGCAGGAGCCCAGGCTCAGCCATGGCATGGGGTGACAATCAGGAGATACACAGCTTCCTGGAAGAACTGGAACTGATGTGCAAATAATGGCAGAAAAATGTGGGGCGAGGGAGGGTTAGAGAGAGATTAGTCAGGGGCACACTCTGGGAGATACACAATGTTAAGTATGAGGGCAAAGGAAATGAAAACTGGAAACTCAAACATAGTCAAGAATCCAATCCCAGCCTGGGCAGGAAGTTTACACTCTGCTTCTAAATATACATGTTTTTAAATCAACAAGCTTTCTTGTTCCTCAGCTCTACTGTACAACCACACGGGAGAACTAACCGGATAGAGGCACTGCCAAGCTCTCCTGGCAAGGCGTGCAGTCCACGAGGGACAAGGGATGGGCTTCCCTGATCTTGAAGATGCTCTGGGAGAGCAGAGTTCCAAGCTCCAACCACGCTGCTCAGCACGTAGCACGCAGCCCCTTGCAGGCAGATCCTCCTGTGCTCTCCAAGTGCCATGCCCATGGACCATGAGGAGAGGGAATGACACCCTGGGAGCAGAGCTCTGCTGGGCTGCCTCTTTCCTCCCTGTTCTCTGGCCACTGCATTCATGCTCAGCAGTCAGATAGTCACATTTTTTTTTAATTTGATATAATTATCTCCTAGAAATTACTGTACACAGCCTCTTGGGATCTAAAGCAATTAAGTGAAGATAAATTTCTTTCATGGAGCAAGCTGTCAAAGGATGAAGCAATTTCATTCCCCATTTGAAGTGGAAGCTTTGGGTCATGCATGGTTTATTTGAAACAATGCCATCACCTAAAGCTGCTGATCTTATCTGTCTTTCTCTGTCTCTCCATTTCAAACTGCTGAAGATGTGCAGCGTGGCACTGCCTGAAGTGATGACATCTGGCACCAGGCCAGCTACAGAAACAAGCTGCTCCTCCCCGAGCCCGAGTGCAAGAGGCCAAGCATTCCTATTAAAAAGGGGGAAACCGAGGTGAAATCTGGGAAGAGCTGAAAAGTGGGAATCCTGCCCAAGGGAACAGGAGAGCCGCAAGCTACAGAAGGAGTGAGGTGCCTGCAGGAAGGGACGGCACTGCCCAAGGCAAGTTGGGAGCACAAACGGCATCACTGAGGGTTAAAAAGCTACCAGGCTTCCTCTTCCTCACCAGGCTGCCCTGAAGACACTTAAACCAGGCTTCCAGGATTTCATCACAAGAAGGAACAGCCCATACCCTACAGTCTATACGAGGAGAGACACGGCAGGATGGAAATTACATCCCATTAACACATGCATGTTAAGTCTCTCAGAATTTCCAACAAATTCTCTCCTGTCCTTACACTTTACCATGCCAAAATGTTTCATCTTAGACAAAAAAACCCACATACAAAAAGTAACTAGTTTAAATAGACCGTTCTCCAAAGTGGTGGGTTTTATCCTGAAAAGGGGAGGATGTGGAGCGAAGAGTGGCCAAGACAAGGGCTCTTCCACCTCCACAGGTTCAACACTGGAGATGCTCCCACAGAGACTCTCGGGAAGGAAGGCACATTTAGCAGGCACTACATACTTCCCAAGCATGATGATACCCAGAGGATCTCTCCTTTCCCACGTCAGGGCAATCCCTAATTCAAGTCACAGGGAAGCTGGTAAGGATTCTAGAGTATAAAAGGAGGTTGCAGCTACAAGTGTGAAAGCAGGCAACTGCTGAGCAAATACAGCTCCCATGGCCTGGACTGATAAGAGCATTTCATCCCTGAGGCTTCTGCAAAGCTTAGATCAGTGCTGATCAAACCACTGCTCATTAGGACTAAGAAAAGTCGCTGGTACTAGAGGGAGCTAATAATATAAGCTGGCAACGGGTGCGAGTTTGAGAAGCATCTGGATGACTTCAGAGTGCAAAAATGATCTTCAGAAGTGACCTCAGCAGCAGAAATGTGGCACGTCACTGACAGCTGGGAGGTCACTGTATCAACTCAAAAAATGCCCAGCATTTTTGATGCATCCCTGGTGCACCCTCAAGTGCTGCTCCAGGGCCGCTTTTCCATGACACTTTTGCCATCGTGTGTGGAATAGGTTATCAGGTGAAGTGACACAGCACTGGAAGGATGTAGCACAACTTCATCTTCTGTCTATAGACACAAATCTCTTCCTTTGCACAATAATGGCTGCTATAATAAACATCACATCGTTTATGCTTAAGATAAACACGGAACCAAAATGTAAATCTGTTCTGCTGTTCACAGACCAAGCACGAGTAACTCCTCAGGTGACACATTTATCTTCACACTGAGAATCTGAGTTTATATGTGCACCTACCTATTTCAAGTATAGCACAGTTTTGGGAAGGTTTAAAGAAATAAATCAACAAAATGACTACAAATAAAGACTATTATTGTCACTATTCATAATATATAAATATATAGACAAATATTTTTACTTATGGTGGAGAAAATGCTTTATGTAAAATGCTAGTATGCAAAATGTTAAAGCAAATTTTGTTAATTTAAATAAACTATGGGGCTTACCTCAAGTTTTAGGAAATATATGCAAATATGTTATGGGAAAAAATGTGATTAAATTATCTGGATTAAATATCCAGCATTTTTTGTGTCCCACCACAGATACAATCAGGCCAGCAGCAGTAACACTGCTCATGTGAGGTCTGTGTTTGGGAAGAATTTGTACACTTCCCAGTGAACCTTCCCTTATTCCCGCCTTGTCTTCCTAAGGGACATGGGTGGCTTGGGGCTGAGGCACTGGCCTGAAATCCCGGGTATCAGGGGTTTGTTCTCATCCTGAAGTTAAGGCTTCCTGTGGGACCCGGGTTGGTCCCCGTGTACCTCTGCTGCCAATCCTTAACGAGGAAATTGCTTTTCCTTCTGCCATAATGTGTTGTGGAGATATGTTCATTAATGCCTGGGAAGTGCTTTGACTTCAATGACGGTGAGAAAAGCAAACAGTAAGTAAGACCACGGTGGTATCTTCCCTTTCTGACTTGGGATGTGAGAGCATGAAGACCCCGAGGGCTACAGCTCTGGCCTGCTGCAGGAGCTGGGCACTCCATCTCATCCAGACCCAGCCCAGAGCTGGCAAACGGATTTGGCATCCACAAGAACAACACAAGGTCCAGCTGGGAGCAGAAACGTGGGGAGCAGTCTAAGCTCAACGACAGAGGTCACCTTCCGTCTCCCGTAGAGACAGAGTAGATCCCCATCTGTTATTTGGGCTGACCACTCCCTGCATTCCACCCCGTCCACTTCTCTGGCAAGCTTCCCAGGATGTGGATCTTTCTTATTCAGGATAACAATGAGGAGTTATTAATTGGGTCTTTTTTCAGGTTTCCTGAGGTCCTTCCAAAAGCTGCGTTGGTGGATACCACAGCCGTCCTAGTCTTCAGCTGGGATGTTTTAAACATTTCAGTTGGTCAAAGACAAAACAGTGCCAATGAAACAGGGTCCCTCCAAAGCTGAGCCACAGGCAAAGACCCAGAGCCAGACCAAGGACTGAGTTAAGTACCAGAGCGAAGAGTCTGAGCAGTGGCAGCATACCCAGCTGGCAAAGTGTGAGGCAAAGAAACAATCCCGAGTCCCAGAGACCCCCGGGCAATGCAAAGCACCACATTAACACGTGAGCACCACGAAGATTGTCTGAGAAGAGGCCACGCTTCATGCCCAGGGACAGGTCAGTCATCCAGAGCAGCCTTCCCATTTCCTCAGAGTTTCTCTGGGTAGCAATAAGGGATGGCTCATTGGGAGAGGATCCAGCGTTAATGGTGTTTTAACGAGGCCTTCCAATACACTTATAGACTAATCAGCAAATTCCACAAGGTCTGGGCTCTAATATGTCACTCTGAGTACATTAAAGCCATGGTGAATACCTCTTCACAGCCAGAGCTGTGCACTCTCTGGGCCTGCTGCTCTGCCAAGACGTGGCAGGTTTTGTGCCACTCAGGTCCTGGTGCAGCAGAGGTGAGGCCATTTCCTATTGAAAAACTCCCAGGGAAGCAAAAGGTGCAAGCACCTCCAAGGAGGTGCTGCACAGAAAACTTCATGGTTTGACTCTCCTTTCCTAGGTCACTCCACTACTGCTGACTCCAGGAACACAACAGTCAGCAAGTTTCTTCAATAGGAGATTTCCCATTTCCTAAGAATCTGTGCTGAACCTCTGGAAGCAGGTTTCAGGACAAAAGGACTAAACACAAATATCTTTTCTATCTCATTACATAAATCTGGCCTGACCATGACAGAAGTGAGGACGTTCAACAAGGAGTGTCATCTGATCTGCATGAAAAGATCCAACGCCAGGCATGGGACAAGACTGATTTATCCTGTCAGTCTCTGCCTTGAGCTGATGATCACATCACACTTCCAGAAAACACTTTAAAAGAGCCTTTAGCTGACACCAGAGGCAAACTGTGCAGGGCTGGCTGAGGAGCCGACACGTGCTGGTACATGTGCACAGCTCACACCCAGGCTGCCTGAATCACTTGGAGTCAAAACAGTGGCTCAAGCACCCTGTCCAAGATGGGCCTGGAGGAGAGGCAGAGGTGGACCCAAGACAGGGGAGGAAGGGATGGAAACATCACAAGCCGCTTGAAAAAATTCCCCATGGCTTCCCCACGCACCGGGGCAGCACTCCTTCCCTCCACATGCCAGGAAAAAGGCACTTCATGGGTAGGGAAGTTTGTTTCCACCAACTGCTGGTTCTTCCCTCCTGACTTCCCCCCTCAAGGAGATGGGGCTGCCTGGAAGGCAGCACCTCGTACTTCCCTGCAAGCCATGTCCAGACCACAAAGCCACTCTAGTGCTCACTGACAGGCACGTCAAGAGAACACGTGTAACTGGATCTTAACACGTTGGCAGGTGGTTCCTCACCTCACAGTGTAACTGCAGTTCCCACACACAGCTCTCAGCCTCAGGACCAGACAAAGCAGCAGGACCTCAGCTCTGCAGAGGTGCTGGACTGAGGCTGCCGTTAGATCTGCTCCTCCTTTGCCATCTTGCCTGGCCAGGTCTAGGGGACCTGTTAACACCTGGCTGTGGCAAAGAGGCTGCAGAGCTTTGAACTCCTGCTGCCTCCAACACCATTTCACAGCTCGATGCCACGGCCCTGCGTCATCAGGCCCCAGCACTCAGCACGGCCAGGGCGAGAGGACGTGAAAATCTCATATGCCCCAGAGACTGCAGTGCACAGGATATGGACAGGATTAAAATCTGGTCAACAGAGGTCTTAAAATGTCAGCGTAAACAGGAGAGCAGTGCTGGCGGGGCCACAGGGAAGCTTGCTCGGGCTTATGCTGCTTAACAATAGGTTCAGTGACCTGGACAAAGAAAACCTTTACTGATAAAGCCAGCAGATTAGACACCGTCTCAAACCCTCCCAAGCTTTGAAGAGAACAACTCACCAACAGGCAAAACCTCAGGATTGTTCAGTCACCTACCCAGGAACAAACGCCACAGTATTTAACACAGTTAAATGCAAAGTTGTGTCTCCAGGAGCAAAGACTGCAGGACACTGGGTACAGAGGAGAGCACTTTGTTACCTCCTCCTGACGAGCTGGTGCAGCAGCTCATGGAGCAACACATGGAGCCTGAACAGTCACAGCTCAGACGCATCATGAGAACAGCTCAGGGGATCCAAACCATGCCAGAGACCATCCCACCTCTCACTCCATTTATTTGGCTTATAGAAAAAGCATAAGGACTGGAGGGGCTTGGGACACATTTGTATATCAGGGTTAGAGCAGGACTTCCCAATCTACAGCAAAATTCAATTAGTGGAAACTGAAATGAAGCAAATTTAGCCTGGAAATAACACACGTTTTTAACAGTGACTGAAACTGAGTCCTGCGACAATTTGCTGAGGATCCTGACAGGTTCTCAGCTTTGCAGAACTAAGGGTTTGTGCTTTCTACAAGATCTGCTGTTGGAAACTTCCCTGTAGTTTCCTGAGGGAAAAAAAAGACCAGTGGAAACAGCCACAGCTCCCCCAGCCTGACAGCATCCGGGGCTCTCCTGGCCTGGATTCCCCACTTCCAGGACTGACGCACACCACCATGGGCTCCTCTTTGAAGAGGGGATTTCTGACCTGTACATTCTTCCCAGAAGCTCCCTGATGTTCAAAGCACCTTGCTGACAGACAGGCAGGTGTGCCTGTGACAGTGACCACCTCCCCAAACCCAGCGCGGGGGCGAGGGGGGAGCGGCCCCCCAAACAGAGCCCTGGGCAAGGCACGGGGGAGTACTCCAAGCCCAGCTGTGACATTTCCTTTCACCTATACCTGTACAGCTGTTTCCTACAGGGCTGCAGCCCTCAAGTGAGATGTGTGAGGCTTCTGTAGGTGCTTGGGAACAAGATGGAACAGAAACGCTTCACACCTGGCCCCAAAATTACAGCACGCTGGCAGGTGGCCAACATAAACTGGCAGAGTACCAGTTGCAATGGACATCAATTAAGCAGCCTGTCATCCTCAGACTGCAGGCTTTGCTTTTTGCAATCTGCATCGCTCCTTAAGCCTTCAGCAGCACCAGCACTGGAGTTTTCCAGATGGGATCATTTCCCGCAGATTCCACTCGCTAGATTTATTGCAGGGGTTTTTTTTCCCCCTAAACCCGCCCTCCCCCCCCTTTCAAGAGCCTGAACTATTATTCCACACTGCAGATTTCTCCAGGGCTGGGATTCAGTGCCCTCGTGCCGCTCTAGTGCTTGTTCGCCACCAGTTTCCTTTACCTTCATCTGTAGAAATGCAATTGTAAGAATATTCTCAAAACTCTCTTAGCTTAAAAAGTGATTAAAAATTGAGACCAAATGATAACTGAACAAGATTCCTCTCAGGAAAATGCCCTGCATAGCCCTAGGAGATGCAGCATAAATCACTTGTGCCCATTGCTATGCTGCTACATTTAAACCAGCACAACAGAAACCAGTGTCCCCTCCTCTGCCACCCAGACCTGGGGACATGGACTCAGCTTGGCAATTCCCACTGCACTAATGGCACCTGGCAAAGGCAGAGAGAGGCTCCCATGGTGCCCACACAGTCCTTGGCACTCGCTGTTCAAGGCAATGCCAAGGACAGATGAGGAGTTCAAAGCAGGTGATATCCTCCACGCTACCTTCGTGGTGGCATAAAATCCAGCCTCTCCTCCATCACTCCATGACATCATCTTCCAACATGGCCCATAATTTAGTTTAATTGCCTTTTACAATCCAAAGGCACCACATGAAAGGGAAGGTCGAGGCTGGGATGGAGTTCAGATACTGGTCAGAAAATGTAAACATCTCTAACTCTGCTGCCTCGGGTCTGCCAGCTCCTGCCAAGTCCCTGCTCCGAGCAGGGCTGCCTGTGGCAGGGATCTTTCACTGCTTGTTTGGAAAGCGAGGCAGGCAGGAATGGAAGGAGTTTTTCAAGGATGACTCTTCTTTGGACTCTCCTACTTGGGGCTCCGATCTCTGCTCACAGTTTCCCTTTTCCTCTCTGGACCAAACTCCAAGCTGGAAGCTCTCGCTCTCATGGGCTGAGAGCATTTGCTGGCCAGCTGGAGGGAGATGCTCCAAGGCTATGGAATGGGAATATGGAAAGGATGCTGAAAAAACAGTTACATTTGCTCACTGGGATTTTCTCTCTGCTTACAAAGAGTTTGTCCTCTTAAGAGTCCTGATCTTGCTACCCTTCCTCTGATGCCCTGCAAGAAGTCCTCCCCCAATCACTGTAGTGTGGCCACTCCAACGTGGATTTAATTCCTGGCCTCCCAGGAGTCATGAGGTCTTGGAAAGGACAAAAAAATCTGGTGTTTAGAGGCATGGCAGAGCCCAGTCACTGCAACAGCTACTCCTCTTGGGCCTTTAAACCTGGAGCTCCCTTTCCAAGTCGCATCAGACATGACTACGTGCTGCCAAGAGATCTCTGAGAGTCTTAGGAAGACTGAAATACCATAAACAAGACTGGACTAATTTTAGCCCAAGTCTAAACAGTAATTAGCTCCTAAACAGCTAATCCAAAGGCTACTGCAAATCTAGAGCATGTTGGGGCAACTAGAGAGAGGGTCACATTTTGACTGTCCACCTGGGCTGGACAGAGCAGGGGAAAGAGATTTGGGATTTCTAAGGAGAACACAGTTTGGGCTGTCCTGATAGGGGAGTGGAACAAGAAACGGCACCAAGTGTGAGAAGCTCACTGGCCACCCCAGAGCTGAAGGAGCCATGCAATACCCATCCTGTAGGTCTGGGGCAGTAAAATGTTGCTAATTAATTTTCAGAGCCTTGCATTTTAGGGCTTTCATTTGCTTGGTGAGGTGAGACAGGGTTGAGACTAGTTGAGTGGTGAGTATCTGAGACAGTCCACTCCACACATGAGCATGCACATGAAGGGAAAAAAAAAGTGCCTTTCTGTTAGAGAGGAGGGAACCACAGTGACTGGCCCTATAAGCACATGTATTAATCATGCACCGTCTGGTTTTAATCCACACACTGCTGATCCTGCGTCTCACTGTATTGTTATCAGGGGAAGGAGTATTTCTCCTCAATCTTATTCACCAGCCAAAAGCCTGAAAATGCAAAAAACACATTTGTGAAGTGCCTTCCCAAGGACCCTGGGCCCCGGACCTGGTGAGCTGGGGCTGCTGCCTTTTTATTGGCGTTTAAAAACCTTTTATTAACGTGTGTCAGGGCTGGGGGAGGAGAGACAGTCTCAGATTTCAGGACCCCCCATGCAGAGAGGTTTATTGTGGGAAGGACATTAACACTTTCTCCTCCACATCTCCCCACGGCTGGGGCATGTGACACAGGGTGTGCTGCAGGCATCAGTTGGGTGATGCACATGTTAAGCCCATGAAAAGCTTGCAGGGATGTGGACAATCAGGGATGCCGTGTGCCTGCAGAGAGGACAACCTCCCTCCTCTGTTCTGTGCCAGGGATCTGCAGCTCTCTTCCAGCCTTGCCACCAGCTCCATGGGGCCACTCCAGGGCAGGATGCTCCTGAGACAACAGGATTCAGCAAAAGCTGAGGAATCCAGGCCATGCCCCAGGTTCCCAGGGGAAGGGACACTGCACAGCTCAGATGTACCACCACGAGGATTTGCTTTAACCTCAACATAACCCAAATGTTTTCCATTACCAGGCCCACACAGCAGCGCCATGAATCCACAGTTGCTACCTTCCCTCTTCCCAAACCTTAACTCAGCCGTGCTGCTGCTCCCTGCTCTTGCCTCAGGTCCAAGGCTGGGTGAGTGAGGTCCTGGCAGTGTCTCCTTGGGTTGCAAAGGCTGCAGACACAGCTGACAGCTCAGGCACCAGGCTGCATAGTTTGCTGCTGACTGGTACGTTCGATGGTGTTCCATCACACAAGCTGCAGTGGATATCTGCCCAACATACGCCCAGGAAAACAGCACCAAGAAATGCTCACCCCAGAGCCAACTTTTGTTGGTTATAGCTTCAATGACAGTGCAAGAGACGATGGGAAGCTCTAAACGTCCCACTGGCTCCAGCAGGAATCTGAATGCACAGCTTCATGGCAGCAAACGGAGTCAGAACATTTTCACTCAAAATAAGAGCCAGGGCAAATGCTCAGAAACTTGCTGAGAAACTCCGTCTGAATTCTGCACTCCATTTGCTAAATGGGACGTGGAGAACAAAAAGGAGTGGGAAGCACAGTGCTTGTCCTACACAGCTTACAAAACAACAAACCTCTTGGTAGAGCAAATAACCCAACACTACTTTAAGCCAATTTCTCTCCAGTTTTGCCTTTCAACAGATTCTTTTCCTCTGAAATGTTACAAATTAATTAAGAACCTAGGGGGTAAAAGCATGGTGTAAGGATTTGGAGGATTAGCAAGCAAGGTGAGATATTATCCTTGGAGTAAAACGCCAACTGTCTCTTTGCAGCCATACAAGTGATAGCAAAGGGACCACAGGGAGCTTCCCAGAACCCTCGTCCCATCCCACAAGACACTCACAGGGTGCCATATAAAGAACAGTACATTTTCATTGCCTCTCCAACAAAGAATTTGAGCTGAAAACTGGGCCAAGACTGAGAACACAAGAGAAAGAAATTGGGTGCAAAAAATAACTCCTACTAAAAAGCAATGAAAAATCAGTACGGGGAAAAAAATCAGTGCCAGAGAGAGCAGCTCCACTGAGTGCTGAGTGAGGCCCAGGGACACTGATCCCATCATGCCACCATGATCAGCATGGACATCCTTCCACTGTGAACAGCCAAGAGACGCATCTCATGGATGGTTTGGGTTGGAAGGGACCTTAAAGACCATGTAGTCCCAACGCCCTACCATATGCAGGGACACCTTCCACTAAACCAGATCACTCAAAGCCCCATCCAAGCTCTCCTTGAACTGATGAACTGCTGAGGACTTGGACTCATCTGGGCTTTGCATGCTACAGGGCGGGGAGGGAGCAGATGGTGAACTGCAGCCTGCACACAAGGACACCCAGTTTAAGTTGGACTGGGAGTTTCTTTGCTGGAAAGTGCCTTTCTGTATCTTGCTCACAGTCACTCTCAAGAGGCACATGGGTTCATGCCTCTCAGTCACAGCATCCTGGCTCAGTCTGTAGTGCCTTCTGCAACACCCCACTTCTGCAAAGTCAAATAATTCCCTTCAATAATACTGCAGAAGGAGAAGATTTGTGGAGCAGGGGAGTCATTTGGTTGCAGTGACGCAGCTGCCACTCCAGTCCCTTTCCACAGCATCACCAAATCACAGAGAACAGGCTAGGAATGTCCAAAGAGCTCACTCTGCCTCTATTTCAAGGTGCTTACCTCAACCCAACTTGTACCTGAGAGAGCCACCCAGCCTGCTTTTAAAATCTCCAAGGCTGAAGAGTTTCTGCAGAATTACTAACAAGGCTGCTCTCAAGAGCTTAATGACCCAAAGGTATGAAGCCTTTCCTAAAGTCTTGTCTTAATCTATTTTTGCTGCAATTTATGCTCATTCCTTCCTGTGCTTTACATCATGGAGCTGGAAGACAGCTTGTTCTCTTCCTCTCTGCATTTTCCCTGAATTTCCACTAGACTAAAAAGCCTCAGGTCCTCCAGGTCCTTCTTGGAAGTCAGGCTTTTGAGATCTCTGCTCTAACTCACTGGCCTCCCCGTCACCCTCTCAAGTGTCCTCTGCCCAGTGAACATGCACACCTGCTGTTTCACCTGTCCGACTACATTAATGAAAACATTAAAACAGAAAACAGAAAGAAAGAAAAGGGGGTACAGGCACAGCCAGGCCTGGCTGCTTCCCTCTGGGATCTGTGCTGGCACAGCTGAGATAACACCATGCCTGATATTCCCAGATGTCTGGGTGGCTGCTGCTGAGCTGTGAGGGCATCAAGGGATAACCCAGGACAGGGTTAGCTCAGCTGGGAAGTTCAGGTGCAGCTACAGGACAAAAACATGTCTCTTCTTTTTTACAAAGATGAGTGCAAGTGCCTGGCAGGGCAGGTAGATGGCACTCCGAATAAACCAGTGTGTGGTTAGAAGATGCAGAGTTCAGGGAATTCTGACCCTCTCCCACACCTTACAGGGTACCAGTCAGAGCTGCTCAGCCACCTGATCTGCCTGCTGAGGGCTCTGGTTTGTGGCTGCTGGGAAAACAGACCCTGTGTAGAGCTTGGGGCACTGGGACCGTTCCCAGCAGAACTCCCATGAGGCACACGCAGGGCACACAGGGCTACTTTAGAGCAGTAATGGCAACCACATGCTTATTTTAACCCCATCAAACGGAACCTTGAAAATTCATGTTTCCACAGTGACTTCCCGGACTAAGGTGCTTCCCTAAATTTGGAGGGCTCTCGGTTTTACTCTGTGCTCCTCTGCTGCAGGCAGTGCTGTGAGCACAGGTTGGGCAGACAGAGAAGTGAAACAGAAATTCGCACCTTTGGGTCCCTCAGTGAGAAAGGTCCGAAATTTCTCACTGTTCATTTCAGGAAAACGTCAAGAAGAAGTGGCACATGGGAAGGCAGGTTGCCACTGCCTCACAGAGGCTCTCCACAGAAACCTGCCTCTGCATCCCCACTTCTCCTCCTGTAGCACCAACTGCTTGGGAACGAGATGCTGGGACTTCCCAGATAAGCCACATTTCTGGAGCTGTGATCCTGCCTCCGAGCAGGAAACTGTTGAGAGCCACTCTTATCCTGCTGTGCTTCCAAGGGCGTGCAAAACAAATGGCATTGTGCCTCCTCCATCCCCCATTAGGCTCAGACATGTTCTCCAAGTGCAGCCCCCAGATCCCTCCTGGCCAGGTGGTGGCAGAGAGCAGACCCAAAACCCCACATCAACAAGGGAACTGATTTCATTATTCTAAAAACAAACAGCCAAAGGAAAGTTCAGGCTAGAATGGGCTCCTAGAGCAAAGAAAGGAAAATAGAGAGCGGGCAGTGGGGAATGCTTCATATTCCTAAAAGCCTTTTGTACGTTAACACATGGTGTCTGCTTCTCTCTAGTCACCTATTTATCACTCTCCTCTTTAGAGAAGGAAAAAAGTCCTGGCTGCCTTCCTAAGGCAGAGTTTTGTGGCCGGGGGGAGGGGGAGGGTGCTTTAAGCATGATGCAAACCATTTGGAGTGCACCGAGAGCCCTGCCAACACAAGCTGCACTATTTAAACAAGTGAGGAAATGATCGTATATACAACATGCCAGCGAGCACACACACACCAGAGGAAGTCGAGAGGGGTTTTCATGACACAGAGCTGGATGTCAGCGGCTGAAAGGTCGATATTTTCCCTTAACACCCTTCTCAATGACTTAATCGTGTTCCGTTTGCACAGAAAACTTCCCAAGAATAAAAGTCTGGAGGAATCGAAGGGGGATGTTTGGCCTACTGCTGACCTTGTCCGAGGTCCTCTCCACGTAGCAGGGCTCCTGGGGGGCGACCAGCAGGGGAACGAAGCCCGAGAGCAGCCGATCCTCTTCCAGGCTAAGCAGGGCAAGGTCGTCATCTGGGTCCTTGTACAAGGGCACCTCCGACTGATTCACTGTGGTCAGTATGTTACAGAAGTCAGCCAGCGTCGCCCACACATCTACTGAGACCCTGGGAGAACGAGGAGAGACGTGAGCAATTCAGGGCTGGAATGCGTTGGGAGTTGCCTGCAATGCTGCAGCGAATACCAGAGAGGTGAGGCGAGGCGAGGCACGACACCACTGCTGCCCTGCCCCACGGGAGGGCTCCGGCGCAGCTGTGCTGGCACCGAACCCAGGAGGGATTGTAACCCTCACCCGCCAGCGCTGACACCGGCCACCCGTCCCCCTGGATAGGGCCGGTTCCTGGGAACCAGCCCATCCCACTGCTCTGCCCACCTCTGCCCGCTCCAGAGCCAGCACATCCGTGGGGAGCAGCTTCCCCGGGCGGTGCCAGCAGGAGCCCAGCTCATCCAGATGGGAGAAGTAATGCTTGTCACTCAATTTTACAGCCTGCTGGGAGGACAGACTGGACACCCACACTGCTGTTGCGACTGAAGGTGCTTCTGGAGAGCTCCAATACAACCCGGGGCACCCTCTCCTTCGAGCAGCTGTTATCTGCTGCGACCACGTGCTGCAGCCACACTCCAGAGCACGGAAATTTTCTCAGTTAAACCCCACCCATGCAGGGTTAAAGCAGTGTGCTGCTTGTGGCCAAGGGTTTCAACACTCAGGAGTGACCTCCAAAGCTGCCTCTGCCATGGCTCACCTTCCCAGAGTGGCAGTGACATGCAGGGAGCCAGGTGAGAACACCAACCCATGGGCAGCCCTGGAGCACTCTCCATGCATTCCCATCACACATTCCCAAGGTTGAGCACCCCGTGGAAGGCACAGTACTCCAGAGAGCACCAGCTTGGGGAAAATAGAGAAGGAGGTAACAGGCACAGGGGTACTACAGCTGACCAAGCTGTCTTCTACTGTATTTCTTCCTCCTTTTTCTAAAAACACTCAGATTGGGGTTTTTTAGTGTGTAAATAGGGATGAAAGCAGGCAATAGGGGGAAACTGGGGCTGACCTGCTTCTGGTGGCAATAAGGAGGGCTGCTCCTCCAGCCCACACCTCTGGAGCCCTGAAAAGCACAGAATCACCAGGGGTGCAGCAGTGACCGGTGTGGGCCGAGGCAGCCCAGGGCTGGAGGGAGGCCCCCTGCTCTTTGAACTGCTCCAGGTGGACAGAGTCTGCACTCAGTTATTTACGGGAATCAATGTACCAGGAAAGCACACTGAAATGAAACATCTTGTTTTCAAGAGCGTCCTGGGAGCCAGGCAGAATGAGGAGCCATTAATCAAAGCCCGGCACGTAATCAGCACACATGTAACGCAGAGTCGCCCACGTCCCTGAGCCAGCCCTAACCCACGTCCTGCAGAGGAGAAGAGGTCCTTCAAAACCCTCTGGTCACAGACACCAGGAGCTGGGTTCATTCACAAAGCTCCATCGCTTGGCTCAGCCAGGTCTGGCTGTCAGAAATGTTTAAATATGGAAAAAAATAAACAGTTGCAACACGTTTTTCGGAGGGATCTATCCGAGGGCCTTTGTGATGTAATGGGAAACGCTGCGTTTGTGCTACCAGCTGGAAAATAAACAGAGCTGCGAGGGTTAAAAGGAACTGAACTTTCCACGACCCCTATCTGCAAAAGAAGAAAATAATAAGAGGAATGATCCACTGCCCCACAGCCCTGATAGTTTATCCTCCGGCCCAGGCTGCAGAGACAAGCACCGGATGTGATAGGGCTGCTCTGGGCCACCTCCAAGGCGAGCTCTGCCCATGGGAGATGCACAGGGCTTGGGAGGCTCAGCCTCCCCCAGTGCCCTCTTGGCAACTGGGCTCGGCTGCCTGCGGCCAGTCACATAGCACTGGTGGGGCCCCACGGCCCGGCTGCCACGAGGGCTGGGCTGGGATGAAGGAGGTGCAGAGGCATCAGCGGGGAGAACGGAAAGAGCGCCCGCAACTGCCAGGGACCGAGCACACTGCAGTGTTGGGGACAGGAACGGATGCAGAGGACATTCCCAGAGGGCTGGGACAGCCAGGTGCATGGGGCTGGGCAAGAGGAGAAGGGAAAGAAACAAATCGCAGAGAGCTTGCCTGTATTCCCAAAAAACAGAGCTGCAGGCAGCAGATGGAGATGAGCAGTGAGTGTGGGAGGGAAGCAGAGGCAGGACGCTAGGCTGGACTAGGATCCACAGCAGGGCAGGGGTGGTGGAGGGGTGAAGGAGCAGCACAAAGTACAGGGAGCATCTTTCTCCACAGGGCTTGGAATCCAAAGACAGAAAAATCCATGTGAACAGTCCCATAGCTGACACTGCTAATGCCCTTGCAGGCTTCCAGCCCAGTGATACCCTTTCTTCTCCCCTCCAGCAGCACTGCTAGGCAGGGCACCCCTCACCACCTCTGAGTGTGAGAGCAGTTCCTGTCACTCCATTCTTCATCTACAGCTTCACAGTGCTTTGCCACATCTGCCATTTGCCCTGGGATGTGACAGGTTCCCACCCTCAGCTTTCCCCAGGCTTGCTTCAAACCCCAGGCTGTGCTGGCTCCCCAGGTAGCGAGATCTCACTGCAATGCAATCCTGGCAGCCCCCTCTCACATGCAGCACCCTGTAGAGCCTTCAAAAAGCCTATAAAGAAGGTGCTCGCATTTGTGCTCTGGTTTTCTCCTGTGATGGCAGAGGCAGCACTGCAGAGATCAGATCTGACCGTTTTCTGCCATCCCTTCGGGTGCAGCTCCTCCTCTGCAGCACATCTCCCAGCACTGCCACCATCACTACGTATCATTCACCAGCTGCTACCTGCCAGCAAAGCCAGTGAGGGCAAACAGCTCCTGCTGACACATGGGCCCCCGTGGTTCTCCTGATGGGATATGCACTCACCCTGGAAGGTCTCACAACACTTATGAGCCCTGCCTGGCGCCTTCTCCTCTGCCCAGGACCACCTCATGGCCACCCCCAGGCATTTCTGGCTTATGTCACCCCATGGCGCAGCACTGCCGGAGTCTCTCTGCAGAGCCCAGGCAGGCCCAGGTGCCTGGAAGCTCCGTGCACACACAGTGCCACAGCTTCACCGTCCCTCTGCGGAGGGAGGCCCCGAATTACTGACACGAAGCCCAGGCACGCAGCTCCCAGGTACAGGGACGAGGCTCCCAGAGCTTTTAACCGAGGAAGCAAGAAGGGGGTTAGCACGAGGTCTTTCCTCAGAACGGGGGTTCATTCACTTCCCCACAGACACATTTACATTTGCTTATTCCACTAGGACAGGAAAAAAAAATAAGAGTTAATTTCTTTTTTATTGCCTCAGGATTCCAGGTTTAATGTAGCTGTCAGTGTGAGCGCAGCCCAGCTGCACGCTGACGGGACACGGCCCGGCCAGGCAATGGTGAGAGCCGCACAAGTGCACAGCGAGCTGGACCGTGGCCCCAGGGCTGAGTGTGGCCCTGGTGAGGCTGGGGATGGCTCCTGGGGTAGACGATGCCTGTATGAACATCACCACAAGGCAAAAGGCATGCACTGAAGCACGGCTAGGGCAGAGGGTGCCAGGGTGAGCCTGATACTCACCGAATCCCCGCGGTCACGGTGCTGCGTGGCGCTCTGGCGCAAACCACCATCTTCACCGAGGGCGCGGGCTGCCTGGTGATTAATATCAAGCACAATGACCCCATGTTACAAGCCTGCGGGGGCCTGTGGAGGTGGCCATTTCCTGTGTAATACCAGCTTGTTTAAACACTAACATCCAAACTCCACAGCTGCAGAACAAACCCGGAAAGCGCGGCGCAGAAGAAGCCCTGCATTGTGTTCCCAGCCGTCCCGAGCCTCGCTGCTGTGCAGATGGCAAATGCCTCGGGGCTCTGAGCTCCCGGGGCCAGGCACTGTGCACCCGCGGCTCCTGGTGCCCACCGGATGAGATGATCTGCATCCTCCTCCTGGGTTTCCTCCCCGCCTGGACCAGGGGAAGCTGAACTAAAAGCAGCTCCTTTGCAAGGAGCAAAAAGGATTGACCATCTCTTCCCAAAAGGTGTTCACCAACCGTGTCCTGGGCTCAAACAGCGCAGGATGAGGTGTCACAGCACCTCTGCACCAATGATTTCCCTCACTCTGCTCTGCACGTGGTCCCTTTGGCCAGGTGGGCATCCATAACACCATTCCTCTCCCAGGACCCTGCCTTTGGAGCTGGAGGGACAATTCCTCCCCACAAAAGCTGCAGTCTCCTCCCAGTCAGTCTCTGCTTCACCACAGCCCCCCTTGCCAAAGCCCCCTTCTCCACAGAGACTTTTGGCTTTTGCTTTGGTTGACTTTACCTTCATTCTCAGCCAGTTTCGCTACTGAGACACCTCTGAATCCTTGCTTTGATGTCTCGATAGGGAAACTCTGGTGGCCAGTGTTACTGAGGCTGGGATCTGCAAAAGGGATTTTCCATTTACTCTCCAGCAGACTCCAGCAATGTTTTGGCACCTCTGTCCAAGACTCTGTCCATCCCTCCCAGTGGGAGCTGCCATCTCAGTGACACTTCTCCACAAGAGCGATGTGATGAGAGCGATCTGGCAGATCTCTCTGGGAAGGTAAGCTCTAGAATGTGCTCACAGCTTTTGGATTTAATTTAATACTTGGTTTAAATTAACCATTTTTAAATGCTTGCAGACAGTCTCCACAAACCGAGAGGCCCTTTGCTTCGTGCAGAAGGAGCACGGATTCGCCAGGGTCAGCCCTGCAGCCGTGTGTCTGTCCAGCCAGTGGCTTCCCCATTGGCTCCTGTGCGTCATTTAGCAATGGATTAATTGTGGTAACGAAGCGGAGAAGGGAGCAGCTTTGCCCTCCCCTGCCCAGCCCTCTTCATGCTCTTCACAGCCATATGTCCCGAAAGGAGATAGATTCACTTGGACAGCAGCCTCCTCGGAGATCCACTTCACACCCCACCTGTTGCTAATATCGCTTCCTTAGGAGATCCACTCCCCTCCCCTCTCCCCAAGATTCCTGCTTGTACACCCCAACCTCTGCAAATTACTCCTGGGGGCAGTGGGTCTGAAAGACGCTTCTCCAACCAAATGCAACTGCCTTAAACAACCATCTGCTCAGACCTCGACGCAGGGTTTGCCATGAAACATGTAGACAGAAATTAATTTTAAGGTACAGAAGTGATTAGTGCTTCCTGCTAGAAGATGTGGCAACACCTGGTCCAGATGCACAATTCCCGAGGCATGGGACACTGCTGCTCTGAAGCAGAGAGATCCAAGGTTAAGTTTAGCTCCTATTCTGGAAACACAGGAGGAAAGAGCCACGGAAAGCTCACTGAGCCCCACTTCTAAAATGGGAAGGACACCCTTCACCTCTCAAATACACATAGGGCGACATTTAGAAAGTCCACCACCTGGGGCATTTGCTCTGCAACAACAACCTGTTCTGGGGCATCCTCTGAGCCACGGGGACCATGCAGTGTCGTCAAAAGCTGGAGGACTGCACTGAACCAAGGAGGGTGGTTTTGAGGAAAAATGGACCTTCTTGCTCGAGTTGAATTCAGGACTGATGAGCTCCCAGGTAGGGAGAGGATGTCTGCCAGGAACCAGGGGTCATTCCCAAGGTCCCACCAAGAAAAGGACCTCAAAGATACCACGTCCAGAGCCTCCCATCCTGCTCTACAGAGCCCACTGCTTCATGGTTCCCATCCATGTGCCGGGTTTCAGCAGCTCTCACCCCTCACACCTTTCCCTCCGCCTCTGTCCAAGGGGGAAAGCAGCGAGCTGAGGAATTTGGTGTGGGGTTGGGTTTTTTTTTTATATTGTACGGACTCAAATCCAGCAGTGTGATAAATGCATCCGAGCTACAATTAGGAAGATATATAGCATCAGAACGCGAAGGTCTGGGCAGCGTGGTGAAACGCGGGCTCTCCAGAGCCCCAGCTATGTTTCCCATTATGTAACCCTGGTCATGGGCAGACAGCCAGACTCCAAATGAAAAAGAGACTCTGGCTTGGCACCGTTTCTATTTTCCTATCCTCATTCGGGGTCAGCGCAGTGTCATACAGCTGCAGAGAAAGCTCCGGGGATTAAACCTGGGAAAGACTCCAAGACCAGGACCCGGGTTCAAGTACCAGCTGAAAGCAATAAACCAACTGCCACAGCTGGGCTGAGTTTAGACGTTCTCAAAGTCCCCCAGCTCTCTCCCGTATGAAGAACGAGCGATTGTGAACATGGCGAACGCAGCGTGAGTGGAGGCCTTGGGACATACAGCCCCGGCAGCCCAGGCCCGAGGCTCTGGTGGAGTCTTGACAAGCTGCCCTGCTGGCCTCCAGCCCAGGCCAGCATTTTGGCAGCAGTGCTGGCCCCGGATGAGCTGCACTTTGATGCGAGCTCTGGGCTCCTAGTGGGCTGCCAGGTGGGTATGAGGCCTGGTTTTTCCAGAAGCTTTAGCACACTTATGGCATCCCTGCAGGGAGCTTCAGGGGACTTTTATTATCCCTTTCCTGTGCCCACATCATCATGAGGGGCAATGAAAGTAGTGTAAGTGTGTCCAACCAGCTTCTCCACTGGCAGCTGTGGCACCTCATGGCACATCCCACCGGCGGCAGGCGCAGAGCATGAGTGACACGGCACAGGCCCCTTACTCAGCTCTGCAACTTGGCATCTGTGCTTGCTCCTTGTGTGCTCTCCCCAGCTCCTGAGCTCACCCTGCCCATAAACCTTGGCTTACTCCACCACGCCTGCTGCTCCAACCCATGTTTTATTTCTAAACTGCTTTGAAGCTGCTCCTATCTAAACCCCTGGACTCGGTGGCTCTACCTGGTTACTGAAGAGCCCCAGGGCAGCCAGCATGCTTGTGTCAATAGAGAGCTGAAACACTAACCCAGTGATCTCCTTCTCCTTTCCTATCCACAAGGAAAATATTTAAGAGTCCCAAGTCATGCCCAAGAGTGGAGATGGTTCCCTGCTACTCAACACTACTCCATGGACGCACAGCCACTGCTGTCCCAAGAGTCCTGGACCACCAACACCATTCCACACAAGAGGTCTGGGCTGAAAGAGCAGCCAGTCTCCTCACAATGGGCACAACACACTCTCTGAGCGAGCCGAAGAGCACCAGGGTGGAGGAGGTGGGAGCCAACACAGGGCAGGCAGAGCATGAGCATGGCAAGACAAGATGGGCTGCTCAGCCACCCTCCATGGAGAGAGCAAGGTGGGGAAGCAACTGGGTCTGTTCTGCAAGATGAAGACCCTTGTTCCTCCACTGGGCACATCAGGACCTTGCGGAGCGGGGCCCCCTAACCTAGGCCTGCTACTCCTCAAAGTGCCATGTGCCACCACACCACAGGGTGGGCTGCCACCACTACTACTTTCTCCCACCCCAGTGTGTGAGCAGGAGCCCGCACCTGCTCTGTCATCCCTGGAGGAACACAGTCCTTGCCCCTCAAGATGGGAAGCAGCTCATCCCGGGAAAGCGCTGAGCGCTGGCTGCACGAACCCAACCAGAAATTCCATCTCGAGGCTGCCCGTGGCCAAGGGCTCAGCGGCTCCCTGCGCAGGCAGCGCGAGGGGAAGGGGGGATTGGTGCAGTCGGGTTCACGTGACGGATCCCAGTTTGAGTTCCTGCCCAAAGATGGGCAGCAGTTCACATGAGCAGGCAGCGGTCCCACACCGAGCAGCCGACAAACAGAAAACAGACTCCATCTCCACAAAATGAGGCCCAGAACTTCCTGTGTGAGATTTCCATTTCCTCAGCCAAATGAAAAAGAACTGGAGTAAGAGGCAATAAACCAGGAGAGCAAGACTGGACCTGACGCACGGAGCGGGGACCCATTAATGGTTAAGCCACTTTGCTGGATTACTCTTAATGCGCCTTCCCATCACCCTGGGTTCTGGCTCCTTTGGATTAACAATAAGACGTGATTTCAGGCTCTGGATCCGGAGTACCGGAGGCAGATGGAAAATCCTGCGGGAAAGCAGCTACGGAGCATGCTCAGACACTGTTTCGCATACTCCATACTTGGCCCCTTCACTCGATTTTCTGTCCAAAAATATGCAAATTGCCTAGTCCGCATTATGGACTAATGGGCTGAAATCAGCCAGTTTAGAAAATTAACCCTTTTGTACGTTGCAGAGTAGAGACAAGCATTTTCTGAAGCAGAGGTGAGGTGCTTTTTAGAGCTCCAGGAACAGGCAAGCTGCTCCAGGCCAGCCCAGTCCAATCAAGGCTGTCCTGACTCAGTCAAAAAACAGGCAACAAAGCACTCAGCCTGGAAACGGAGTTCCCTCTGGTCGAGGGGAAGGCTCTGCCTGTCCAGCTGGCTGGGCCAGTGGAACACCTAAAGGAGGGGTATCCCAACAAAACCCAATGCACATCCCAAGCAGAAGGTAAAAACCCCCCTCACGAGCCGTCTTCTAACAGACAGAAGCACTGGAACTCACCAGGCCCCCTCAGACACTCTCCAGCCCCACCCACACATTAGTGAAGAAGTCTCTGTGTCACCCAGGGTGACAAGTTCCCCCACAATATTCCCTGGGAAGCAAGCCTTGCATGGGTGCTCAGGTCAGAGCGCCAGCAGTAAGCATGAGCAAGGGGGAAGGGTGGCATGAGGAGCCCAGGGAACAGACACCTGACGACAAACCAGAGGATGCACGTACTGTTTGGGGAGCTCGAGAGAGGTTGGAGGAGGATTCCAGGTGTCTGGGTGGCCAAGCATCCAGTCCGACCAGACCTTCACGCTGGGGAGCAGCTCCTTCAGGTCCTGGGGCAAGGCTGAGACTTTGATGTCGTCCTCCTCATCCTCCTGCTCCATCTCTTGTGGCTGAACTGCAAATACAAGATGTGAGAGCTGAGCCAGCTCACCACAGTCAGGAATCAGGCTCAGGCAGAGATGGGGAATGTGTGACACAGATTCCAACACCCAGACTTGGACATACAAGGGAACAGCCACAACACACAGCAAGCACAAAGACAGATCTGTTCTCCCTACACAAATTGGCCAGGGGGGCTGTGATCCCTTTTATTAAGGGCAGTGGAGCATCACTGCAACAGACATAAAAATAGGATTCTGAGGTCCTAGTTTTGAGAAGTTTCCCAGTAACTGGCAGAAAGAATGCTCTGAGTCCAGCCCTTTCTTCCAGACATTTCTGCCTGCACAATCAGGGGCTTTGCTGCAGGTGATCCAGCCGTAACCTGGGAGAGGTTTGGAATGATGGGAGAGCATCCATAGGCTCCAGCAGAGGAAAAGGCAGAACAGCAAGGAATGAGGGTCTGAGCCCCACCATACTGTCTTGTGAGCCCCTGAATGGATCCTGCTGGTAATCCCTTACCTGGCACACATTCCCTCAGCAGGCTGGTGCACCTCCTAACCAGGAGTGCAAACATGGAGAGCCCCAGGGCTGTGGCCTGTTCCTGGATGATGGAGCGACAGTCTTCAGAGATGCATTCTAAGAGACAGAAGGGTTTGGGTCAGATGCTTCACCTTGTTTTGCCTTCGCAGCCTCCCTTTCTGCATTCCACATGGAGCAGAGGTGAGTGATTCCCTAGTTCACACCTGTCCCAGACTCAAATGCTCCATGTATGGGGGAAAAAAGTGTGAGCAGCCACCCTGGAGGCTGCAGGCACGCTGCCCACACCACTGGTACCCAACCCCACCAAATGCATGGAACCAGACGGAACTGAGCTGGCACTCAGGGCTCACAGCACAGAAGCTGCTGCTTGGAGCTGATGCCTCCCCCTGAAGGAGGGGGGTATGTTTGAGTGTTAAAAGGGTAATTAGCTGCATGTTTGATCTCTGTCCCTGCTGGAGTTTTAACCTCAGCAGCTGAGGAGGGGGCTCCTCCCATTAGTTCAGCAGTCACACAACAGCTTGTCAAGAGAGCTTAATTGGAACTGTTACTCAAGTAGATGCCACACGACCACAGCTCTTCCAAACAGAGCCGGCTCGGAGTGAGAGCAAATCCCCCCAGCACATCTACACCCAGCCAGAAACCACTTCTGAGGCTGCTGAGAGCAGCAGGGAGCTGGCTCGAGGGAACTGCCTAGAGCTGGGCGTGGGTTATGCTGAGAGAGGCCAAGAGTACCGTGGGGAATGCCAGGCTGCCCGCATGCTCAGGCACCACTGTCTGCTTCCAGAAGAGTTTTAAGCCTTGCAGACAGGCTCTGCCCTCCCAGTCCTGTCTGTGCCCCATTCACATCCTCCCAAGATGTGGGAGAGTGGCTGGCTGGGGAGAACCAGCAGGATGGGAAGCACCCAGCGCTTAGGGAGTTCTTACCCACCCGTGCTGTTTGCTTTGCTTTGCACAGGATGCTCCTCACCTGCTGCAGGACCAAGGCTTGCACCCTGAGAACAGCTGCCCCAAGCCAGGCAGAGGATTTTCACAGTGAACACAAACACACAGGGCGTCTGTGAGTGAAGCCCCAGTGCCAGGACAGGGTGGGAGAGCCCCTGCAAACCCTGGGCTCTCAGACACCTCTGCCGCAGACATCAGCACCAGCTGCACATCAACACAGAGAAGGTGTTGGAAGCTGAACTCCCCTGATGTGGCAGAGCAGGGATTTTGAGCAAAGGGCAAGAGGATTAGAGCAAGGCACTGAGACCCCATTTCAGCTGGGGCTGGCAAAACACCTCAAGTGCAGAGAACAAACAGTGGGGTTTTAAGTGCAAATTATTTCAGAGCAGTGGGGTGGGAGGTTAGAAACAACCAGAAAAAGACTAGAACACACCAATAAAATACAGGAAAAAATGGAGGAATATCTGCTCGATTCGGCCAGCGCTTACAGCTGTCAATGAGTTCAGCACCCAGTGAGAGCAACCCAGGGTGGCACCAAAAGTGCCTGGTAGCAAACGAAGGTGCCCTGCTCACACAGCCAGGACTGAGCTGGTGGCACAGAGCAGTGGTAGGAAGTGCCGTACTGCAGGGGCTGTCAGCTTTCGGAGGAAACATAAAACTAAAGATGTGACCACTCTGGGACAGTAAATCTCTTTCATGAAGCCTTTCCCACAATTAAGAGTGTTAGTCCCAGTGCTCTGGCCGCAGTCCAGTCCAAGAAATTACAGACATCTTCCCCGCGCTCCCTCCTCCTGCGCTCTGGTGAGATGCTGGCCTGTCTTCACTTCTTGTCTTAAATGGACACACAACAAGACCACAGAAGTCGACTTACCACACCTGAGTCTGGTAAGTACCCAGGAAGTGAAAATCTCTGGGCATTTCAGCAAGCACTCCCACACTTTGAGCAGGCAGCACCTCCGGGAGTCCGGGCACTGCACACAAACCAGACTCATGGTGACTCCTGGACTGGGCTGGTACAAAAGCTACACCCTCCGCCCTCCAAAACAGGCAAAGCTTAAAGGTGTTTGTGATGGTGAGGGTGACAAGCACCTGTATCTCTGGGTGTATTTCAGAGACTGACTGCAAGCGCTGGACCAATGCCTTGTGGTGGCTGTGGCCAGGCTTGGTCCCAGGAACTCAGCCCTTCCCACTTGTTGCAGACTGCAAGTTCCCCACACAACATTTAACAAGCAAAACACTGTAAAAAGTTTCCTGCCCATGAGCTGTGGCAGGTACAGCCATCTGCAACCTGCTCACTCGAGCTGAGCACCACAGACACAGTTCCATCAAACATCTTGTGTTGCTGCTGACGTGAACCATGTGCCCACCGGCTCATAAAGCCACAGCGCTCCGACGTACTGCAACGTGCTCAGCCTTGGCCCTGCCTGCAAAGCTGCTCACTGAGCAGGTAAATGGAACAGGACACCCATATTTAAGGGCTGTTTCCCCACAGTTCCAGCTCAGCTACTGTGGGCGTTGTCAGCTCATCAATAAATTACACAAGTCCTTAAAGTTCATTCCCCGGCCAAGCTCATCAGCCTCATTCCCAGGAGGCTCTTCCAGCAGGGAAGGACAAGCATCCAGGTGGGTGCTTAACCAAGACCCCTGAACATACAGCAGCACTCCAGCTTCCAGCCTTGCCAGCAAAGGCTCTTAAGAGCTTAGCTCTAGGACAAAAGAGGAAAGCACCATAAATCAGGAGAAACTTTCTCTTTGTGCCTTTTCACCACTTTCCTCGGGAGGCTGGGAGCTTTGGCTTTCCCTCAGCTGGGAGCCAGTGGCCACAACTGTGTGATGCAGAGGCTGTGGGGTGGCAAACCCCAGGCTACCCTGCCACAGGAGACAGTCGAGGTGACAATACAATCACAGGGCAGAGAAATCGGGGTGTTTACATGGAAACTTGTGGAATGTTTTAAGTGATGGGTGGTAAGGCAACCAACTCTCTGCACCCACAGTGAGGTTTCTTACTCACAGCATGCAGACTCTGAGCTTATCCCAGTACTAAGAGAAAAACACTTTCCAGAAGATATGCTGAATGAAAGCTGGAAAAAACCCTCTGCTCTGGACCCTACAGGGTGTCATTACCTCCGAGCTGAGCAATGGTCTATGCTGCTGGTAATGCACATTAAGCTACAAACTTCTTGGAAAGAAATGTTCTCAGATCTTGGAGTGACACTTAGGTCACTCCTGTCCCTGCAGTTGCACAGCACTAGTAAAACCTGGGGACACCAGCTGCCACAGAACAACACGAGCAGGAAGAGAGGTCCTTACTGCCCAGGTCAGGGCACCCCCCGTAATTTCCAGATCCATTTCCCCAGATCCACAGTGGGTGCAGGAGAAGCAGAATGACAGTTTCAGGTCCACAGGACACCCTGCATCCTATCCTCACAGGAAGTCACCAAAAGCCTGGTGATAGAGACTTCAGGTGGCATCAGTGGCACTCCATCAGCTAAAGCTGCCACAAATCCACTCCACTTCCTCCCTTGAAACCCCCAAAGAGGCTGTGATCAGATAACCCTCCCAGTTCACACTCAGGCACCCTATGCAGCTGGGGCACACTGTGAAGGTGTCAGGCAAACCATGGAGAGAAATCACATGCAAAAGGAGCTGCCAGGAGGTCACAAGCCCTGAGGCGGTTGGAGCTGTGGCTCCCATGTGCCACCAGCAACCACAGCAGTGACTCCCCGCAGGAAATCATCCAGCACCAACAACCACAACACCTTCCCCCTCCACCTTCTCCCCTTGCAACTAGGCAAATGTCCCTGTTAATGCCAACACTGGATAAACAGCTCCTGTCACCACGTCACCTCTCAGCTCTCGCCTGCGCAGCCACCCTGTGAACCCGATCATGCAGCTCAGCGGGGTTAGAAATGTCACCTTTCAGCTGTGCCACTGCCATCAAAGGTGCTGCGTGGGCGGAGAGGGGGGTGAGCAAAGCTGGCACCACTACCTCAATAACTGCTTGTTAAACCACAGCCTAAGGTCAGGGCTTCAGGACTCAAAGCCAAGACTGACTCAGGGTAAATCCATACCCTTGTCCGACACACAGCCCATGGAGCCACGCTGAAGTCACAGCGGGGAGCTGAGCCAGTCTGAAATCCCTCCTTCTGGGAGCTTCCTTAGGCTGGAACTGTTTCTTGGCCACTTGTGGCCTCACATCAGCTACATCAGCAAAACTCAGGTACATGCAACACTGCACGGGGCTGGAAAGGAGCAGGCAGAGTTTTAAAGCAGAAATGTCATCAAATGTTTTGCAGGCTGAAATGACAGCACTTTGCATTACCCCATGCTTCACAGGCTGAATATGCCTTGAAGATCTGGCTTTCTGCACCAGAAAAAGCAAGAGCCCTGCAGTCCTCTGTAAGCTTCTGTAGAGGTCAGGGCTCCAGGGGCCGGAGCAGCAGCAGGACGTGAGCTTTGACAGTTGTGAGCACTGTGTTACTAAACCTGCCTGACACCAGCCACTCGTGAGACCCTTTTTCCAGTTGGCTCAGGCTTTGACTATTGGAGCTTAAGTTTCCATGCTGGGTGCCTGTCTCAGCCCGAACTCTTCCAGAAATCTTTAGCCAAAACAGCTCGTCCACTTGTGCGAATGAGGCTAGGAAACAAGATAGTGGCTTACCCCTGTTTGAAAAAATCCCACTTACAACCTTTTGCTTGAGCTAATCTAGCAACTGCAAATCCTGGAACGGGGATCTGAGATTTTGCTGCAGAATAACCTTTTTAACAGAGAGTTTTCCTGTCCTACTAGAAATCTGTCCACACTTGGCCAAACTATAAACATCTGAAAGACAGCAGTTTTTCCATATTCAATAGGAATGCATTTCAGCAGTTAAAACCTTCTAAGATTTCATCTCTCTGAGCATGCTCCATCTTCCCACCTCCCTTCATCTAACCTGTCACAGACAGCAGAGCAACAGCCCTGCTTCCATCCAGCATGTGGGGACCTCTGACAAAATGTCCTTGTGCTAGTCACTGCTGTTTGCTGTGAGCTGGAGATTGGACCCAGACTCCTCCAACTGGCGCCCAGGCTATCTGCTCTGAATCAGAGCCCAAAAGCAAAAGAGGGAGAGGGATGGGATGGAAAAAATGGGAGCTGGTGAGCACAGAGCAAAAGCAACCAGGAACAAGGGACAGGCGGCTTTTCTGAAGATCACAAACCCCCTTTGAACTGCAGAAGAGTCCTCCTGTTTCTTCACACATAGGAAAGAGGGTTTTTTCTCCAGCTGGGTACTGGGCTGCACGGAGAGCACTGTTTTTCTAGCAGGAGGCTGTTTCCTGCAGGGACTGTGGGGAGTGGGGCGGGTCAGCTGCTGCAGCGCCCTCTGCAAGCACCTACCCAGGCTCTCCCTGTGTCCACACCAGGGCTCTGAGCTCTGTTCCCACCCAGCTGGCAGCAGAACCCAACCCAGGATTTCTGCAGCCATAAATCTACCTGTTTCACAGGGGAAAGGGCGCTTGGAGGGGGGGTGAGGAGGGAAGAGACACAGAGGGAAAGGAGATTTTTGTAACGGGGAGAAATTTGTGTTTCTCTGAGAACGGTATATTCATGGAAAACATAAACCAACTGTCGTCAAAGTCGTCTGAGCTCAGGAAATGGAGCGGCCGGGAGAAGGCTGCCATGTGGCCGGATGTTATGTATTTCTAATTAGTGCTATACATCTTTCAGCAGCGAGTGTCCTTTTGCTGGGAAACACAACGCGCTGCCCTTGTTATTGTAACTGTCAGAGAGTGCTTAAACAGATAATCTCCAGGAAAAGTGATAAACACATCCCCTCTCCCACTAGGGTGTGCAAAACAGCAATGCCAAACCTTTATTAGGGCAACCAACCAGCTACAGGAAATGGGAACGGGAAAAGGCGATGCAAGGGACAGCTGCCTCTGAGGAGAGGGATTTGCTGGAGGAAGCTTCTTGCGGCCACTTGAGTGCCATGTGCTGAAGGAAATCCTGCAAGGGACAATTGGGGCAGAGAGAGATCAGGACACGTAGCCTCGGGCAGGGGGGTGCCTGCAGGGATGGGGCAGGGGGCTGGGAGTGAGGGCTCCCAGCTGTTCCACTCCAAGCGCACCCTTGGCACTGGTGGAAAGGAGCCACAGCAACCCCTGGGCTCACAAGCAAGCGGATATGCTCCTCCATCCATCCCAGCAGCACAACATAAGGAATGCTGAACCTTCTGCAGTTTAAACAACACCAGCCAACAAGCGTTAGTGCCTCAAAGGAGACCAGATTCCTTTGATTCAAGCAATCAGACTGCTCCAGCCAAGGGTCAGGAGGGCTCCAGCAAGACAATTTCCATGCTGGCCTCTCTGTCCTCACCTGAGTCATGGCTCCAGGCCGGGAAGCCCAGAGCAGTGCTGGCAGCAGGGAATCCCAGAGCAGGCAGAGCTGTCGGGAGGTTCTTCGCTCCCAGGGAGCAACAGCTGAACTCAACTTCCGCAGTGACCGTATGGGAAGCCAGTCAAAAGAACAAACAGGTCTATGGACACAGTCCCAAGGATGACATAACGGGCTGTCCAGGGGCTGCAGGAGCTCTGTGAGTGCAGGGCTGGGGGCGAGCAGTGCCTAAGGCACCTGGCTGATGTGTCAGCAGCTCGGAGGCACAGACAACTGATTCACCAGCCAGCTGCTGCCCTGCAGGGAAGAAGGCAGAGGCTGGTCAGCTCCGAGCTGACACCACCCGAATGCAATTCCTTTGCTCTCTTACCGCTCAGACACAGTGTTTTCCCCGTGAGTCACTCTCCACCAGACGCAGCGTTGGCAGGGATGCAGGGCAGCCCACCGGGATGGGGCTGTCTGCAGGAAGTGGGTAAGGAGGGCCATGATGCTCCCCAGGCCACTGGTCCCACTGGTGGAGACCGCACAAAACCGAGGGGAATATAAAACAGCAAAAGGAGGGGGATGCTCACAGCTGTGGGGCATTTCCCTGACACCCCCATGCAAGGGACCTGTGAGTCACTGGCACTCCCAGCTCTCGCTGGGAACTGGCGAGTCACACACACACTCTGTCTGCCCCCAAAAGAGCCTGGGAACCTGGAGGCACTTGCTCATCCCTGAGTAGTAGCCTGCAAAGATCCTGGGAATGATGGGCAGCTTTCCTGGAAGGATGCTTCCCTCATCCCTAAATTTGCAGACAGCAGACACAACGGCAGCCTCAGCCCTCCCAGCACTGCAGCTGAGCTGAACATCACCACCTGTAGCACACAGGGACAAACCCCTCCCAGATCGACCTCTGGATTGCAGTAATAACCTGGATGGCCCCAAACCACATCCCCCTACCATGGAGAGGCAGGAAGGCCCCGAGAGAGTCTCGGTCACAGGGCCCAGACATGCAGCAGCACCGGGGAACTTGCTGCACGTGTTCCCAGAGCAGCTGGGGCTGCCCAGGAGCCTGTGGCTCCCTCTGCTCCACGCTGAAACCTTGACTTGTCCAAGGGAGGGAAGGAGGGAGGCCTAGGAGGTGAGGAATGCCGGGGGCCTGGGGAGGATGGAGCAGGTCTCCCTGTGGAAGCCATTAGATATTCAACACTTCATTTGTTTCCAGCCGTCCTGGACTCCAGTGCTGGGCTCTAGGACGGGAGGCTCCTCTCTGACGTAACCAGGAAGCAGCTGCAAAATTAAGGAATCCCTCATGACATCATAAAAAGGGTCGATGGTTTACAGGGGAAGGTATAAAAATTAATGACATATTCCCACCCGAAGCAGCCAGCCTGCCCAAGAGCCACAGGGGAAACCATGCTCTGCCCAACACGAAGGGGCTGCCTGCCCAGGACAGCTCTGTGCTGCCAGCTCCCTCTGGCTGATCCGGGAGCTTGTCTCCAGCTCTGATTGTCCCAAAGCCCAGGCAGGACTGGACCGTTGCACCTGGGGTGTGATAACCAGCTCAGTACATCCTTCCTGACCCTGATGAACAAAGCTTTAGGGAATGACTTTAGGGACAGCTTTCTTGTGTACTCAGGACTGGCCAGGAGTCAAAGACAAAGAACATCATTGTGAAGTGACTCAGGGAGAGACAGTTACTATTTTCCATGGGGAAAGCAGACCGCACAGAGTGCCCCCAACATCCCAGTTTCTGGAGCTCTGGAAGACCAACAGGACCTGCAAGAGGAGGCAATGGCAGTGGCACACTGTCCCTCGCAACCACACAACCCGGGCTAGGGCAGAAAGAATGACATTAGCCTTGAGGACAAGCACAAAGCCATTTCCACTTGAAAAGGGAAAAGGATAGTGGTTTAAAATTAACTACAGCCTTTTCCAGGAAATATCAGTGGAAAGAAGCAGCCATTTTTAGAAATGTTATTCTCAGAAATTTCCTGAAAAGACCCATCAGTCAAAACACAGATTGAAGCCATTTCCACTTGCACTAAGCAGCACTTTGGAGCTCTCCCTCCACGCTTGGGGTGCTTGACCCAGCTGGCAAGGCCAGGATCCTGCTCTGCACCCCTGACCCCAGCAAGGCTGCGGGAATCAGTTTTGGAAGTGAAACAGCTCATACAGTTTCAGAAACCCTCCTCCTGCCCAGGGAGGCACATACATCCCAGTTTTCACTAGCCACATTTGCACCGAGACACACCAGTCACAGACCATCACAGCTGAAGCAAAGGCACCTTCAGTCTCACCCACACTGGCAAAGTCTGAAGAATTGCCAGAGAAACTGTCATTCCTTGGCAGTGCCTTCACCGGAGCCGCTCTGAGCACATGAGCTGACACTGGTACTTACGACACAGGCACAGCAAAGTCTTCACTTGCCTCGAGGCTCCACGCAATCCCCAGAGCCACAGGTTCTGCTGCCAACAAATGACAGCAACACGAATTTGACCCGTCTGGCAGCTAAAAGGCTGGCAAATCCAAATGTACGTAACTCCTGGCTGGCTCATCAGGAAGCGTGTCCCTTCAAGCTGGCACACCGGCTCATCAGCATATCTATAGCTCCAGACCAGCCTGGCACCAGCTGTCTCTTCCTGCAGAGGGAATATTTGCTTTAAGATGCACAAGCAGGATGGGATTGAAGTGGCTGTAAGGGCGAGCCACAGGCGAGCAGAGCATCCAGATGAAACAGAGAACACCACATGAAAGAAAAAAAATCATGGATGATAGAAATGAAAAAAGGGCTTAGGGGCACTGCAATGATGCGGAATGATAGAAGAAAACCCCTGACAGTCTATCCTCTGCCTGCATGGATCTGCCAGCTCTTCTTGAAGATGCCAGCTGCACAGCCAGAGCCCTGAACCTCACCCCAAAAGGGCTGGCGAGGAGCTTCTCAGCTGACAGGGAGCCTGGTTGGGTGTACACAGCAACGTGAGCCACCAACATCCCACTCAGGAGCTGCATATGCCCAACCGTAATTGTGTCAGATGTTATATACAATGGAGACAAGGTGTGAACAGGGCTTCCCACGAGATTTCCTCCAGCTCTGAGTGAAGTTTTATCAGGACAAACGCAGCAAATAACAGGCAGCATTTTGCATCCCGCAGCCCATGCTGGGGGTGGGCATGTCCTTGGCAGCAAATGCGAGCAGACAGCCCAGAACTTGCCTCCTCAGGGCTGAACCTCAGTGAGCTCCTCGAACCTAGAGTTAAAGTCAGTGAAAGCAAGTGCCTGCAGAAAGGAACATTTGGAAAAAGGAGCCTTTGATGGGGCAGGAACAGCAAAGTGTGGAGCTTCCGTTTCAACACATTCACTCCATTGCTGCTCTTCTTTTTACGGCTTCCTGAGGGACTGGTGTGTCAGTGTGCAAAGTAAATGCCAAGACATAAAGCACAATCCATGACACCCCCCCCCCCCCCCAAGCCCTTGGGAGACAGAATTCCAGGGTCTTCATCAGATGCTGGCAAGCCTGAAATGCCACCTCACCTCCTGCTTCAACGCCTGTTTGGTCCCTCCATCCTCCCTGGCCGCTGGCAGTGGCACCCTGAGCCCCCTAGCACCAGGACACTCTGCCAAGAGGGGCACAGCTCAGCCACTCTGCCTACAGTGATGCTTACCTAACACTTTCCATTATAAGACCTTGGTTTCAGTTCCTGAGAACTCTGCCAAACTTTAACCATTTAGGCTGCGATCCTTCATGCCAAAAGCTTTCTGCAAGCTAAATTTATTGGGAAAATTTCAACTACAAAGGTTCAGTCATTTGCCAGAATGAGGTTAGGGAAAATATATTGTTCTTCTGAAGTTAAAAATTCTTTGACCATTTCAGCAAAATCCCTAGCACCTTCACACTTTAGAGCAGGAACCAGAAGTCTGGCAGGGGACAGCGGTGGGGTCTGGGGTGTGCTTTCTGTCACCTCTATCCTGCTTTGCCAAGGTGGGGGCCTAGGGAAATCGGGGTGCTCATTATCAGATGGCTCTCATGTGCCACTCCAGCCCAAGCAGCAGCTGGTTCATCTGCTTGAATATGCAAGAGAAGAAAGAATCAAACCAGGTGAGACACCGGAGAGGGAAAGGCAGGTGGAAAAGGGGGCTGAAGTAGCACAAGGGAGGTGACAGAGTAGTAGCCCCTTCTCCAGCCCCCTCACTGCTCTGCTGGCCCCATCAGTGGCTGTATCCCCCAGAGAGTAACACTCCTCACACATCCAGTATCCCTGCTGTGGCAGAGGCTTGTGTGGCGCAACCAGATTTACGTGCCAGCCGAGGACCCAGATGAGGTCAGTCTGGTTCCATGGGGGAGCTCGCTTTTCTGGAAACCGTGGAAATTACACATACAAAAAAATGCTCAAAACACCAGACTTGGAGGCATCTATGCAGCTTCAAGTCAACTCCATCACACTTACTCATCATAAAGTCATCCTAACGACACATCACTTTCTTTTCCCTCAAGGTACCATTTTCAGTCAACACAGAAAATTAACAGGCAGCAGAGACCCTCCTTCAGGGCGTTCTGATGTGCTGAAATGTGCACGTGTTCAGTAAGGCTGAGGGATGCAGGACAGAGTCACGGTTTGAGGATTAAGATGGAGAACCTGATTCCACCTTTGCCTTGGTCCTGAATTTCCAGGGGGATCCAAAAGTCACCTTAACCCTTCTCCACCCACATGGTCAGAATTTGTGTCCCTCACTTGTTGGCTGGCCATGGTGGCACAGAGGGGATTTGCAGGACAACTCTGCTTTGAGTGGGATCAAAGGCAGCTCCTGAAGGATTATGTTTTTAGGAAAACTCCATCTCCTGCATCTCAAGGTGGGCAGTCCACTAACTAGAAAACCTGGTATTTTCCTCAAGCTCAGTTCACCACTGGTACCTGTAGCAGAGGCACCATGAAGAAAGACATCCAAACCCAAAATGCTTTAAGCACACACCAGTGAGTTTACACTATCCAATTATTTGGACCTCAGTCTTCTAGCTCTTCCTACGCTCCATGTGGCACTGAGCATGATGATAACGCTTAATCAGCAACTTCTCTGGGAAACTCCCATGTGAAGGGAAAGGAATTTTACAACCAAAAGGACAACAGGAAAATTGAGCCCGGGATCTCTTTGCCATGTCATCGTCTTGTCTATCACAGGAGGCCTTATCTGCATTACACTACACCTCAAGTGCTGCTGAGCACAGTGAGCACTTTGAGGCTCACTCTGTTTGGAAACAACCTCTCACAATGCTCCTCAGGAGGACAGAGTCAGATTTTACCCATCAGACCTCTTGTGGTGAACGGGGGCTGTGGTCTTCTGTGGAAATTTGGAAAAAATCCTGCTCCAAGCAGTGCCACGCAAAGGAAGGTTCTCAGGTGTCAAGTGAGCAATTCCCTGTGGGAAGGGCTGCGACCACAGGCACAAACCCACAGCACGCAGAGAAACCACCCCAGGAAGTTTAACATCCGAGCCCCGCTGTTAGAAAATACGATCTCAGTGCTCCAACAACTTACATGGAGCTGGAGCCTCAGGTCCCAAACCCCCGCGCAGACTGAGGCACACGCACGCTCACACGGGCTATTGAGCCCCCACCACGGCACTCGGGAACTAAAGAGCCTTAACCTTCTACATTCATTAACAAGCATAAGACAGCACGGGTTTATGCCAAATTCCGCTTCTCCCCTGTGATTTGAGATAGGATTGGCATGGCCATGACATTCCCTGCAGCTACCGTTGTTGCAGCATTCCCAGCACAGCCATACTGAGGGAAAGGCTGTGCTGGAGGGTGGTGGGCTCACCCTGGGGCACCCCGGCACCCCTTTTTTTGCGGCTGTGTCCCCTGCCAGGAGGATGTGAGGGAGCTGTGGGCTCCCATACAGCCAGCTCCACCACGTTTCCTGCAGAGATTTGAAGACCTGTTGCAGTTCCAAAGTGAGCTTCGATTTCACTGTGACCAGCAGCTCAGAGACTCATAGTTACTATACAGCCGAATAAAATATTTTTTCATAAATTTAACGCCAGCATGTCTGTGTTTGGAAACTTTGAAAATCCATGTTGTATGGTTTACTGCACTGGAAAAGGTGCCAACAGAGTTTCAAAGGAAGGGAAGTGTATAACTGTTTCCTTTCAAATGCATTTTCCAATGGGATCCATTGAGGGAAAAGGCTGGAACTAACTAAAACATTATTAAAAACTGTTATGAAAAGAGACAGAGAGATGGAAAAAGATAGACAAAAACTCCAATACACAGCCGAAAGGGAGGGAGGGAGACAGGCGGCAAGAAAGGGGATATGGGCAGAAAGACACTTTGGGTGGGGAAAATGGGGCGAGACGGGGAGTTTTAACTGGCAGTCACCCTTCGTGGTTTCATATTGTTGCAGATCAATTGATCAGGATTTCAAGTGCTGCTGGCCCGGTGGCACAAGGCGAACCACAGAGTTGGCTGCAAGCGCAGCCCTCGCGAACTGCTGACCTTCAGTTTTCAAACCAAAAATATTCTTTGGGAAACGGTTACAACCAGGTTCCAGCTCGGCCTGCCAAGCAAAAAACAAGCACTACTAACCTGAAGTAACACCCCAAGTAACTTACACCAAAGCAACAATCAAGACTAGTAACCTGAAGTAACTCCCTGGTGTGATTCAACCAGCAGTAACCGCGCGTGACATGTGTGCTGGGGCTTGGCTCTCCCGTCCTCCCGGAGTGAGGCGGGGAATTCTCCAATCACTGACACCCTCTGTCGCGATGAGTGTCGGCCCTCAGACCGCTCCCGCTCCGTGTTGGCCACGCTCAAGCTACTCTAACCAAGTCTATAAATACCAGAGCAATCGGGTCCATACAGCACAGTCACAGCCTGCTTCCAAAACCACCGCTCCAGCGCCAGGCACAGCCCTGGGTTTGCTGCCCTGCAAAGGGGGAACAAAAAAGGGGTTCAAAACACTGATTTTGTCGAAGACTTCAATGCCCTGGCCATCAGAAGGCTGCCAGGACTGGGGCCGGATCTCTGTTGCTCTGCCAGGCTTCAAAGAGCCAGGCTGGGGGTGGGCAGAGCTCGGCGCGCGCCTGCAGAGCTCCAGGCCTGTGGTTCCGCGGGGTGTAGTAACCCTGGGCTGTAGCACACATGTCGAGGGATGAGGGGAAAAAAATAAACAGACAGACAAAAGAATGAGGATGCTCTGCCAATTCCAATTGTGCAGCTTTTATTTTAAATGCTTATCAAGCTGAGAAAGAGCAGAGTTCTTGGAAAACAAGGTTTCCTTTCTTCCCATGCCAGTGTCAAACACCCTCAAGGACGGGTACAGCACAGGCGCTCGCTGCCGGCCGCCCTCTCCACAGCCGCCATCCCATCCCATCCCACCCGCCTCGGGAAGGGTTTGCAACTAACAGCCCTGGCGTTTCTGGTAAAAAGATCTGTGATTTTTTGTTTTTATATATATATATATATAATTTTTATTTTATTAATCTCCAATCTGGCTGGGTTCAAATTATGGCCAATTACCCACCAACACTTCTCGCTAATAAAATAAACTTTTACGGGCCCTAATTACTGCTTTCGCTGAACTGCCCTACAGGAAGCCNCGGGGGCTGTGGTCTTCTGTGGAAATTTGGAAAAAATCCTGCTCCAAGCAGTGCCACGCAAAGGAAGGTTCTCAGGTGTCAAGTGAGCAATTCCCTGTGGGAAGGGCTGCGACCACAGGCACAAACCCACAGCACGCAGAGAAACCACCCCAGGAAGTTTAACATCCGAGCCCCGCTGTTAGAAAATACGATCTCAGTGCTCCAACAACTTACATGGAGCTGGAGCCTCAGGTCCCAAACCCCCGCGCAGACTGAGGCACACGCACGCTCACACGGGCTATTGAGCCCCCACCACGGCACTCGGGAACTAAAGAGCCTTAACCTTCTACATTCATTAACAAGCATAAGACAGCACGGGTTTATGCCAAATTCCGCTTCTCCCCTGTGATTTGAGATAGGATTGGCATGGCCATGACATTCCCTGCAGCTACCGTTGTTGCAGCATTCCCAGCACAGCCATACTGAGGGAAAGGCTGTGCTGGAGGGTGGTGGGCTCACCCTGGGGCACCCCGGCACCCCTTTTTTTGCGGCTGTGTCCCCTGCCAGGAGGATGTGAGGGAGCTGTGGGCTCCCATACAGCCAGCTCCACCACGTTTCCTGCAGAGATTTGAAGACCTGTTGCAGTTCCAAAGTGAGCTTCGATTTCACTGTGACCAGCAGCTCAGAGACTCATAGTTACTATACAGCCGAATAAAATATTTTTTCATAAATTTAACGCCAGCATGTCTGTGTTTGGAAACTTTGAAAATCCATGTTGTATGGTTTACTGCACTGGAAAAGGTGCCAACAGAGTTTCAAAGGAAGGGAAGTGTATAACTGTTTCCTTTCAAATGCATTTTCCAATGGGATCCATTGAGGGAAAAGGCTGGAACTAACTAAAACATTATTAAAAACTGTTATGAAAAGAGACAGAGAGATGGAAAAAGATAGACAAAAACTCCAATACACAGCCGAAAGGGAGGGAGGGAGACAGGCGGCAAGAAAGGGGATATGGGCAGAAAGACACTTTGGGTGGGGAAAATGGGGCGAGACGGGGAGTTTTAACTGGCAGTCACCCTTCGTGGTTTCATATTGTTGCAGATCAATTGATCAGGATTTCAAGTGCTGCTGGCCCGGTGGCACAAGGCGAACCACAGAGTTGGCTGCAAGCGCAGCCCTCGCGAACTGCTGACCTTCAGTTTTCAAACCAAAAATATTCTTTGGGAAACGGTTACAACCAGGTTCCAGCTCGGCCTGCCAAGCAAAAAACAAGCACTACTAACCTGAAGTAACACCCCAAGTAACTTACACCAAAGCAACAATCAAGACTAGTAACCTGAAGTAACTCCCTGGTGTGATTCAACCAGCAGTAACCGCGCGTGACATGTGTGCTGGGGCTTGGCTCTCCCGTCCTCCCGGAGTGAGGCGGGGAATTCTCCAATCACTGACACCCTCTGTCGCGATGAGTGTCGGCCCTCAGACCGCTCCCGCTCCGTGTTGGCCACGCTCAAGCTACTCTAACCAAGTCTATAAATACCAGAGCAATCGGGTCCATACAGCACAGTCACAGCCTGCTTCCAAAACCACCGCTCCAGCGCCAGGCACAGCCCTGGGTTTGCTGCCCTGCAAAGGGGGAACAAAAAAGGGGTTCAAAACACTGATTTTGTCGAAGACTTCAATGCCCTGGCCATCAGAAGGCTGCCAGGACTGGGGCCGGATCTCTGTTGCTCTGCCAGGCTTCAAAGAGCCAGGCTGGGGGTGGGCAGAGCTCGGCGCGCGCCTGCAGAGCTCCAGGCCTGTGGTTCCGCGGGGTGTAGTAACCCTGGGCTGTAGCACACATGTCGAGGGATGAGGGGAAAAAAATAAACAGACAGACAAAAGAATGAGGATGCTCTGCCAATTCCAATTGTGCAGCTTTTATTTTAAATGCTTATCAAGCTGAGAAAGAGCAGAGTTCTTGGAAAACAAGGTTTCCTTTCTTCCCATGCCAGTGTCAAACACCCTCAAGGACGGGTACAGCACAGGCGCTCGCTGCCGGCCGCCCTCTCCACAGCCGCCATCCCATCCCATCCCACCCGCCTCGGGAAGGGTTTGCAACTAACAGCCCTGGCGTTTCTGGTAAAAAGATCTGTGATTTTTTGTTTTTA
>WEKX01025941.1:159391-219236 GCA_013390025.1 Pitta sordida | reverse complement strand
TTTTGTTTTTATATATATATATATATAATTTTTATTTTATTAATCTCCAATCTGGCTGGGTTCAAATTATGGCCAATTACCCACCAACACTTCTCGCTAATAAAATAAACTTTTACGGGCCCTAATTACTGCTTTCGCTGAACTGCCCTACAGGAAGCCGAGAGGCTGTGGCTCTCTCTCTCTCTCCAGACGGCAGCAGACAGTAAAAAGCTACAGCGAGGCACCCGCGAGTAACACGGCGAGTGAGTCAGAGGGGCGGGCGCAGGGGGAGCGCTCGCTCCCGGCTGCAGCGGGAGACGCCGCGGTCCGTGACAGCGCCGCGTGTGCCCTGCGCCCGTCACTCGCAGCACCCACCACCTGTGACGCAGGGCAGCTCCTGGGGACAGCAGTGACGGCTGCGCCGGGGAGCTGCGGACGCGAGCCGGCGAGAAAATTATATTTGGAAACGGGCTGCAGCAAAATCCCACACGTGACGGGGGAGGCAGAGCCGCCTCCCATCGCGGCTCCGGGGACGGGGGGTCTCCCCCCTGCGCCGGGTGAGGGGGGCAAAGGGGAGGCGGCTTCTCGGCCCAGCTCCCACCTCTGGCTCTGCACACACCGTTAATTGAGAGAGACAGAAATAGCAGAAAGGTAGAAAACTCCTGTGAAAACGCGAAGTGTCGAGCCTGCTCGCAGCTACACACACACACACTACTCCTGCCTGAGCATGAAAAATGAGCAGGAACCCCCTGGATGCCCGCAGCCCGCAGCCCAGCTCGCCTTTAATCCCGCAGGGAGAGCAGAGCTGCTCCTCTCCAGCAGGGAACACCCTCCGTGGCTGGAACCCACCAGCCCACAGGAGCCCTTGGGAGCAGGGCTGCCACGCAGGTATCCCGGCTCAGCGGCTCTGCAAGATTGATTAATTTTTTTTTCCCCTTTCTTAACCAGGATTACACTAATTTCCAAGGCCTAATGGAGTCCAGCTGTGATGGGGAAGGCAACGCCACAGTAGTACAAAAACCTTTACACATTGGTGCAAACTTGTACAACGGTCAGCACACACACACACACAAAGCCCTATAAAAAGGATGCACTGCAGCGGGATATTTTTAGTCTTGACAATACAGCCCTAAAAATACGGCTTTGCTAATACATCACTACAGAAATATTCCCAGTGTCCATTCAGGAACGGTTTAAAACATTTATTTTTGTTTCCTTTTGCAATGGTCAGAGAGGAGGGAGAAAATAGAAACTCATTGATAAGAGGAAACGAGAGAGACATGAAAAATTGAAAACTACCTAAAAGCTCATGGAGAGGTTTATTTTATTAGTTCTTAATAAATATCTTGCAGATTTCCTCAGGAAATACACCAGATCACATGTAAAATAGTTTGGTACTGATGTCAACTGTGTCAGCATATGAAATCTATTAGGGTGAAGCCACAGCAGGGTGATCAGCGTGCTGAAAAACTGCACGGCACTGAGGCGAGGGGGGGCGGGGGGAATCTCACGGCCCTTCCAAATTCTTCGAGAGGTAAAAAAGTCAGCCAAGACGCAGAGAGAGAGAAAAAAAGATCCCACATCCTGCTTTGCGCTGCCAGCAATGTGAAGTGCCCAGAGATTAATTCTATGTCTGGCCTGGAAATGTGACTTTAAAGCATTGGAGGGAGCGGGGAGGAGGAGGAGGAGGAGGAGGAGGAGAGAAGAACGAGAAGGCCAGGCGAACCGGGACTGGCACCGTGCCACCGACCCCCCTTTTCCCATCCTTCCCAAGCCAGCAGTAAACCCCAACAGACGGCAGCTCCCGGGGCTGCCAGGGCCTCGCACCAGCTGGGGCGCGTCTCCCGCTCCCCGTGCAGATGGGCCCTGGAGCATCACTTCCGCTGCGCCTGGTTTTAAAGCCACATGAGCCCATGTGGCCGCGTTCCGCCGCTCCCCGACACGGCCCCGCGCTCGGTTGGGGCCCCCCGGGCGGGAGAAGCCCTTGGTCCCAGCACCAGGCAGGAGGGTTGTCAGCCCTTGGCTCCTCGGGCCCCGCGCTGAAGGGTTTATGCTGTTCCCAAACCCGCCTTTGGCAGCCGCCGCCTCCTTCTCCATCCCTGTGCCATTACCCGGAGAGCAGGCGCTGCTTACGCAAGACGCCCCTGCTCCGCTCCTGGGGCCGGCGGAGAAGCATCGGGAGTTCACCGAGGCAGGGTCAGGGGACCACACGCTCCCGGGAGGGAGGGGAGAAGGGGGAATGGAGAAACTCCACAGCCAAACCCATTTCTACAAGGCATCTCCTTCCCATCGCACAGTGACACGCTCCAGGTCCGCCTCTCCTCCCACCCTGCACACCGTGGGACCTGAGAGCCTCAAGGACAGACAAGTCACTGTGCCCTCTGCATGTCACTTCGAGCCACCCCTACAGCCAGTTAGCCACGGCCATCACAAGCCACATCAAGCAGCATTAAAAAAGACCCTTCCATTAGAGAAGGGTCACGTATCTTCAGGGCTGTCACCGAAACCAGNTCCCCCCTGCGCCGGGTGAGGGGGGCAAAGGGGAGGCGGCTTCTCGGCCCAGCTCCCACCTCTGGCTCTGCACACACCGTTAATTGAGAGAGACAGAAATAGCAGAAAGGTAGAAAACTCCTGTGAAAACGCGAAGTGTCGAGCCTGCTCGCAGCTACACACACACACACTACTCCTGCCTGAGCATGAAAAATGAGCAGGAACCCCCTGGATGCCCGCAGCCCGCAGCCCAGCTCGCCTTTAATCCCGCAGGGAGAGCAGAGCTGCTCCTCTCCAGCAGGGAACACCCTCCGTGGCTGGAACCCACCAGCCCACAGGAGCCCTTGGGAGCAGGGCTGCCACGCAGGTATCCCGGCTCAGCGGCTCTGCAAGATTGATTAATTTTTTTTTTCCCCTTTCTTAACCAGGATTACACTAATTTCCAAGGCCTAATGGAGTCCAGCTGTGATGGGGAAGGCAACGCCACAGTAGTACAAAAACCTTTACACATTGGTGCAAACTTGTACAACGGTCAGCACACACACACACACAAAGCCCTATAAAAAGGATGCACTGCAGCGGGATATTTTTAGTCTTGACAATACAGCCCTAAAAATACGGCTTTGCTAATACATCACTACAGAAATATTCCCAGTGTCCATTCAGGAACGGTTTAAAACATTTATTTTTGTTTCCTTTTGCAATGGTCAGAGAGGAGGGAGAAAATAGAAACTCATTGATAAGAGGAAACGAGAGAGACATGAAAAATTGAAAACTACCTAAAAGCTCATGGAGAGGTTTATTTTATTAGTTCTTAATAAATATCTTGCAGATTTCCTCAGGAAATACACCAGATCACATGTAAAATAGTTTGGTACTGATGTCAACTGTGTCAGCATATGAAATCTATTAGGGTGAAGCCACAGCAGGGTGATCAGCGTGCTGAAAAACTGCACGGCACTGAGGCGAGGGGGGGCGGGGGGAATCTCACGGCCCTTCCAAATTCTTCGAGAGGTAAAAAAGTCAGCCAAGACGCAGAGAGAGAGAAAAAAAGATCCCACCTCCTGCTTTGCGCTGCCAGCAATGTGAAGTGCCCAGAGATTAATTCTATGTCTGGCCTGGAAATGTGACTTTAAAGCATTGGAGGGAGCGGGGAGGAGGAGGAGGAGGAGGAGGAGGAGAGAAGAACGAGAAGGCCAGGCGAACCGGGACTGGCACCGTGCCACCAAACAACGGTCAGCCATCCTTCCCAAGCCGTGTTTCAACGTAGACAGCAGTAAACCCCAACAGACGGCAGCTCCCGGGGCTGCCAGGGCCTCGCACCAGCTGGGGCGCGTCTCCCGCTCCCCGTGCAGATGGGCCCTGGAGCATCACTTCCGCTGCGCCTGGTTTTAAAGCCACATGAGCCCATGTGGCCGCGTTCCGCCGCTCCCCGACACGGCCCCGCGCTCGGTTGGGGCCCCCCGGGCGGGAGAAGCCCTTGGTCCCAGCACCAGGCAGGAGGGTTGTCAGCCCTTGGCTCCTCGGGCCCCGCGCTGAAGGGTTTATGCTGTTCCCAAACCCGCCTTTGGCAGCCGCCGCCTCCTTCTCCATCCCTGTGCCATTACCCGGAGAGCAGGCGCTGCTTACGCAAGACGCCCCTGCTCCGCTCCTGGGGCCGGCGGAGAAGCATCGGGAGTTCACCGAGGCAGGGTCAGGGGACCACACGCTCCCGGGAGGGAGGGGAGAAGGGGGAATGGAGAAACTCCACAGCCAAACCCATTTCTACAAGGCATCTCCTTCCCATCGCACAGTGACACGCTCCAGGTCTGCCTCTCCTCCCACCCTGCACACGGTGGGACCTGAGAGCCTCAAGGACAGACAAGTCACTGTGCCCTCTGCATGTCACTTCGAGCCACCCCTACAGCCAGTTAGCCACGGCCATCACAAGCCACATCAAGCAGCATTAAAAAAGACCCTTCCATTAGAGAAGGGTCACGTATCTTCAGGGCTGTCACCGAAACCAGGGTTAAACTGTGCCTGTCGGGGAAGCTGGACTGAGGATCACAAGGCCAGGGTGACTCCTGAAGGTGACATCAAGCAAGTCCTCACCTTCCTCCTTACCATCACTTAAGCATAGGCAGAGTCAGAGCTGTGCTGCCAAGAACCTGCTGTATAAGCACACACAGCCTCAGGCAGACACGAACTGGAGAAAATAAGAGATTTCCACACGCAAACCTGTGTGGGGTCACCTCCGTGCTGCAGATGCTCTTGAAAGTAGAAATACAGCCTTGGCTATGCTGCCATTGCTGGTTTCAACACTAAGGCAAGAAGAGATCCCAGCAAAACCCCAAGTGTGCTCCCTCCCAGCAGTGCTCAGCACTGGGCACCCAATTCACTGAGGGGCTGCAGCCTGAGAAGAGATGAGGACAGGATGGAGCTGGCAGGGGATAAGCCCATGGGGCAGCCCCTGGGAGGAAGCACCCTCACCGAGCTGGCAGGCTACACCCAAACCTGCACAGGGCACAGAGCGGGCAGCCCTCCCTGCCTACACCTGGCAGGTTATAAAACAGCCCCGCAAGCTCAATCAGGAGTTTTACAACTTCACAAAGCACCATAATTAGCCTAATTATACAGTGTTCTCTCACAGAATTAAACAGAAATACAGTAATTGACTTGGTGCTGCTTAGAACGCGAGGAAATCAAAGGTGCAAGGTACATTAAAGAGTCAGAAACATCTCTTCAAAAGCAGGAGGATTTCCTGTCATGCTGCAAACATCTAAAGCTTCACCAAAGCTGCTGCACCTGGTGTACCCCACTCTGACTCCCTGGCACCCCTCTTTCTCCACCTTTCTGCAGGGGTGATGCAGAGCACCAGGACAGCTGCCTCAGGCACCTCCTTTCTCATTTTACAGCACGACAGATGGACACAAAGTGCCAGTGCTCCATTTCCTGCCTTTCATTTTACAGAGCAATGCTGCTGCTTCTTGAAATAGCAGGTTGGATTCTGCATTCACAGAGCTGGCCATGCCTTGGTGGCACCACAGCAAAGCCCCTCGAACCTGACCTTACCTGTCATTGGCTCTGTCCTGACTTGCTGCTTGGGCTGCTGAAGCTTGGCTCTAAAGCAGACTCAAGCTTTGTGATTACAAATCATTTCCCCTTTATTTGTTGCCCTGAAATGAGATCTCGGTATCACCCTGCATTTGGTGGAACAGCTTCAAGGGCAGATGTAAGGGTGTGCTTGTGTGACAGGCAGACTGGGCAGAAGCCCCCAGTGAACCCATCCAACACTATTCCATGGGGACTTTGCTGCGCTTAGGCTGGAGGGCAGGACTGGAGAGTCTGACACACCAGCAACGCTCAGTTTTGCTGGAAACCTTTCCCTTCCCTGCCACAAAGCCCTGCTCAATCTTTTGTCTCCAAAGCCAACGTCTAGATTTCAGAAACCTGAACTGCCAGTGGAAATTCCCTGCAGCGCGTTGATTATTACATCTCCTGCTGGCACTTGTGGCAAGGGGAAAAAAAGTCACATGGCTTTCTGGACACACGTTTCACTAAGAAGTCTTGCATCAGAGGGCAGAAGCCAGCAGCCAGGAAAATAACTCCAATTACGGTAAATAAATCCCCAAATATGTGACAATCTGCCTTTTAAACAGGAAACAGAGGGGAATAAGCAAAGGAAGACTTTGGTCTAAACATTGCTGCCACCAGCCTCAAGAGCCCAAAAGCAAGACTCTGAAGACACGTCTGGGCCAGAATTATTTTACCTGAACTTTGCTGATGTGTCTCAAGTCTGAGACAGTTTCCTTCCCTGAAGGGAAAGGCGTTGACAGTTCCTAGCAACTGTGCCAACCTCCAACATTCCCAATGGCTCAGAGGAGAAACCCTAGAGGGTCAGCTGCCACCTCTGGACACGCACGTGTCCCTCAGGAGGCTCAGCAAAGGAAATCGTGTGGCTCCTGAGATGAGCAATGCAGGTATCACTCCCCACACCACCTCAGCCCTTCCCCCTGCTCACCCATCCAAGGTCTGGGCTGTGTCTGGACACAACTGGTAGCAAACACCACAACAGGTTAAGTGTAAAAGCCCTTTGCCCAGGAAGTGACATCTCAGACCTTGCTTGCTTTAGAGACTCTGCAGGGCAGGCGAAGGATGGACACCAGGACAAGCCAGCCCTCCTCTGGGTTTCCTCTCCTGATTACAAGTCAAACACAAAGCAAATATAAGCAGCAACGTGAAGAGAGAGGAAGGATGAATTAAACATCCAGTTCCTCCAAACTTAAGGCCTTGGAAAGTGTTATGTCTTAACACCACCTCGCTAAAGACAGCACTGCCCAGTCTCACAGGGGAAGTCACACAGCGACTGCCAAGTGCAGCTGGAGATCTCAGTACAGACACCGCCGTCCACAGTTGCTGTATAAGGACCAAAGCCCCAGCACTCACAGAAAGCCAGTTACTAAACTGCTCAACTCCAGCCTCCCCGCATCAAGTAGGCTGTGTTTGCACTACAAACCAAGTCTCCCAGGCAGCTGGAAGGACCTCAGGCTCTGCTCTCAGCGGAGCACAAGGCTGCAGATGCTCAGCATCCCCATGACACAGCCCTGCAATATGACGTCTTCATTGACCTCCTCATTGTGCCCAAAGCTGCTGTGGCCCACAGCACTGCTTTGCTCCAAGGTGCCAGCTGGACTCTGCTGAAGGGCATAATTACCATATAAAGAGGAGAATTAAGAGAAGAGGACCCAGTTCTGCTTCCCATACCTGGAAAGATCAAGTTGCTGTTGCTATCGACAGCCTGAGGTTTATTAAGCTTTCTTTTGTGCCTAATTTTAAATCTCCGTCAAACCAAGGCAGCTACCCACAGCACTGCTTTATTTTTAAACCCGGGCAGATACACTGGACTCTCTTGCATTTGACTCCCAACACCTTTTGTGAGGCTCCGACATGCAAGATGTGGTTAGAGCGTCATGAGAAGACACTGACATGAGGCTGCCGCAGGTGATCAGTAGATGCTTCCTCTGAGCCTTTTGTGATGCTATAGTTAGCTCTTTGAGCAAAGCTGGGTCCAAGCAGCAGAAACAAGACCGTGGCAATGGTCAGAGCTGAGGTTCTGCAGAGGGCAGACACCACCAGCCTCTGCACCATCTCCGGGGATATTTTAAGGGTTCATGCTATAGCTCTCAAGCAGCCTGAACAGCTGCAGTCAGCAAAGCAGAGCCTGCTCTGGCCAGCACAGGGCTGGGAGCAGCAGCGGGATGGCAGTGGAGTTGGGTACCATAGCACAGCCTCATTTCAGAGGGTCCTTGAATTCCTCTCCAGCCAAGCTGGGTGCTGAGCCTACACAAAAAAGGGTAAGTCCTGTACCCGCACAGACACTGCAAATCTTTCCATATGTCTATCAAGATTTGGGCAAGATCAGCACCTCAAGCTGTGTAGGTGTTCAAGGAGCAAGCAGGGCCATAGGCATTAGCAGACCCTTGCAAAGGCTGTATCAGCCTACACTCACTGTGTAACAGCAGCTGTCTGAGCCAGGCAGAGTATCTCCAACCTGGAGGTCTATGCAGGAATGACCTACTTGACACTGAGGACACCAGTGTGGCAGTGCAAAGGGGGACAGGCATTGCTCTGAATATGCTGCAGGGAGTGGGATGTGAAACCTCCCTTTCTGCACGAGCCTTCATGGTCTCCCAGCCAACGCTGCCTTGCACAGAGAACCTGATCATGTTCCACTCGAAAAGACAAACCCAGAGGTGTGCAAAGCAAAGCCCTGCCTGCCCCTGCCACACTGGCTGCCCTCCAGAACCCATCTCACCTCCCACATGAGCGCAGTCCCACTCCCAGAGCACAAGTAGTATGTTTTCCTCCCCATCCACTGGCCTTGACAGAGCAGGCCCCTGTACACTGGTCATCCTGCCCAAACCATCACTTTCCCCCGGTTGAAACACAAGGCACTTTCCCAATTCTTAGCTAAAGCTGCACACTTGGCCAGACCCTCCCTGTGCCTCTGTGCCCTGACTCTGCTCGGCCCCAGGGGGATGCAACTTCATTCCCTACATGTGCTGAGGATGCACATATGGCAGCCCCCTCCCCTCTCCACTTCCACCTAAGCCCGACCTCCTAACAACCTCCACACGGCACAACACGACTGGCCCAGGAGTGCCAGAAGGCATCCAGGTGCTGCAGCCTGATGCTTCACACCCGCAGCCAGGCAAATTTGCTGGGATTTCCGGGAAGTGTCTCTAGGGTGCCTCGTGCTGCTGCACCCCCACTTTGGTGTGTGCTTGTTTGGAATGCGGGGCTGTCGGGGGGGGAGAGAGAGGAAGTTATTCTGGTGGTGGCCTATGAATAACATCCAGTGATTTATAGGAAGTATAATCCAATAATACAGTAAAATAAAACAGTGTGTCTGAGATGGGTTTGATTCCAGGAATTATAAAACAAATTATTAAAGAGAGAGAGAAAGAAAAAAGCCTCAGAGAGGCCAGATCGGAGTAAATTGGGCACAGATGGGCTGGGAGGGGGTTTCTCTCTCTCCACTCACCGAGATGCCCCTGCCGCAAGCACGGCTTCAATTAGTCTTTTCAGAAACCAGAGTTTTATTTCCCCAAATTACAGAATTAAAAAAAAATTAAAATTCCTGGAGTGCTTGTGGTTGGGATAAAGGGATCCAAGCTTCTCTGTGAGTTGGTCGTGCAGATGGCTACCAAACTGTTAAATGAGCCACCCCACAGTGGTCCCGCCCCAGCCAGAGCCCAGGATGGCCCAAAACATTGGTAGTCACCTCTGTTCCGATTTGGAAAACTCCAGCAACTGCATGTGTCTGCCATGTAGAGTGGCTACCTCTCTGCCTCTCTCCCCTGGGTGGGCACTCCCTGCCTCATGGGTTTGAGGTCTGGAAGAAGCTTTTTCACATCCTGACGGGAGGCAGCTGGGTCAGTGGGACCCTCACAGGCCACAAGCCTCCCTGGACAAAGCAGGAATACGTTTGATGCCAAACAGCAGGGAAGCACTTCATGTGGGAATTCTTTGGCTTCCTCTCTCAGAGAAAACAACAGATCCAATTCATCTCCCAGGGTCTTCCCAGTGCTGCCCGGCTGCACAGGCAGCTGAGACCAGCTCCAGCATGCCTGGTGCTGTCCCTGGGGATAAGCACAGCTCAGCTGCCTGCACTGGCTACACGGCCCTGCCTGCACTCACCTGAGCCCTGACTGGGCTGCAGGGTTCAGGTAACCACAGCAGTGACCTGCGTGGGAGGAGGATGTGAAATGCCACGTGCTGCTCACAGCTGGCTGGCTCTGAAACCAGTTCAAACACCCCAGTGCGCCTCAAAAAAAGTCATCCTGTCAGAAGAGCACATGGTGACCTTGCACAGGTTGATTTATGAAAAAGTGGCAGTGGCTGGGAGCAGAGATAGAGAGGACACACCACAACTGCCATATGGGGGTCACATGCCAGGACAGGGGCATCCCTGAGGGACCACAGCCAACTCACACCACAGCAAAAGAAAATGAGTAAAAAGTAAAGAGTAGCAGATATAAGCCAGTTCCATCCTCCTGTGCTGCCTGTTGTCTCACTGACAGAATTGGGACGGACAGAGCACAATCCACACCAAAAAATGGGAGGAGCTGAAGCTGAGATAAAATGGGTTATTATGCTTGGTGTAAACCTGAGCAAGAGGTACTTATTACAGCATTTAATTGTTCAAATTTCCTTTTTCTCAATAACTGAATCTGTGCTTAAAAGTTTGTGCTCAGAGACTTAAAGTTTTGTAAAAGTTCCCCACGTCAACACTGTTTTGCCCCATGACTGCCAGCACCACTGAATCCCAGCACCAGGGATTCATCAGACACCAGACACAGGGCAATGAGCACGTTTATAAGTTTCTCAGGAGTAGCTGGGGCTTCAGAGGCCTGAGAATAAACATCAAGGGAGGGAGGGAGGGAGCAACTATCCCTGAAGAAAATACTGCTGGACAGCAAGGAAGACAAGCCCTCGGACTGACCTCCCTCCCAGCCCCAAACCCACGGATATCCTCCTGCTACCGCGAGCTCGCAGCTGAAGGTCAGACAGGCCTGTGCGATGGGAAGGACATAGCCACGCTCTGATCCCAGATTTGCTGGAGGATTTCAGTAGGAGGAGATCTCCTGAGGCTGTTTGGTCCAACAGCAAAGTTAGATCCAGCCCTATAGAGCAGATGCAGCCAAGCTCTGACTACAGCAGGCTCTCCAGTAACACTTCCTGGCAATTTGGGATGCCGGCAGGGTGGGACTGCTCCCTGTGCCCCGCCAGCCTCCCACAGGCCCTCAGGGGCGGCTCGGCCCCCTCGCTCCCACTGCTGCCCATGCTGCTGCAGCACAAGGAGGTGACTCATGTGCTGGGAAGTGGAAACCCGCACCTTCCCGACAGCGGTCCTGCCACATACTCCAGCCAGGCCTCTGCCCACAGCAGCCCACACGCTGGGGAAGGAGCCAGCACCCTTGCTCTGTGCTGGGCACTCAGTAATCATCCAGCAGACATTCCTGCTTGCCTTTTAAACTCCAAACCCTTTGCTGTTTTGCTTTTTATTTCCATCTGCACCCAGCTCTTCCCAGTATCGCAGCGTCGGCACTGAGCCCAACCTGTGCTGTGCCAGCACTCGGCATACGAGCGCTCGGAGACCACCACGGCACTTGTGCTGACAACAGGATTTGCTCTGCCAACAATATTCCCAGCAATATTTCAGGGTCACCATTGCAAGGAGTCCTCTGGGAAATCCCTGAAGGGCACTCAGCCTCAGATGGCAGCCACGGTGCCATCCGACCTGCAGGCATTCCATGAGCGATGCCACCTGCTCCACACACAGCCCGCAGTCTCCTGCAGGAACAGGTTTGCTTTCTCCAGAGATCTGAAAGCTGGGAGAAGCTGGCAGCTACCCACACAGGAGACAGATAACTCTGAGAATACTTATTTTTCGTGAGATAAAAAGTGCTCTCTTTTCCACTTACATCCACAACTCAGCAATGGATGGACAAGCACGGTCAAGTGGTCTGAGAGTTGGGATCGCTTCCAGCTCTGCCACAGGGGCTTGCCATTCAGCCCAGATAAATCTCTTCCTCTCCTTACACCCGCTCCCTTCTGCAGCACAGACACCACTATTAATTCACATACCAGGGGTATTATTAATATTATTAATATAATAATTACCGTCATGCAGAGGCGTTTGCTTATAATCATAAAGTACTTGGCAGCTCAAAGATAAACACACCGTTGCTGGCTGGCATCTGGCAGGCGGGAGGGCACTGCTGCCTCACCAGCAGGACTGACAGCTCCCACCCCCGACCCGGAGCTTCCCCTGGGAGAGGAGGGTGCCTGCAAGGCAGGCACAGCACACAGGAGCTGCTTCCCAGCCCTCCTGTGTGTGCTGCTTCCCAGCCCTCCTGTGTGTGCTGCTTCCCAGCCCTCTGGCTGGTGCCGGTTCACTCCATCAGCTGACCTTGGCCAGTAACCACCAGCCTGACAAAAGGCCAACTGGCTCAGGAGGGAGAAATCTTCCAGCAGCAGCTCTCTGGGGCTAAGCCTGATCGCCCACATGGTGGCTTTAGCTGAAAGCCATCAGCTGGAGGCCTTCATCTTTGGGATCTAAATCCCAAGCCATCAGCATGTGAAATGCTGCTTCCTCCCACCCAGGGAGCGCAGCCCCATCCATGCTCCCAAACACGTGTCCCAGGCAGACCTGGGTACCTGCTGCTGAGGGCACGGTGGGGGAGACAGGGAAAAACACATTCCCTGGAAGCATGATTTTAAACTTCGGTTTGGTGGCATCTCTGCTGACCAATACATTAAACTTGTCACATACAGGCTCCTGGGTGGATGGAAGCAGCAGCAGGAGGATAAATAACACTATGTTATAACATGCCTGGTTCTCTAGGTGCTTTAATACGGGACACAGCCTCCAGCCTGGCCTTTCAGAGAGTAGTATCACATCCCCCTAGGCACCTGCATGGACATGAGCTGTCACAAGCAATGCCACTCTTCCAACAACTAAGGACTCAGAGACCCTCCCAGCCCTCCTGGCACCAGCAGACACTGAGCAGGGCCCAAGGTAAAAGCTGGGAGTAAAGCAGTGTCTTTCTTCTGTGCTGATGACTCATGCTCCAAGGAGATGTGATGCCTCCTCACTCCTCAGACACCTCAGCCAGCTCCACCAAGGCCCAGCCAAGGTCCCTTTTCGTCGACACTGGCAGCCATCCAACCACCACTCCACCTCCCCATCTGTCCCCAGCTGGTGTGTCCCCCCCACCCTTCTCCACATGAACAGCTCAGCCACGGAGAGTGGCTGATCCCCATCCCAGTTTCCCTAGAGCAGCACGTGGTACCTTTGGGCTGGGAGTTGTACACTGCAAACATGTTGATTGCCATAAGCTGGAGCATGCGGGTGCTTCCGATGGGAGAGGGGCTGTGCTGCAGCAGGACCTGGAACTCCCTCAGGACCTCCTCAGCTACCGCAGGGAAAGTCTCCATCCTGCAGACAGAGAGAGAAGCTGTAGAGTGTAGGCTGTGCCCTGGGATGCAGGGTGGGAAGTCAGCACATCTCACTCCATGTCACAATTCCTGGGGAAGGTCACATCTCCCAGAGAAGGGGGAACCCTTGGGGTGCTGTCTCCTGCCCAGGAGCTGGGGGGAATGAAGGTGCAGGCTGCAACAGAGGCAGTCGAAGCCTTCCTTGGAGAGGGCACTGAGGGATTGCTCTGTGACCGACAGGCAGCATTCCTTTGGCAGGAAAACACGGCCTTTATGAGTCATTTCTGACCAACCATTTTTTTCTACTGACTTCTACCGATCTGGGAGGGGTGCCAAGGGGCCAGCAGCTCACTTGGACCAGGAGCAGCCCATGGGACTCCCAAGAAACCCAGGCTACAGCAAAATGCACACACTGGTGCCACATTGCGGATGTGGCAATTCCAGTGCATTGAACGTTGGCCAGATCATGCTTCCTCCAGAGCAGTGCCGGTCCCTCGGCTTCTCGCTGCAGGAGCGGATCCCATGGCACCGAGCCCTGTTGCTCCCCAGGCTACACACTTCCCAGCACTGTGACTGAGCCCCTAAACTTCATCACTTCGAGCCCCACAGGACAGGGATTCGCCGACTCGTTTAGCTGCTGACAACGTCAAAGCTGGAGTGGGTCCCTGCAGCCCACAGCGCGGCTGTCGCGTGTCAGGACACAGCAGCTGCGGTGCCACGGCTGGGGATGGGGTGTGCTTTCAACACCATTCACAAGCACCCACAGAAATCCGACACGTTTATCCTACTCTTCATCGCTAAGGAAATTAGCTGAGGTCACTTATCAGAGCTGCTGGATCCTCAGCAACCTCCCAGCTGAAGTGGGGTCAAAACCTGAACCGACTGCAAAGAGCACAGTCAGTTCCCAAAAACGAGTGAGATGTGCTTGCCTATAACAGACCTCCCAGAGTCCTCACCTGGTATCCCATGAAGACACTTTTATAATCAATAAGCTGTTCAAAACCTTGGAAGCTCTTAGTGGGGGAAGGGTGCCCTGCCCCACTGCCTCTTCTACTGTGTTTGCTGTATTAATTCATATTCCTACACTAAAAAAAGCCACAGCCAGACCCAGGAGACTGAGCATCTCCCAGAAAGTGTCTGCTCTGGTTACCAGTTACATTGCTGGGTGTCCACATGGGAGCAAGGGAGTCAAAATCCAGATGCCTCACCCTCTGTGGAGCTGGGACAGGCGACCTCAGGGGCCTCCATAGCAATTTCCTCTATCTTTCCCCAAGAGATTCAGATCTTGTGATATCAGCACACTACAGGCTGGATTAACAAGCCACTTCTGGTAACCCACATGGGCAATTTTGCTGGGCTTCCCCAACAGACTTTCAGGACGGCGATAGCTCTATTTTTAAAGACAAAAATGGCTTTCTTCTTAACTATATTTCACGGGTGCCTTTCAACACCCGAGTTTGCCTACTCATGGGGTACCCTCTCCCCAGGCACTGTTTGCTGGAGCAGTTCAAAGCCTCTGTTACCTCCCCAAAAACACAGGCTGTAACAAACAGGCCCCTTGTACTTTCCAGCTGTGCAGAACGGAGTAGGTCCGTCTACACAAAAGCACTGCTCTCCCTGCAAGAGGCAACTTCCCTGGATTTGGGGCACAGCCAGGGAATTAGAGCAAACTGATTGCTTCTAAAGACTTCCTAGTTTTGAGAAATCTCAGACCACATCCAGTGTATCCAGCAACATCCTCCCAGGGCAGACAGGACTCTGGGGACGGAGGAGCCCTTTGCAGGATGGGTTGTTAGTGAGGAGATGAAGATTATTGCCATGGAATAACAAGGAGGAGTGAGGGCTTCCTCAGTCCCGTCAGCTGTGCTTTGATACCACAGCACATCTGGAACATTGTGCAGTAACCCCATTGAGCTCAGGAGCTGAGCGGAAGCTTTTAATAAATTGCTTACCTGTGGTTTTAGGACCAAGAGTCCAATTAGGGCAACATCATTTCTTTTCCATATTTTTTGCAGATAAATCACCAAGGATCCTGCCCAAAGAGGACTCAGCTATTGCTCACCTTTTACCTATTTTAAGCACGGAAGCTTTTTAGCAGAGCTGGGCAGTTTTCTCTTCCTGTGTCATGGTATTACTTTCTAGTTCCCTTCTAAGTACTTCAGGGGATATTCTACCATTAAACATACTTGGGTTTTCTAAATGACTGTCCTGGGAAGCAACTGCCTCAAACGGTGCATCTTAATTTCACAAAAGTCTCAGGAGCCAAATGTGCAACTGATCTCTGCAACATCCTCATTAATCCCCTACTGGCATCCGTTCAACCAGAATTTGGCCATGAGCACGGCCCCAGCAGCTCCCCGGATGCTCTGCCCTCTGGCACGGACACGCTGCACTTCCCGAACCTTTGGTGGGCTCTTGAAGCTCTCCTCCTCTTTTCCTGTAGGCAGGAGGACATTCAGCTCTGCCCCCCTGCTGCAGGCCAGGCTGCTGGCCACAAGCAGATAATCAATGCCTTGTGACTCACTGGCACTTGGATTTTCAACAAACTGGCCAGCACAGCTTCTGTTTTGTTTCATGAAGTGAAGCATGTGCCCTTCCTGAGTGGTTAGCCCTGGATGGAAGAAGCATCAAGGCATCAGGCTGCATGGCAGGATTTGTGCTGTGCCCTGCACTGCTGTGCTTCTCTGCTCCAGGAGGGAAAGGGGACAGAATTGTACCTCTGAGTCAAAAAGACAATAAGGGTCAAGATGCTACTTTTCATCCACACTATCTTTACCTACAGAGCCAGGAAAAGGTCTCTCAGCCCTGCAACTTGTAGCCAACAGTGCCACAAGAGACAGGAGCCCACAGAGCTCAGGAGATTCCAGTTTCTTCTGAGGCACTGGCAGGCTTGAGCAGAGACCACTGCTGGCAGGGACTGTGTATCCACACAAGGTCTCTCAACAGCTGCTCCCACACAGTCACTCCATCCCCTGACAGTGAGGGCCAGTCCAGACCCAGAGCAGAGACAGCTCCATGGGAAGCCCATCTGCTGTGAGGCTGAGCTCTGCCCCCTGGGTCATAAGGATGTCCCCCAGGCTGGGATCGCAGCCCAGGCTGGGATCAGGCTTGCTTTGCTCAAGGGTAGCTGCTCAATTACTTGAAGCCAGTTTCTGACAGCCATTGCCAAGGGCACTTTGTACAAACCAGTTCCCACAGCCAGGGCAGCTCTCAGCTACGAGGTTTTCACTGAAATGGCAGTGAGGAGATGAAGGGCAAGGCTTGCCTTGACACGCTCCAGACAGCGGCTTTCAGCCACCACATGGATCTGCCTCGATGGCCTTGTGCTCCTCACAGGCAACAGCCACTGAGAGCCCCCTCGAGCCACCTCTGCTGGTGAAGGGTGGGGGGGGAACAGAAGAGAGGGGGGAACCCAGAAATTAAACAGGAGGGAGCATGGTAAGGTGATGGGAGAGAGAAAACAGCCCTTAGTCCCTCTTGTGTGTGTATCAACTATCTGAGCTCAGCCTCTGCCAGAGGGTCCCAGTGCACGGGCAGGGACAGGCTTTGAGGTGGGGGGAAAGAAAAGCCCAAGCTCCAAGCACTGTGGATCAGAGGGCGGGTAAGGAGAATAAAAACCAGGAGGCTAGGCCTGCAAGAATTCACACCCTGTGCCCTCAGCTCCAAACACAGCTTAGTTGCTAACAATATTAAATTCCAAAAAGACTTGTAATGTAGGAAAATAAAATAAACATCCTGCACACTTACCCAATCCTGGTAAACAGCTTCCCATGGGCATGGAGAAAACTGAGGATGAACCTTTTGTGTGGCTGCATGGGAAAAAAAAAAAAAAAAAGAAAAAAAAAGAGAGAGAGGAGAAAACAATTAAACTCTCTCCTATTTCCTGTGAATTAAGAATGTCCCCAGTGACAGAAGAACCTGGCCTGGATGCTGGGGGTGGCACTGGAGATGGGAACCAAATGGACATGCCCAAATTCTTACAAACATCATGCACAGAGGCAGAGGCAAGTGCCAAACAGCTGGAGCTGAAGCTGGGAGAGGTGGTGGAGACACAGCACCCTCTGCCGGGTCCTGTGATCCCGCACAGGAATCACTGTTCTCCGGGCACCCCAACCCCAATACCTGCATCCTGGGCACCCCCACCCCGACACCCACACCCTGGGGAACCCCCAGGAGAAAGTCTCCTCCTCCACGCCTCACCAGCTCAGAGCATGGCACAGCCTAAGGGGCTCTGCAAAAGGAGTCCCCAAAGGCAGCATTTCCGACTAACATTCCCATCGATGGAAAAAACAACCCCATAACCACCAGCAGCAGCCTGTCCCGTGCTCCGGCTGCGTCAGAGGCAGAGCAGCAGCTGGACAAGGCAGAAAGGGAGCGGGATGTCCTCCCCAGTGCTTTTGTGTAGAGAAGCCAGCACAAGTTCAACAGCAATGCTCAAAGCACTTGTTTGTGCCCTGCCAGGAGCAGTTCTCAGAAGCAAGGAAGGATTGGGATGATGCTACACCCTGTCGTTTAATTCCAGCCTTAGATAATTGCAGAGATGGTGTTCATATGTACCAGCAAAGCCTCTGAGAGCTTGCAGCAGCAGTGCTGCTGTTGAACTGCCACAGAACAGTTACTGAGCTGCTTAGAGAAGCTGTGGGTGCCCCATACCTGGAAGAGTTTAAGGCCAGGTTGGATGGGGCTCTGAACAATCTGGTCTGTTCCTGCCCATTGCAGAGGGGGAGTTGGAACTAGATGGTCTTTAAAGTCCCTTTCTACCCAAACCATTCCATGATTCTATGAACACGGAGGTAATGGGACACAGGGGAGACGGCTGCAGCACACAGTGTGAAGGCAGCTTCCTGCCCTGCTCCGGTCCACTAACCCCAAAACCTGACTTGAATAATTACTAACTACAGCTCAGGGCTTTCCCAGTCCTTATCTAAACGGCTCTGAGGAGGGCTGCGGGTGGGTAAACACTCACTGCCTGGCCTTGGAGGTGGCCGTGTCACACCAGGAGTGGACTGGCCTCGCTTTTACCTTCCCCAGAGCAGGAGGTTTTCCTCTCACGCCCGTGCGCCTGCACAGCCTCAGCGCGCTGAGAAAAGCCAGGCCCCGAGCTCTGCGCGGGGAGACGCTGACCAGGAGCGACCCAGAGCACCACCACACCGCTCCCATTTGCACAAGGCTTTTATGGCTTGAACTCCTCCACTTCTATTCACAGGAGGAAACAAGAGGCACAGGGAGAAGACGAGACTACCTGTGGCAATGCCCAGCCAAGAGCCGGGTGCATGCCAGAGGATGCAGGACAGGCACTGGGTGGTGCCTCCTGAGCTCCCAGCCAGACCTGGCGGCAGGGGACAGTTGTCACCGGCAGTCCCAGCTCTGGTGCTACCTCCCATTCCCATTTTCTGAGCCCCTGGGCTCACGTCATGACTGATGCCAGCTGCTCCACGAGGTGGGATTGCTCGGTGAGGTGTAATTAACCCGGCTGCGTTCCCGGAGGACCCATGCAGGAGAATGATGCCCTGCTGCAGAGTCGCTCCTGGGCCATGTGCGAGTTTGAACATAAAACCTGTCTCATAAAACAAGCCAGACCAATTAAACTGGCCCCCGCAGCAAGGGGTTCTTGCTTACTCACTATTTTACTGCTACCCTAAAGAGCCCTTCCCACTAGAACTCGACTTTATTTGCCACCATTTTATTAACTCTGCAGATGGAACCCAGAAGAGAATGGGGAATACTGGGACAGCACAGCAGAGCCCTTACTCTTGCAGCCAGTGAAGTTTGGATATAGCTGATTCATCACCTTAGGACATCATGACAATTGAGAGGCTTGAAACCTTGAACACGTACTTTTTTTTTCCAACCAGCAGCTTGTGGAGGCAAAAAGCTGGTTTGTGACCAGCTCACTGTCGCCCATGTCAATCACACACCCTGCCACAGACACAGCCCAAGGAATCTGAGCCCCCAGCTCAGTGCCAGAGCCTTGGGGGGGATGGGGGTGGGTAGTGCTCTGCCCCACAGCAGATCCCTGTGCGAGAACTGGAGGAGGTCCATGCTCTGTGCTCTTTGATGGGGCATATGGAAAAGAGCAGGAGCTTGTGGCCTCACCCATCTCTACTCATGGGCCGGTGGGGGAAAGAAGAAAATAGGGCAGAAGCGTTCCTCTAAAGCCCACATTCACCCACAGCCCTGGGAGTGCTCAGACTGCAATCCCCCGCACTGCTTTACTGGCAGTGGGGGAGAACCAAAACTTCCCACCTTGAATGGAAAGTGACACCCAGCAGGGACATGCCCACAGTGCTTCCACAGACGCTCAGCCCTGGAGGGCTTGCCAGGACACTGGCTTCACCCCCATCTGAGCTTGCACACTCAGCCTTTTCACTTGCAATCCCAAGGACTAATCAGTGACACTTCACGGGAGTCAGTACAGAATTGGGACAAAGATATGTGCACATATATATTTATAAGTGTGGGGTTTTTTAAGGAAATGTGATACCTGCCTCTTGGAATGAAGCATATTTCATACCTCTTGCCAGTTTATTCACAAAACCTGCAAGCCCAGGCAAAGCCCTGTGTGCCCCAGCACTGTGGCATCTCAAGCAGGCACCTCACGCTTCTTTCATCACTTTTTCTCTCACAGCCTCAAGGTTTTGATGAGTTCATCACTCAACTTTGAACCTTTCATCTCCGAGTTCACACTAAGGCCATGGGCTGCTTTGACTGGGCTTTTCTCTGAATGACTATTTCCCTACTGACTCACCTGCCCCTCAACCTCCGGGAGCCCTCCCAGCTCCTCCCATCCACCCCACTTCTCACGGAGAGAGGGAAACAGTGACCTCCACCGAGTGGCCTGGCTTTGGGGCACCGAGGAGGAAGTTCTGTCACCTGCAGCTCTGCATTCACATGCCAGAGAGGAACACTTCTCAACAGCATTGCCAGCACTCTCAGTACCCTGACAACACTACCATGAGACCTGTAACAACTTACTGCCCTCATCTCCCTCACTGTGCAGCCCAAAGACTTCCTCAAAATGGTCCTTGTGCCAATGTCAGGATGCCAGACCAGGACTTCCAGAACACTCACATTGCTGCCCTTTGTGGCCAACTTTACTCCTTGGGACAGGGAACTAAATCTGGACCCTCCCTTGGGAAAAGCACACCAAGAAAGCCTTATACAACAACAGAACTACGTCAAAAAATGGATTTTGGCCCTTTCAGTCAGAAAGTGGGCATCACTGATATGGAAGTCATGAGCATATAGTGAAGGCATTAGTTATAAAAACAAACCAGCTGTCAAGAAGAAGAAGGGGTCCCTGCACACAGTAGTGCCTGAAGCTGAAAACAGCTGTTTCAGCTGTCATGAGTCAGCATGTGCAGACAGACTAAATCCACCTGGGAAGAGGCAACCTCACCAGAGGAAGCAGCCCAGTGCTGCTCGGGGAGCATTCATACACCTCACTGCCAACCCAACTGGATTTGTTACCATGGAAGAAATCAACAGTGACTAACAACCTCGCGAGGAGCAGCTAAAAGAGCAGAGATAGCAACGGGCCTGAACAGCCAGCTCAAATCACCGCGAGGCCACGGGGAGTACGGCCTGACAGCACAGAACCACGGCCCTCAGACGACTTCAGGAAAGGTTTGTCATATCTTGAGCCAGGAAAGAAGAAAGCAAGACTCAACCTCAAGAGGTTGTGCACGAAAAAAAGGGCTGAAAACGGTGTTTCCCACCCCAGCACAGTAACGCTGGAAATTCCACTGGGTAGCACAGGAAAAGGAGTGCCATGATCTGGGCTGGGAAGCAGAGCTGATGTGCTCAAACCCAGCACAGACCTGCCTGGCTCTGGGCGAGGAGTGCACAGAGCTTTGGCACCTGAGCATCAGTCCCAGCTGTGAAGGAGGCACCAAATAAGGGAAAGATTCTGGAGAAGCGACTCCTGGGGAAAAAAGCGTTTCAAGTTAAAAATTGTTACTTCAGGTTTGGAAGTAAATTTCAGGATCTGGTCTTTATCAAGCGAGGCAAACTTTCTTCAACATCAGCAAAGCATCTGTGGAGCAGAAAGTGGTGTCAGAGTCAAAATAGGCTGCAAAAGACAAGTCCATTAATCAAGAGACCAGATGCAAAACTGCCTGTAACAAATGCGCTGTCTCCACCGGAGTGGAAGGGCTGGAGCACAGCAGGATGTTCTCCTGAGTCCAGGGGTTTCCTCAGTGACAAGAGGTTGGGATACAGACCACAGAGCCACACAGCTCCGCTCCAAAACACGTACCACACTCATCCCAAATATTTTCAGGGTTTCTTGGGCAGCCAGGCTTTTCCAGGCAGAGCTTCCTTGCTGAGAACTGTGTGAAGTAACATCCAGGCACCCAAAACGTGCCATATTCTCACTCCCAGCTTAAGGGTTAGATATACCACATTAATAATTAAGATTATTCCTCTCTTCCCACGAGCAGTTCCTTCAGATCTTCACACCACGCTGTCCAAGAGCAGCAGTGAACCCATTACCTGCCCTGGACACGGCTGTACAAACATGAATCTGAGTCTTTATCCCACACCATCCCAAATTTGCAAGGCACAGCTCTAGCTGCTGTTTTCCACAGCAATATCACACTGAAATAATTCCAAACCCTGACACAGAGCTTCCTGAAAAACCCAAGGTGCTGCAGTGGGCTCAACTGGCAGGATACCAGGAGGAGGTTTTACTGCCACAGGTATAATCTCAACAAAGTGCTGGTGGAAAAGTGTTTTGAGCAAATGGCTACCTACATAAAGGAGGCCAGACAAAAGGACTATTAAGATTGTGTGGCATTTTTGCAGTGTTTACAAGGTACCCACAGAGCTGTGGGCAAATTCCAGCTGGGCTAATTACCATAATCACTCCTCTTCATATACCACCTGCAACCACAAATGGATACAGAGCTTGCCTTGGCTTCTTCTTGCCACGTGTTTAGTGCAGGTTTCTGTTTAGCAGCCACCATGTCCTGCCTTGAATTGGATTAATCTCTTTAGCAGCAGAAGCAATTCCAGTGAAAATCCTGCTACTTAACATCAGACACCACAGACACATATAACATCCAATTTGCTGTGACATGCAAGGAAGATGTATCATGGCCTTGAGGCATAAAAAAATTAATTTACAGGTAAAGAGACCCTAAGACACCTCCTCATCTTTTGCACTGCGGCAGCTCAAGCTCCAGGACACATCTCACGGCTCTAAGAGCTACAAGCCAGCAACCCAGCAAGAGAAAAAGAGGCATTTAAGAAGCCCTTTGGCAAAACCAGTGAGCTTTTCAGTTCTTCCTTCATCGCTGCAGGGAGCAGGTGAGAGGAAAAACATTAAGCAAGAAAAGCACTTTAGTAACAAAGATCAAGCTGCGGTAGCTTCACTGGCTCCAAAATGAGTGTCTGATCTATTAATAAATTCAACATTATTTAATAACGAATTCACAAGCGGTAACTTTCAATTCAATGAAAGCAGGTCAAATAAAATATTTATATGTATGTTATTTCCTTTTCAACCAAACTTGTATCTAAATTTGGTTTCTGTGAATTAGTAATAGGCAACACTCTTGAAAAAATATTACATCCCACTAAACTGAATAAAACCTGATTAAGTAAGCTCTTAAACAGCAGTCTTCAGGGACCCTCACTGAAGTGGATGGAAAGAGGATAGTAGAGACTCACTGGCAACATTTTTAATCAACGGACTGAAAGGAAATTCTGCTGTCAAACCGCCTGTAACAGGCAAAGGGAGCAGCAAGTCATGATGGCTGCAGAGCGTTCACGCAGGGTTATTATTAATTGCTTCAAAATCTGGGGTTTTCCAGCGTCAAATGTCATGTTATGCATCTGGCATCACATGTAAAATTAAGTCTCCAGGAGATCGTGCCCGAGGCAGCTTCTCCAGAAAGACTCCAGGGACTAGAATGGCTAAATTTCCAAAGCAATGTCCAGTAAAAAGGATTAAACACATCCCTTGGATGTACAAGCAGAGCTGGCACTGAGCAGCACATTCACATCTACACACAGCACCATCGGGGCTGGCACTGAAATAATGCACCCAGTCCCAGTGCCCTTATTTTTAAAAGGATGCTGAAAAATTGGAGAGGGTCCAAAAAAACAGCCATAAAAGTGATTCAAAGGCTAGAAACGATGCCTTGCAGTGAAAAATTTAAACAGCTCAATCTGCTTAGTGTTATCAAAATAAGACTGGGAGGTGACTGGACTGCAGGGTGCTAAGTGCCTCCGTGGTATTTAAGGGCTCTTTACACTTTAAGGGCTCAGGACAGCAAAGCCCAGGTATAAACTAGAAACATTCACTCTGTAAATAAGGTAAAAATGTTTCAGAACCTGTGCAATTATTACTGGAATGAACTCCCCAGGAAAAGGGTGGATTCTCAAGACTGGATGTCTTTCTGGAAGTGCTGCTTTAGCCAAGCACGAGTTACTTGGCTTCACATAGGAGTAGCAGGGTGAAATTTAAGGACCTGTGATATACAGGAGATCAGACTAGATGATCTAATGGTCCCTGCTGACCATAAACCTTAGCAATCTATGCAAACATGCCAGAGAGAGTCCTCGGCTGAGATATCAAGTTAACTTTCAACCCAAAACTTCTCACAAATTGGCTCTGGTGCCGCAGGTCGTTTAGGATACGAGCTCAGCCCTTCAAGGCTGCATCTGGTTAAGTGCTGAAAGTGAGCTGACCCAGGCAGAGCCTTCTGTGTCCAGCAGGTAAGAGGGAGGCCACATGTGCACTGAATCAGCCTCAACCAGCAAAAGCAGCTTATGCTGGAACAGTCACTCTTTGCCAGGAGTAAAAAGCATTCCCCCTTCCTGCGACAGAAAGTTGACTCTAAGAAACACGTGATGAATTCTGGTCATAAGAGATCAGTTGTTAATGCAGCTCAGGGTGTTGTCAGCCTTCTTCACTACCCTGGAGTAGATTAGTTGTGGAGTTAAAGCTCAAAGGAAAGAGATAATATGGGAAATTAAGAAGGGTGAAGACTGAAGAGCTCGAACCCTGAAAGGCTTAGGATGGAGTTAGGCCAACAAAAGAAGACATTTGGACAACAGGCTGAGCAGAGACAGAGCCTTCCAGAAGGATGACAGCATTATTGCACGCAACCTTCACACTCCTGCTCTCCCAGCCGTGCTCTCTGGCCAGGATAACAGGAGCTGCTCCCAGCCAGCCTGTGCCTCAGGTCCCCACAGCTCCGAGGTGGCTGCCCACCCTGCTGGATTCCCAGAGCACCTCTGGAGCCTTCACTTCTACCTGGACAGCAGCACACAGGGCATGAAGGCATCTCCCTGTCCACTCTGAATTATGCAGCAGTGAAATCTGCTGGGGAGGAAGAGTAGAGCCAAGGACAGAGGAAATGATACAGACTCCAGCAGGTTCCACTCCCTGATCCTCCGGAAGGAAGTTTCTTTCCTAGTACCCACCTCCACAGTGGATACGAAGCTTGTCTGGAAATGGCTCATTCAAAACTGAAGAGAAATAAACATTCCCCATGGCAGAATTAAGAGGTTTGGCTGTGGAATATGAGGTGCCAATCCCAAAAAGTCTGCAACAGAGAGCAGGAAAAGTTGGTCTGGGCCAACTTCAGACAAAGATCAAGGTTAAACTAACAAAAAAAAAATCTCCAGAGAAATCAGTGTCTACAGCCTTCACCCTGCTCTGGGAAATCTCCCAGCCCTGCTATTAAGACATTTTACTTCCTTTACCAGTACTGCCAGTTCTGGCAGCATTCTGATCTCAAGTGCAAACTCTCCCTCCCAAACACACTCTGCAGTGCCTGGATCATCAAACCCAGTGCCCCGAGAAAGGACTCGTGTGCAGCAGCAGGAGGGGGTTTGGTTACACACAAATCCCTGGCTGATCAGCACCAGCAGGAGAGGAAATGAGGAAAGAGTGACTGACAGGGAAAGGCGGTTTCTGGATGGTTGTACTTGGTTTTAGACTATGAAAGGCTTGTTGGAACTTGAAGTCTTGCTCCCCTCACCACAGCCTCTCTTGAGCACTGGGATACAGCAGAGCTGCTCACACAAGCACAACTCACTGATGTCCTTGTAGTGATCCCACCTCTGATCCACCACGATATTTCCACACACATTAGCACCAGATGTCTGTTGCCAGAAGGAGAACATGCCAGCATGTCTCTCTCATTCAGGCAATGTTAGTCCCTGCCTTGTTCTTCACAGTTAAATAAAACCACCAATATGGTCTAAAAAGAAAAGGGGGGGGAAAAAAAAATCAACACCAACTTCTGGAAACTCTTACCAATAGCTCAGCCATCGCTTTCTGGGTAGTGACAAAAGGTCAGGTTGTGCTGGAAAGCAACTTGTGGGTTCTGCACTACATGAGTGCACGGGCTGAATTGGGGATCAGGCTCTGTGAGCTCTGCCAAGCTGTGGGAACTGTGGTGGAGCAGCACTGAGCATCCACGGAAGATCACGAGCCCTGGCCAAGTGGAACAGCATTTCTGGGTGGATTGCTACCACAGGCACTGCAGCCGAGAAGGTTTTTATCAGCAATTTAAAGTAAAAAACAGTTTATTAAAAAAAAAAAATTAAGTGCAAACAGGGATGGTGCACAACTGGCAGGCAAAATAAGCCAGAGCTGAGCTGCATGGCTGAGTGTCACGTCTCAAACCCTGCGAGGCCAGGAGTGTGGTTTTGGTGTTTAACCAGTTTCAACTGCAGCCTGGCACTCTTTTACTTCCTCCAGAGAAGTCTTCTTACTGCTGGGGGGAAAGAAACCAACCTCACCACCACGTGAAACAAAACGGCTAGAGTAAAAATAAAGCCCCAAGGTGGTTTGGTGACCGAGGTCATATTAGTACGCGGAGGGGTTGCAGGCAGGGGAAAGCACTCAGAAATACTCAGGCTGCCAACCAAGAATGAGATTACAGAAAAGGAGGCAGGGCAGAGAATTAATGTGAGTCCAGCAGCAAAGAGGCTGAGAAGCCTCTTTCACACGCCACCAGCTCCCCCATGCTCAAAACAGTTTGTAAACTGTTTCCTAAACACAAAGGAAAAAAAAAACTCCAGACCTAGTCCTGACCTCCACAAATGACTAACCAAACCCAACAGCTTCCTGCAAGCTCGTGGGGGTGAGGAAAATGAGGGCAGGACAGAGGGAACTCCATGTTTCTCCCTCTCAAGTCTCACTTTGGGCACAAAGATTAAGGATGCAACAGTTTTTGCTGTTCTCTCATGTGGGTGGTGGATAAAGGACAGAAACATGGAAGGGCAGCTCTTATCTGACTGCTGGTGCCTGTCATTCCCACCCCAGAGAGTTTCTCTGCTCATTTTTGTGCCGCAGGGGAGGCTCAGCAGGGGATGGCAGCTCTGCAGAGGAGCAGATCAAACAGAGCTCCTACAAGGCTGGAGGGGAAGCCCTGCCATCCCCTGACACCAAGGACAGACCGTAATGCAACAGACCACAGACGGGATCACTCACACGAAATACTAGAGAGCATCTAACCATAGAGGGGACAAACTTCCTGACTTAACACAAGCCACTCTCCTGTGACAAAGCACTAACCTGCCTCAAGGCCTTGCTGTAAGAACTTGCACGTGTCCCACTACCCGCTGTGGTGAGAAAAACCAAGGGGACACTCCCTCCTGTGTCCCCTCCCTTTGAGGACACACTTAACCCATGGCTCTGGTGGGGCTCGGATGTTTAACTGATGGGAGAATGGCTTCAGCAGGCAGCACACAGGGCATGGCCAGGCTCTGCTGGGTTAGTGGCTCCCGTTCCCTCCACTCTCCACACAGGCAAATGGTTTTGGGTTAAAACCCCTCTGAAACCATCCAAGAATCAGCACAGGGCACAGGACATCAGGTGCAGGGTACCTTTTGGAGGAGTCATGCCCCAGCAGCATGGGGCATGCTGCCCACCTAAACCACAGGCACAACCTCAGCTGCCTGGGCTCATTTTCCAGAGCAGAGGCTCCTAAAAAAAAGGATCATTCTAAAGACTTTGCCCACCTGACACCATGGAGGTAGCAAATGAGGGAGCTCTGTATTTCATCCAGCAAAGACTATTCTTAAGAGTCTGCACAGAAAAGATCAACCTTTCACTGTCCTGAGCAAAACCACCCAGCCATGGTGGCAGTGAGGAGAAATGCTCCCACCAGCCTGGCAGGGACATGCCAAAAATAACGAGTTCCCCAAGCAGCCTCTTATCCGTGTATCTACATGGAAGAACAACCATCATTATAGCAATACATCATTTCTACTTCTGCCTGTCACTTACCTCTAGTCATGTGTAATGGAAAAGAGCTACAAGGTGAGGGAAGAGCTGAGAGTAGAGCGAGCAGCTCTCAGACACGGGTGTCTCTGGGGTGTATTTGCATGAGCAAAGCTGGGCCATGCTCAGAGACACCCAGCTCACACCACAACAGCCTTTTAACAAACCAGACACTCCCAGAGAGCAGAGGCAGCGACACCAAGGCAACCTCGACTCTGAACACAGGTCACTGTTGCTCCTGTGTGTGACTGGTCCAAGCAAAGGACAGGCTGATGGAGCAGGATGGCCAAGGAACCCCCACCAAAACTGCTGCCAGTCTAAACTGAGGTTTTATTCCACTGCACCCTCTCTAGATGCAAAGCCAAGAAACAGCTCCGCCAGCTGAAAAATTGCATGGACTGAAACCAGGCAGCAGAATAAGGCAACACAGTCACCCAAGGGGCTGCTGCCCAAGAGGAACAAGTGCACAGAGCAGGAACAACCAACATCACCAAGGAAAAAAGGATGTGAAACATGCAGGAGCTGACTAGGACAGTGACCCTTTTCACTAAGGACACAAGGCCTCTGTGGAGGAAGCAACTTGGGCAGCCCCAGGGATCCGCCCATGCTCCTGGGGGCACAGGCATTCCCAGAAATGCCTTCTCCACTCTTGGACTGCAACTGGGCTGCAGAAGTGTAAGTGGATGCAGAACCAAGAAATACAGAAGGTGAGAGATGTCTCACCTCATAAAGAAACAAATCACAGGAAGTTGTGAAGATAGCTCCAACCAGGCACTGCTGGATATGTTTCCAGTTAGCTGACTCCTGTCTTAGAGGGAAGAAAGCAGGACAGCTCTCACAACCTCCACTGCTTTGAAAAGTCAGCGCCCTTATCCAGCTGCAGAGGGCCATTTCCCTGTGTGCTTGGCACTTATCTGGTCTTCTAGAACTTGGGAGATGGAAAGAGATGAAGGGCTCCAAAAAAGACCAGCACTACTCATCTGAAAGAAAATACAAGCAATCACCCAAAGATACACACTGCTCTCAGCAACCACTACTAGCACAGAGGGACACCTGTGTGGGTAACAAGCTTTCAAGAAAAAAACAATAGGAAACAAAGAAGGAACACAGAAAAAGGTCTTTTTTTTCCCCACCGAGATATTTTTGGGTTGCTCTATCAAACTTTTGATGGTTCTACAAGACTGACCTCTCACAAAAAGGCTAAGAGGCTTAATTCTTTAATGATGCTGAAGTATTCAGACATCTGGAGAGAAGTATGATTTAATTACTGTCCTGCCACAGGAAAACCTCTCTTCCCTAATCTTCGCTGCAGCTATGGAGCATCTTCATTAGTGCCTGCATGCAGCGTGGTAGCACAAGAAAGAATCTACTGCAGACAACAGGCAGCAGCAATTGTGAGAACCTTAACTCAGCATTTCCTGACAGAAGCGATTAAAATCTCAAACTCAGTGTAATATTAACACGTTCTCAAGAGACTGACAGCCCGTTTGCCCTGTTTACTTTACCAATTCACAGTCTCCACAGCAAGCTGCATGTGGTACTATCAGATTTAAGATGTGTATAGACCCACAGCAAATTAAACCAGTGACAGAGAAGAAACAGCAGAGACTCGGTCCTTCAGCTCACCTTGTCCTGCCCAGCTGCTCTTAAAAAACCAACGCAAATGACCACTGGTTCAGCCTCCCTTTTTGTATTTCTCACTTGAATTGCACACAAAGTGACCAGACAATGTGAGGTAATGGGAGAGTCTGGGCCCTCCTGCCCCTGCACACCTAGAAACATGATGTACAAGAGACCACAGAGAACAGCCATTCACACAATGAAACCCCAAAAGGCTGCAGGCAAAAAGGACAAAGCCCTGAGCACCGAACAGCCAGGCTGCAACTCAAACACTTCCCCAGCTCGCTCTGAAACTGTCCCATGCCCTCTGTGCCAGCAATGCCAAACCCAGTTAGAGGGAAAGGGGCCAAATGGAGATTTACACCCCTTAGTGCAGACAGGTGGTATGTTCTTCCAGTTCTGCATCTTCCTAGAAAAGATGATGTAGCAAACTGTGAAAGAATCAGCTGTGCCAAGCTTCCACCTAAACATGCAGCGCCAGGCAAACTGCCAGCCCTGCACGACACCTTCCCTCGCCACAGCAACGGCCACAGTGTGAGCTGGATTTCTGCACGCAGGTCATGCCATGTTACTAAGTCCAGTCCATGGGCTCCTAACCCTGAAATAAGGCAGTTTGTGCCCTTGTTACAGGGCTGCATAAAGGAAAATAAAGTCAGCACTGGGAAGAGATGTGTAAGCGTGTGCTGATGGGGACAGCGCACACGTCGGCAGGTCCTGGGAGAGTAATTGTGCAGCATCTCCCTGACAAGTCTGTCACGTCACAGGACTGGCACCTCACCACCTGCGCAACGAAGAAAGCGACTACTGAGGACAGAAAACATCCCAATTTAATTTCTCATCGCCTGTAAAACAGCCAGCATCCACACAGTCAAACCACCAGTCACCTTTGGACGGGTTGGAGTGTGCAAGCAGCCTCTCTCTCACACTTCTGCCCAGTATGCTGGGCACACTATCAGAGTATAGACCCTATCAGAGCTGTTAGGGTCTATACCTGAAATGTTATATCTGCTTCTGGAATCTGGACACTTGTCCATTCTATGCTGTAAAAGTCCCTGCTCTGGCCCGGAAATAGCTGCCATAAGACTGATGCCTGAGCAGCTACCTGCAGAGCACAGCTGTCAGGACAAACCAAGAAACACAGCTTCCCTCAGCCTTTTCAAAGCTGGCAAGGAAGGGACCGATGACACATTTAGACTCACTTCCCCAAAACGACACAGAGGCGCTGGCACACATCCCCTGGGAGCAGAGCTGTTCCCTTCCGCCCGGCTGGGGATGTGGGGCAGAGGTGCTGCCAGGATGAGGCAGGATTAGAGCTGCCGCCTGCCCTGGCCCTTCCGAGGCCAAACAGTGCCACACAGCGGCAACTCCTGCCTGCTCAGCTCCTCTCCGGCCGAGGAGCTCCAAATCACACAGGGATGCTCTGAGGAACAGGGTAAAGGCGTTGTGGCTTCAAGGAGGAAGGAGCCCAGAGCTTTCTGAAGAGCTGCTGTCGTTATCCAGCTCCAGAGCTTCACCGCTCGGGAGCTTTGGCAGCGACACAGATTTAAGGTCCTCTTTCCACGTGGCCACACCACAGCTCCATAACATGTTGTGGCAACTCCAGTGCTGCCCCACAGCAGGTACAGGCAGCCTGAGCATAAGTATCTTGGCTGCCAAAACCTGCAGTGCCCAGACCTGGGTCCTCAGCTCCCCCTGCCCTTTTGCTGTTACACTCCTGATTGTGTGGTCTCTCCATGATTAGAAAGTTCCTGGTTTTCACAAGCCAATGTTTCAAACAGATGAAATCAGGACTAATGATAATAATCACAAAAATCTGTAAAGACATTGCCAGTGACCTGCACTTGACAGAGCACACCTCCCCTTGGCTGCACCACTAATAAGACATCACTGCCCCCCACTTTGCCAGCTGCTACACTACCTGAGAGCACTGCAGAAGAGCAACCCCCAGTGCCTCAAAACCACTCACAGCATCTCATGTCAAAGCATCTTCATCAATGATTGATGGAAAAGCTAAAGCTTGGCATGTTCCTGTCAATGATATTGAAGAAGCAAGGGCAGGAACATTTGAAAAATGCTGCTTATCTTTCAAAGCTCCAAGACTTGACCTCAGTTCCACCCAGATGAACTCACACAAAAAAAAGCACAATCGTGTCCGAGAACTCTGCAGTGTGCAGGGAAGGTCTTCCCAGTCCTCCTAAACTCACATCCTTAACAGCCATTTTAGGACAGGCAGCCCAGAGCTCTCTGGCAAGTTCTCCTGCAAGTCATATGTGCCAGAGCAGTGCAAGGATTCCTGGAGGATGAGCTCCCAACCACCACTGCCTTCGCCCACATTCCTGGGCCTGACAAACAGATTCACTCGGGCTCCTCCTGCAAGGTACAGCTGGACAGGCTCACAGGAGTCACTGTTAGACAATTGTATTTTTACTTCTTGCAAAAGAAAGGCACGGGTCTGGCCTTTCACCAGAGCAAGTAACGCAAATATAAGACCTACGCTGGAAGTTGAAACCGCAGTTTTCACATTCCCAGTGCAAACCTCCAATCATCTGGCACTGGGACAAGTGACCCACTTCCAGAACAAGCATCAGAACTTCCAGGGTCACTGTTAACCCTGGTCTCCAGCACCTGACCTCATTTCCCACCGGGAACCTCACCCAAGTTAGATGGCTCAGCAGAGGCATTTTACAGCATCTTCTGTTTGTGCCTCTCCTGTTCCACATCAGCCACACCAGCACACACTGCCAAGAAATGGATGGTAACAACATGCCTTAAACACGAGAGGCACGAGGTCACCAGCTCCTCAGCCTGACCCAGGCACAGCTCCCACAGGGAAAGCCAAAACACTGGAAAATTTAGCAACAGGAAAGCAAAACAGATCCAGTGTCATTCCGCTGCATTCCAAACACATGACACCAAAGCCAACCGCCGCCTCCTGCAGTACTCACATCGCTGGGGCTGAGGTTCCCAAGACCATTGTCCTGCTCGGAATCCCTGCCGGACTCGTGGCCCTGGGAGGAGCGGGGGTGGGAGGGATGGATCCAGATCTCCAGCCGTGTGGCATCATCTCCAACTTGTCGCAGTGTGGACTTCTTGCCCTTCCCCCGGCGGGTGGGGCTCACATCCAGCACCTGGTGTTTCCTCTGCTCCATCTGCTCAGACTGGGCAGATAGGACAGATTCGGATCACCCAGGGATCAAAGTTGAGGGGAAGTATAGAATTACATTTACATGAATAAATATTAACCCTTCTCCCTGCTTCAGACCCCCAGTAACTCATTGACAGGTTCAGAATTTGGTTTAGTGACCCAGAAGAAGGGATTTAGCTCCCCAAACCACCTTAGAAGCAGCCAGAGGAGAGGCAGAAAGAACACCATCATACTGAAGCCTGCCTCTCTCATCTGCCTCCCAACATGGAATTTCTAAGAAGTAGGTTAGGAATGACTCCAAGTCCAAAAGCTGCAATCCCCATGCTCTCCAGCGCAGGACAGTCAGCAGGGGCAGGTGCAGCACCCCACAACCCAGCTCAAAGGCTCACCTTGCGTTTTGTCTCCTCAAACAGGCTCATGAGGCTCTCCTTGGCTGTGAGGATGGGGTTGCTGGCAGCCAGGCTGCGCATGTAGTAGTAGACAGCATCCAGCTTTCTCCTCTGCAAAAACACAACCAGGCTCAGAACTGCCACTCTTTCTGGGATATTTGGAGCCAGGCTCCCACGTGCTGCCCCTTCCCTGCCCCTCAATACATCTGCTCTCTCCCTCAATACTGTCTGAGACAGACACAACACTGTGACAGGTAGGATCCTGAACTCTGTCCACATTCACAGCTACCTGCAACTACCAGCACAAAGCTCTCTGTGTGTCAGAAAGTCCTTCCCAGCCATGAAAGAAACACAGTTCTGAACTGCTCTGCTTTAAATCAGGGTTCTGAATGGGCAGACCCCTGCCAGCCTCCGTGCCCCAGCATGATGCTTCCATTATCTGCAGTCACATCTTCCTTGAAGTCATCTTTCCTGCATGGCTGGAGTTCCCAGCACAACTGAAACCCAAGGAAGAAGTCACGTGTGGATGTGATTTAGACCAGTGTCCATAGGTTCAATGGAGACACAGCAAACAAAACCAGCATCCTGGTGGATGGCTTTGAGCACAAAAACCTCCTGCAAAAAAGGGGGTTGTGTTTAAAGTTTAAAGCATATGCATCCTCAGCTGCCCACAGAACAGTCCCCAAAATGCCTGAGGGAGTAGCCTGTATCTGACAAAGCTGCCTGAAGTCACAGCAGCTGAAATCCACACAGCACATTCTGCCATCAGCTTTTTTCTTTGGAAAAAAACAACCAAACAACCCAAAACATCTGAGCACTGCCTTAAACAATGCCTTTCTCCACCAGATGGAATCTCACAGCCATCCCAGAGGCTCTCCCTGTGCCTGCACACCCTTGCACAGTGAGCATCTTACCGTGTAGATGGCCAGAAGCGCCAGCTGGTTGTATGGGCGGCCGTTTTTGGGAGCAATTTGCTGAGCCTTCAGGTACCAGCTGGGGAAGGAAAGAACCAGAGAGAAAAGATTACTGAAAAGACGTCCTTGCTGTTCAGCGTTGTCATTCCCGTAGGGAATAGGCCCTTCCCACAAGTGCCCTCTGCCTGCAGGAGTGAGCACCAGCAGTGAACCGTGCCCAGCCCGGGAAGGGATGGGGCACAGGACAAGAGAGGGGCAGATCCAGCTGCAGAAGGAAAAGCTCTTGGGTCAGCCTGAAGATGAGTGTTTAGCCAGACCAGCAAGAGCTGTCCCCCGTGAAGCCTCACAGAGAGGCAACAGGCTGTTCAGGGAATGCATCTCTCTCAGCCCTTTATAGCTCCATGGCAGCCGGGACCAAACCCTCCATATTCCTTAGCCTATTTTCAAAATATTTAATCATTCCAAGAGAAAAGGCATCTGTTCAGGGGCAGTCCATTCATCTCTTCATTCTCCTGTTTCCCCCCAATCATATTATCCATCTCCAGCTGATACCATGACACACGAATCCATGAACACTGTTTAGACACACTGTGAACCCTCTGCATTCCCTGCAACTTTCCTGAGATATCACCACACTCCATCATGGCCACAGACTCCAAACCCAGCAGCTTTCTCCAAACTCCCACAGACTTCAGGGCTCCATCTCACATGCTGGGCTCACTTCCTCCCTGCCCCCCCAGTCTTTACCCCAGAAAAAAAACATCAGTGACAGGAAGCAACAAGTGTCACTAAGTCCTGACAGAGTCACAAGACATGGATCCATATGAAAACCTCTCCCAGATGAAAAGCCACCAGATAAATACAATGGCCAATCTGCCAGCCTCAGCAATCTAAACCCTCCCTGCTGCAAGACCGGCACAGGACAAATTCCTCACCAGATATGGGACAACAAAACAGCCTCAGCTACAACTTTCAGCTTTGCAGGACTAGAATACAGTAAAGGGGAGTTAAAAAAGGAAAGATCTTTTTGGCAAGAGGCAAGTTCAAGGATTAAATGAGATCCATCCCTCAGAGGCAGAGCTGTGCTCTGAGCTGCCGTGAAGAACGTGATACCCATGTTCCTACCTGCGTGCCTTGCCGTAGTTCGCCGTGTCATTTGCTTGTTCCCTATACCGGCAAATGTCCCCTTGACAAATCATACACCTCTGGGCACTGACCAGCGCGTACTTCACCTGGAAAGGAGCATTCAGTGAATCACATGGCTCACCTGCTGACCCAGCGAGCACACAAGGACTGTACAGAGCCAAGAGGAGGTCAGTGACACACCGAAGGTCTCACAGAAGGGCAGCAGAATGAAATCACAATGCTCCATGGCACTGGTTCAGCATTTGCAGGGGCCAGTCAATCCCTAAACACCTCCTCTCTTACAACAACGTTCCACCTCTCTCCAGAAGGGAGTTGTTCAGTCCATGACCAATCTGAGGCCAGCTGTTAGATAACACATCTCTCTGGGAATGGAGCTGGGCTAAAACAGCCTTTCCCAGCTGTCCCTCAGACCTGCACTCACACCTCAGAGCAACACACCAGGGAGGTGGCACAACTGCCAGCTTTCCTTGTTCATTATTCTGGATTCAAGACAGAAATAAGTGATCTTCAATATCTAAAGAAAAGTGAGGGTAACTCTGGATGCTTCTTTTCCTTTATTATCCCTGGTCACAATGCTGGTTGCAAATGAAGATAATAAATGTTGAACCAACTCTGGTGCATTAACACGTTCTCCAGCAACCAAGAAAGATCTCCTGCAAAAAAAAAGTGACTCCCCTCGGAGTACAGCTGCCTGCCTCTTGGCTAGGGCAGCACACTGAGCTCAGCACCTTGCACAGGATCACCAGGACGAGAAGTCTCCAGGAGGAAGCCAACCTACCATTTTCCTGAGAGGTTTACTGCGGATGGCCATCCCATCCATGTAGTCCTCTAGTTTGAACTGGTAGGACACCTGCAGCTTTTGGAGGAGGCCATCAAAAAAAGAAGAGCCCTGCAAAACACACACATACCGGGATGTTATGATCTCACTGATGACAAGCACAAAATCACCACATCTGCTTTGTGCAAGAAAGGAGGTCTTTCTCCCTGAGGTCTGGGCTGTTTCTCTTCAGAACACAAGGAAGTAAGAGGATCTCTAGCCTCAGAGATTTTCATGACTGAGCTACAAAAACATCAAGACTGAGCTAACATAATGTTTGATGAGTCCTGCTTTGAGGAGGAGGTTGGACTAAATGCCTCCAGCAGTCCCTTCCCACCATCCACATGCTATAAAAGGCATCCTCTGAGGTCTGTCAGCCTGTCTGGTACAAAGAGTAAAACTGAGCTGCACAGTTTAACAGAATGTCTTTTAAGCAAATTTGATAAAGGAAAGCTTCTCTTTATTCTCACCTTAGAGTATTTGTTTCATTTTACCTTAATTTCTAATTAATAAACACACCAAAACAAGCCTGGTTTAAATTTTAACAAATGTCCAGCTGGACCTGCCCCTGCCATACTAAACCATAACCTACCTGAGCATCCTGTTTGTATGAGGATGACCTAAAGCACACGGAGCTATGGACAGGATCAAGACAATGAGTTGCCCCACTACATGATCCCATTCTAAACACCAGCCAATCCCACTCAAAGGTTTAGTGGAATTTGGGGGTATTTCTCTTTTCTCACCTCATCAAGAAGCAGGAGCAGTTTGTTCCTAATTTCTTGGGCGTTTTCCCCCTGAGGGTCCTTGAGAAGCTGCCGGAATTTCTCTATCACCTGGTAAAAAGCATTCTTCCACAGCAACTGGTCCACGTTCTGGGTATCGGAGAACTCGATATCCATCAGGAGGCACCGTTCATACAGCTGCAGCATCTCCACCCTGCAGCAGAACACACTCTGGTCAGTGCAACAGCAACTGCCCAGGCTCCGGCTGTCGGGGAACGTGTGCTGAACCACCTGCTGCTCACATCCAGCATGTGCTGTCAGCAGCCCTGTGGCAAATCAGCGCTTCCACACTGGAGAGGGACATGGGAGCTGCTACAATCTAACACCCTTCTTGCTTTAAGAGGGCAAATCAGAAAGGACCATCTCCTTCATATGTGTGCGTCCAAACAGATCAGGGCTTGGCAAAGAGCAAGGAGCTCTGCTGTAGTCCTGCCACTGGAAGCAGGAAGGCTCTCCTTGTACCAGCCCAGAGAACACACACTGCCAGGTCCTGCTTCTTCTGAGTCTGGACCAGGAACAAACACAAAGAACCAGAGGCCAATAGAGCCTTGCCATTAAAGTGATCCCCACCTCTCTTCCATCCAACCAAAACACACAGAAGAGACATAGACCCCGTTTCTGCAAAAATGAACAAGTTGGGAACATCACACCCAAAGGAAATAAATCCTCAGAGTGCCAGAAATTGCACTCCCCTTGCCAATTACTTACAGCCCTGCCTGGATGCAGGAACAGAATTCCTCCCCTAAGTTTCATAAAACAGTTGCAGGCTAGAAAGAGCTCTACAATATGTGGGGCAAGTTGACAGGGAAGGGGATCCTCAGCTGTTCCTGCCTTGGCAGCCTTATTCCTTCAAGTCCTACAGAAAACAGTATGACAGTGTAGATGGTAAAGCCTGGAGGGAAGCCAGATGGCAAAGCCTAGAAGAGCCTGACAGGATAAGAAAAGGATGCTGGCAGGTTTCTGCTGAAAGCACAGAGCAAGGTTCTGCTGCCCAATCCCGCTCAGTGCTCAAACCCTGCACACACACACACGTGGACAGCACAAACACCAAGAGAACTGGACAATTCTGTAGATGGATGTTGGATAAGAGTTCCCCACACAGCTCCCCAACAGGCTGGCAGCACAGACATATCCCACCCCATGGTCTATACTGCAAGGGCTCAACACAGAACAAGCCCTGAAATGAGCTCACAAGATTTGCTGCCAGGCAGCTCTGAAAATAAGCCTCCAGAGAAGCTCTGAGACACAGAGGTCACACGTAAATGTGAAGGAGGCCAAGTTAAAACTTGCCACAGGCATGTTAACTATGCTCGAGATCTCCATTGCCACTTCTCTTTCACTAGTCTGGCATCATCAGGTTACTCCCACCGGAGCATCACAGTGCTGAGTGGCATCAAGAGCAAAACTACACAGCATTTGAAACGCCCTGCCACTACATAGCACCAGGAACCCACAGAATGCTTCCTGAGCACGCTCTGACAGACGCCACCCCTGAAGTCCCCAATGCAAACCCAAGAGTGCAGAGGACAGGTAAGAAAGCAGAAGTCTGTCAGCAAGTGCTACTAAGAGCATGTGAGAGCACTGGTACTCAAGAGAGATCAGCTCCTGCAAGAGCAAGAGCTGCAGCAGGTGCTTGCCCTGCTCCCGTGTCCCCGCAACACAGCCAAGGCATTTGGCTTAGTTCCCAGGCCAGGTAAATGACGTCCTCACCCACACACCACTAGTACACAACAAACAGACCCAGCACATCAATAAGTAGCAACCCACGGCCCTGCCTCCCAGTCTGTGAGACACTGAGATCTGCAGTGTATCAGATCCCCAAGGAGACACCATTCTTTGGTATTTCACCCTGGAAGTGACTCAGTCACACCCCCCTCTACAGCACAGCCACAAACCTCAGCTGGGCCATCTTCTCCAGCCCCTCCGGGCTGATGCGGTCTCTGGAAAGGAGGTTGCTGAGCTGCTGCTCCTGGTTCCCGGCCTCACGCAGGAGTTTGCTGAGCTCCTGCTGCTGCATGTTCCGCATCTGCTGCTCCATCTCAGGGCTCAGGGGAGTGGGGGGGAGCGGGCCACACAGGTACTGCCCTGCCTGGCCAGGGTACCCAGGGTAGTAGGCTCCTGGGTACACGCCATTGGTTGGACCCATAGGATAGGGCAGGGAATACCCGCCATAGGGATACTGGGGGCCTTGACTGGAGGCCCGAGGGTAATAGTAGGGGTTGTCAGAGTTCTGGAATTTATAGTAGGAGGGCTGGGCCTGGCGGGCTTCCCCCCAGGAGGTGGGGCTCACTTCATCATCCGTGTCTAGGAAGAGAAGCTGAGCAGTCTGGCTCTTCAGAGCAGGTTTTTGGTCCGGGTTATTTGGGTCCCATAGCCTGCGAGCGGTGCCACCTCGGCCCCGACTCCGAGGGCCTTTGGTGCCAGCCCCGTCAAGCAGGAGCCTGTGCCCAGGGTGACTGGCTTCAGGGGCACCCACGGTGGTGGCAGAGAGGTCCGTGTTGGCAGGCAGGAACAGAATCCCACGGCCCCTCCCTTGGGGCTCCCTGCTCTGACTCCTCCGCTCCAAAGCATCTGAGTCTTTGCAACCAGCAAATGCCTTCAGAGACTTTTTATTATCTGTATCTGCCAGACTGACGTCCCTGTTCATGGTCCTGCTGTCAAATGTGACTCGAAAGGGTCCCTTGACTTCCCTGCCATTGCTGCTCCATTCACTCTCACTCCTGGAACCTCGACTCTGCTCCAAATACTTTTTCCTATCCGAATTCCTGCTGGAGACGTATGCTTCTGCCTCATCAATTCTGTCATCATCCAAGGAGTCAGTGGAGGACACAGAGAGCTGTTTCCTAGGACGTATTCTTTCCCTGGCACGCTCCTGCCGCCTCTCCACCCCATCCACGAGCAGGGCTCCGTCTATGCTGTTGTTGCTTCCAGCTGAGCTTGTGCTGCAGGTGCGGTAGCGGCTCCGGCGCTTGTCTGTGCGGGAATATCGCTTGGTGGAGCCCAGCTTCCCCTGCAGCACCTCATCCCCTGTTCTCCTCACCCTGTCGCTTCGCTCAGTTCGTCTTCCTTTTTCTCCCCTCGAGGTTTTCACTCCTTCCCCTGCCTGGCTCCCCTCTCTCTCCTCTTTGCTCGATTTAGTTCTTCTGTTATTGTCTTTTCCAGTGCCTTTCTCAGTCTCTTCCTCTCTCTCGAGCTGCAGCTGCTCCATCTTCCCGGTGACTTCCTCGGTCGCCGACCGCAGGGACGGTTCCTTAGAAGCTGAATGCAGGCGCTTCCCAGGCTGGTAGATCTGCTGGTCCGGTTTCTTGGTTCTCCTGGGGATCTTGGGACACCACTCATCCACACTGGGCTGCCTGGACAGGTTCTCCTGGCTCTGCAGACCATCTTTGGTCTCTGTCTCTTCCTTTTCCTGAGAAGGACCATTCTGCTTGGGGCCATCGCTGTTGCTGAAATCCTCTCCCACTGGAGTCCCCGCTCCCACAGAGTCCCCGGCACTCTCCTCCCTGCTCTCCTCAGATTTGCTCCTCTCCTTCTCTGAACTCTCCTGCTTTGATGGCACCACTTTGCTCCTCAGCCTGGAGAGACCAGGCTTGTAAATCTCCTGGTCTGGGCGCCTGTTGTCCTTGCGATGCCTCGGCTCCTTCACCTCCTTCAAGTTTTCTGGGGAAAAGCAAAGAGAAGAAAGTTATTCCCACCACAAATGAGACACAGACCAAGAAATATCACAATAAATATTCAAGGAGAAATATTAAGTGACAGCAAAGAGCCTTTGAACCTCACACGCAGGTCTAAGAGAACAAAGCCCAAAACCTGTAGAAGTTTACATCATTTTACCGAGCAAAAGCAGAAAGAGGTAGAGCCTTACAAAGTGGACCAAATCCACAGCCTGATTCAGTTACGCAACACCTCCTGCAACAGGTTTGTTCTCCGAGCACCGACAAGGGACAGATAAAGGCAACACAAGACTTGAGCACGTGTATCCAAGCACCAGCCACAAAATGTCACCGCTGCCCGTTCAGCAGCAGCCGCTGGTGCAGAACCCGCCGTCCCCAGCGGCCCCTGCTCTGCCAAGCGACCGCTCAGAGCCAAAGCCGCGTTTCCCCCCTTGGTTACAACCCGGTAACGTTTCTCTCCTCCTGCCTCAACCGGCCTTAAACAAAAACTCCCTACAGGGCCCAGCCCGGACCACACACGGTTAAACGACCCCCCCCAGCCGGGCTGTTCCCCGCTGCGCTTCAGCCTCGCCCGTTGTCACCAACTCGCACCGGAGCCTCCGCCGCTACCCGGGGCTCGGCCCGGGGGTCCCCGCGGGGCTGGGACCGACCGCCCCGAGGCAAACCCGCGCCGGCTGCCCCTGCGGTGCCAGTTCTNGGCGGCGGAGCGGCGGCTGCGGGGCCGCGTCCACCGCACCCCGGTGCTCACCTGCGCCAGCCTGGACCGCGTGGCCGGGCGGAGGCTGCTCTTCAAATGCGAGCTCTTCCAGAGGACCGGCTCCTTCAAGGTGCGCGGGGATGGCGGCGCTGCACGGCCCCGGGGGGGCAAAGGGCGCTTCTTGCGCCGGAGGAATTCACTTTCCGGCGACGCTCGGCAGCCCTCGAGGCAGAGGTGGCTCCTGCCACCCTGCACGGGAGAAGCGGGGGTGAAGCGGTGCCCCGGGCAGAGGGAAGGCTGCGAGGATGTTCCCCAGCTGCCCACCGAGCCCAGCGCACCGGCGCCGGGGCAGCGACACAAAGTCCCGCCTGTCTCTCCTTGCAGATCCGCGGCGCCCTGAACGCCGTGAGGAGCCTCGTTGAGGACAGCGAGCGCAGCGGCGGGGAGCTGCCCCGCGCCGTGGTGACACACAGCAGCGGCAATCACGGGCAGGCGCTCGCCTGTGCTGCCCGGGCGGAAGGTACCGTGGAGCCCCAGCTCCGGCCTCCAGCTCTGCCCCCCTTGGAGAGGAGATCCCACTCCCGAACCTGTGCAGGAGCTGGCACAGGCAATACATGGCCTGCTCCTGCACAGCTGACGGGCTGCCGGAGGGGTTTTGGATTTGACTCCTCTGTCCTCACAGGGATTCCTGCCTATGTCGTGGTGCCCCGGACAGCCACGCGCTGTAAGCAAGCTGCCATCAGTGCCTATGGTGCCACGCTGGTGCCATGTGAGCCCAGTGACAAGGTAAGGGACAGGAGTGACCAGGGACACGGTGCAGCTGGACAGAGGCAACCCATCTGTGCTTTCCCTTAGTCCAGAGCCGAGACAGCATCCCGTGTAGTCCAGGAGACAGGAGGAGTCATGGTGCACCCCAACCAGGAGCTGACTGTGATTGCAGGACAAGGCACAATCGCCCTGGAGGTGCTGGAGCAGGTGAGGGAAAGGCACAGCCCAGCCCCAGCTCAGGGCTCTACTCCTCATACACAGGGGCACAGCAAAAAGGGGAACAAGGTGCCAGAAGCACTCACTTCCTTTCTGCACAGGTCCCCGAGGTAAATGCAGTGGTGGTTCCTGTTGGAGGCGGAGGAATGATTTCAGGAATAGCAGTTGCCATCAAGGTAGGCAACAAGCTTATCTGGACAGCAGTGTCCACATCTCCCTGTGGGATGGGCAGGGCTCCCAAAGCAGGCAGCAGCTTTTAACTTTAGAAATAGAGACCCTGCTCTGAAAATCTGTGAGTGCCTGGGGTCCCTGCCTGGTCCTGCACGTGCCAGAACAGCAGACAGGCATGTACTAGTGTCACCTGAGTGGCTCTTCCTGCTCTCCCCAGGCTTTGAGACCAGATGTGAAGGTGTTTGCTGCTGAGCCATGCAATGTGGATGACTGTTACCAGTCCAAGTTAAGAGGGGAGCTGACCCCCAACCTTCACCCACGGGATACCATCGCAGATGCTGTTAAAACCAGCATCGGACCGAACACGTGGCCTATCATCAGGGACTTGGTTGATGATGTCCTGACAGTCTCAGAGGAAAAAATCAAGGTAAAGGCTCCCAGCTCCCTTCTCACGGTAGCTGCCAGCAGGCAGCTGCCTCCATCCACGCTCTCACCCCAAAATGCTCCCAGGGCAGCACAGACCCCTGCAGACTACAACAGCTGTGTGACACCCACAGTCTCCAGCTGGAAGGGCTGGCAGAAACTCTGCTCTCCCTTCCCAGAACGCTGCAGGGATGTGCTCATACAGTGCCCTCACAGCCCTGGAGCAGCCTATCCTGGCTGCTGGGCTGACAGCTGCTGCTCTGTCTCGACAGCGAGCCACGCGGCTGGTGTGGGAAAGGATGAAGCTGCTGATTGAGCCAACAGCAGGCGTGGGACTGGCGGCCGTGCTCTCAGAGAAGTTCCAGACAGTCCCTGGGGATGTGGAGAACGTTTGCATCGTGCTGTGCGGGGGAAACGTGGACTTGGGATCCCTGGCCTGGCTCACAGACCTCTCTGGGAAAGCAGAATGAGGATGGAGAAGTCTAAAGCAATTGAAACCTCACTCTGAATTTGTATGGCTTGTGCACTACTAAAACCAGATGAACAACCCTCAAACGTTTGGAAGGTTTTGTGGAAGGATGAGGGAAGCTGGCATGGATCTCTGTGTGGGGCCTTGAAACAAAGCACTGCCTGTTCTCCCCTCCCCAGCTGCCCTGTATTGGGCCAGGTCTCTGGAGAGCTGCACTCACTCACCCTCCCCAGCTGCTACTTGTTTTTTCTTTGTCAGCAGCACAGGAACTGCCAGCAAATTCCTGTCCGTCCCACAGCAAAACCCCTGCACACACTACTGTGGCAGGGCATGGAGGAAAGAAACAACCCCAGCGGGACAAGGGGTGCACACAGCCTCTAGGCCACCACCAAGACAGAGGCACTTAGACATTTTTGACATTTTCCATTAAAATAAATAGCTATAGCTGGTACCTGAGCAGCAGCTGGCGAGACAGCTGCCCCTGTACAGACCCCCAGCAGTAACACGTCCAAGGCATCAGTGCTGTCCTCACTGGGCACAGGCCAAGAACAGCATCCAGGGAGCCAAGGCACAAACTCCAGCCATGCTGGAAACTCATTCCATTTCCACCTCCTGCTCTGGCAGTGCACTCTCACTCCTCACCCACGGCACAGGCTCTGGAACATGGGGGTCATAAGTCCATTTAGGAAAAACACGCTTGTAGAGGTTCATCAGCACTGTGTCCTGGGACTTGAGCTGTCCGTCAAAGTGGCACTTCATGTGGCCATGGGTCCCTAGGCAGAGATCAGAAGAGGCCATTAGCAGTCACTCCTGCCCAGGAGAACCACGCCATCCCAGCAACACACAGATACAAACCCACCTAATGGCTCCTTGATGTGTCCCCTACGTCCCCACTTTGTTCTCAGCTCCACGGGCTTAAACCACATCACATCATCTGGAGATCATAGACAAAAAGCAGGTAAAGGGACAGGCTGTGCTGCACCAACACAACCACTTCCATAGGGACAGTTCTGCTTCCACATCCCCTCCTCCCAGCCCATGGGGAGCCATACCTCTGTTAAAGAACATGTACCGCACGACAGCCGTCTTGGTAAAGATCTTGAAGGGATGGCCACTGAGCACCAGCCGCTTGATGACGATTCTGTCGGGGTCCATGGAGAGCAGAGAGCCCGTGGCGATGAGGTCGTGCATTCCTGCAAGGCAGAGTTACCAATGCACCAGGGCACTCCATCACCACCTTCCCCACCACAACCCCCTTCCCCCAGAGGAGTCCAGGCCCAGAGCAACCCCACAGCAGGGACAGACAAAGATAGGAGTGACAGTGGGGATAAACACGGGCTCATCTTCTCAAACAGCAGGAAAGGGACAGCTTTTTCAAGCCCTACTTTCTGGATAGATGCACTTGTAAGAAGGGGATGGGAAGAGTCTGCTGACATTTGTTTCCTCAGCATTTATCAACTTACCATTACTTCTCTGTTTAAAAAGCAGCACTGAGGCAGGCGGGAAGGTGATGGGAGCATAAACAGTCACCACCAGGGCAGCATCCGGGCGCAGGAAACGCTCCAGCTTGTGTTTATCAGCTAGGACAGAACAGCAATGGTCAAGTTCAGGCCAACAGCAGTCCTCAGAGCACTGAGCCCATTCCTCTCTCACAAACAGGCTCTGCACCTTAGGAAAAGAGATGACAAACACCCCTCCATTGCTGGCACAGAGAATCTGGGAACAAAGGTGCTCCTCTCAGCTACCAGTTCACTGTGTGAAGTCTGGCACCATCTTGCCTGGACCGGTGAGACAGCTTACACAAGCCCTTCCATTCCCCCCAGTTTAGTGCCTGCCCTGGAAGCCTCAGAGCCTAGGAGTGAGTCTTCACAAGAGTCCTTCAGCCAGGTTCAGACACCATGGCTAAGACATCACTGGCTTCCTGCCCCAGAATCCCCATCCCCACCTCCTGGTGTCCCTGTGCCCACCCCACCAGTCCCTCACAAACCTGAGGTGTGCTGGGAGAACAGGGGGGATGCTCGGAAGCGTCTGAACCCGCAGTGAAAGATCAGCTCCTCCTTGGCCCTCACCGGCTCGGTGTTGCTCGGATGTCGATGCACCAGGAAATTCAACACAGACATCTGCAAGAAGCAGCACAGTGAGGGGCTGCTGGCAGGGTTGGCAGGCAATGGTGGACAGCAGAAATCAATGGGACATTACAGCAGACATGAATGTCCTTGAGAAAGGCTTCCCAAAGAACCACTAGTTACCAGTGCCAGGCTCAGACACTATCCTAAACCCCCCTGGCAGCTCCCACCCACACTGACAAAAGGGAAATTCCTACTTGGAAACACGAGCAATGTGGGGAGATTTTAGCCCAGAGCCTCTCCAACCCATAGAGCTGCACACCTACAAGGTCCTGGCAGGGCCATAAAGTCACCTTCTGTTCGTGGGGAAGCAGTGAGAACAGCACTAAGGGTTTCCCTTCCTTGAAGCTCTCCATCACCGACACAGGGACATTGCAGACATGAAGTGTAACGTACCAGCCCACCTGCCAACAGATGATCACTTGTGGATACTTCTCTCAACAAAAAGAAAAGTGTCAGAAAGAAAATGTGCCTGGGTTAGGGAGGGAATCCAGAACAACATAATCTGAACTTAGGGCTGTGTGGTATGAACCAGCTGCCTCAAAGACCCATGCAGCCACCTCCCTGACTAAGTCACCCCTATTAGGAGCAAGGGAATACAGCAGGGAAAGAGATCAACAGAAGGGAGTTACCGAGGCTCCTTCAGTCTCCTCTTTCTCTATTTGCCGGAAGAGGTTCTTTCTGGTTCGGGAGAAGTCCTGGAACTGGAAAATCCGGGCATAATCCCTTGGGAGATTCTCTTTGGGGTCCCATGGAGAAGTCCGGAAACTTTTCAGCCCCCTGTACTTCTGGAACCTAGAGAACATGTAACAGGACAAACAGCAGTTTGTCACCAATCTGCAGGGACTCACACCTTCACAGAGGGCAAAGGGAACAAAGCAAAAATTAGCCCTCAGGAGAGATCTTGGTGCAGAGAGAGCTAGAAACAGCAGCCAAATCCTTCAACAAGCTGCCCTTGCATGAGGACCATTCTCCTCTATTCTCCTAGGTCAAGACCAAGCTCTCTCCTGCCACAGTGAGCTGCCCAGGCCCACCCACTGACCCCACACTAGTGTCTGCCCTGGAAGCCTCAGAGCCTAAGAGTGAGTCTTCACAAGAGTCCTTCAGCCAGGTTCAGACACCACGGCTAAGACATCATAGGCTTCCTCACCGAACTAGACAGAAAAGCACTTTCCAGCTCCTCTCCCAGCAAAGCATCCCATTTCTTACCTGACTCTGGCAGGTACGTCACGTGGTGTGTCCACCTCATCCGGAAACATTTCATCCATTCTCTCCTGTTTGTATTTCTCCAGCATCTGTTCATCTTCCTCCATCTTCTCGTCGTACTGGTCATCCCGCAAGCACTCAGAAACGGTCATGGTCTCACTCTCCTCCTCTCCAGGTTCCTCCTCACTGCTTTCCCCCTCCTGACACGAGGCAGAACAGGCTGTTCATTAAGCACTGAAACCACTGTGTGATTCATGACCCCAGAGAGACCCCAGCCCCTCATTGTGGTGTCTAAGGGGCCAAAGAAGAAACATGATACACACGAGGATTTAACAGTGGAAATCCAAGCAAGTCCTGGCTCTCTGTCCCTTGCATGGGAACAAGCTGGAAGGACAGGATTGTCCCAGAATATGCATCAATGCCCCAGAGATCACCTGTACTATCAGCTTTTGAAGGTACCTGAGAAACTGCCTCTTCCATCAGATCATCGATGTCATCATCTTCATCATCATCGTCTTTCTCACTACCTTCTTCTCCATCATCCACAATCCAGGCAGCCTGGTACTTGGATGTGCCTTTGGGGACCTTCACCACCTTCCTGTTTGCCTTCAGAGAATCTAAAGGATTCCCACCAGTGATTAATACAGGAACAATTCTCCTTCCCCCCAGCAACATTTTCACCAAGACAGCCAAGATCAGATCTAGACTAGAATTGCTATTTCCCAGTACAGAATTTGTCAGGACAGCCAAAATGTACTAACTGCCAAACAAACCACATAACCTGCTGGTCAGGTGCAGGGAGCAGGGTTGGAAGCCCTGGGCTCCCAACTAGGATGTTTCTTCACAGCCATCCTGGAGATAGAAGTTTCTAGCAACCCTCTCTTAACAGGGGCAAGGAGAAAGTACGTAACTTTTGCTCCTACTCACCCTCTGCTTCTTGCAGTTCTTCTTCAGTAGGCCACGTCTGCTCCCCTTCCATCGGGTCAGGAACCACTTCTGACTGCAAGGACTCCTGCTTGCTTGGATCTGCCTTCATCAGGACCTTAACATCTTCCTCCATCTCATCAGCAACATTTACAGAGTCATCCTGAAGGGCAAGAGCAGAGTTCCCAGCTCTGAACACACCTAACTGAAGCTTGCCATGAGTCCCAAGTGAAACTCCCTTCAGAGTCATATTCATGATGTTGTGACAATGTTCATTAAATGCTGCGGGCAAGGAACCTCAACACAGCAGCAGAACACAGATACAATTCCCTTTCCCCTCCCCTTGCCCATATAGACCCAGTACTATTTTCCTCATTAAACCTTAGAAACCTTGTGTTTTAAGAGGAGTGGCAAAGCCCTGACCCCACACACACCTGTACCTCCATGTCCTGACCCCTCTTCTGTCCTTTAACCACTCGGGGGTTCAGAGAGAGGGGGTCTGGCGGGGCATCCACCTGGCTGATCTGGAAGTCTCCATGCCCCACGATGTGCACCAGGCTGTTCACACTGAGGGTCTGTCCCCGGACAAAGCCAGACACCTTCAAGGTTCCAACCAGGTCACTCTCCTGACCAGGCACAAACTCAGCAGCGTAGGCAAGCAGGTGAGCCCGCCGGTCCCGGAAAGCGAGATGCCTCTGCTTCTGGGTGCTGAGGTGCCTCAGCAGCAGCGAGGATTCCTGTTCTGTGTTCAGGGGGAACAGCTTGGCCTCGGGAAAGCGTTTCTCAATGGCTTTGGCAAGTTTCTTCCTGGCATCTATCCGCTTCTTAGGGGGCAAGTCAGTGCCCCCGGGGACAGCAAGAGCTGCCAACCAGAGAACAGAACTCAGGATCAGAACATAAACCTCCTTATGTCTCTTTTACTAAATACAGACAACTATTCAGAGACCAGCAACCCAAATGATCAGATTTACACCACCAGGTACAAAGGAAGCTTCACTGTTCTGTGGTGCCCAGCGACAGGATGAGGAACAATGGCCATAAACTAAAACAGAACTTCTGCCTCAACCTGAGGAAGATTTTCTTTCACCGAGGGTGGCAGAGCACTCAAACAGGCTGCCCAAGGAAGTCATGGAGCCTCCTCAGGAAACATTCCACACCCACCTGGACACCTTCCTGTGTCACCTGCTCTGGGTGACCCTGCCTTGGCAGAAGGGTTGGACTGGGTAATCTCCAGAGGTCCCATTCATACATTCAAAAGAACATTTGAGACAGAAAAGCTGTCTTCAGAAATGAGATTAAATTAGGCGATGGAGATAAGGGCCAAGGAACTGAAATGACCAGTAAAGTGCCTGAATCTCTTGGCTCTGGACTCTTACTTACCCATCACAGTGCTGACACCACCACACACCCAGGGGTCTCAACCCACAACACCCTTTTATATCCAGCACTCCCCCACCATGGGGTAACACACCACGGCATTCACTCAGCTGATCTATGCTCAGAAATGGATCACAGACCAGGGCTAGCTTATTACCAGGTGGTAAATTCTCATCAAGCACCCCCCACCCCCAAGAAGTCAATGTTTCTGGCTCACTCACCATAACTAGGAAGCCCCTGCGCAAAGAGGCAGGACAGGCAGTGCTCCCCCATGCTGTCCCAGCCATCCACAGGATCCAGGATGAACAACAGGGAATCGGCGACCTTGGCAAGGTCTAAGACTGTGTGAAGGTCCCCTGCAAGCAGAACACCTCCATTACTGGGGCTGCCAGGGCTACGGAGCCAAGAGCCCAACCAACAATGGCACTTCCTCACCTGCCTGTGCTGTGACAAAGCGCCAGCGCTGCTTGAGCCGGGGGCAGAGGAANCCGGCGGGGAACCCGCGGGGAGAGCCCGTCCCGCCTCACCTCCGGCGCGGCGCTGCGAGGAGCCGCTGTGCTTCCCGCCCTTGTGCGCCTTGTTCTGCTGCTTCAGCGGCCCGGGCCGGTGCGCGCCCGCCGCTGCCGCCATCGCCATGTGCTGCTGCCTCCTCCTCCTCCTCGGAGCCGCCGCCGCGTCACTTCCCGGCGCCGGGAGCCGCCCACGGACCCACGTGGCGGAGAGAGGGAGGGACGGGACGGACCGCGGGGACAGACGGACACGGGGCNGGGGCCGGTGCGGGACGGGGAGGAGAGGGGAGCGGGGTTGGTGCCCGTAGCGCAGCGGGGCAATGAGAGCCAGGAGCCAGAGCCGTTCCTTCAGCGCTTTATTGGTTGGTTCTTTGTACAGGTATTTACACAGGGAGGGACGGGGCTCGGCCGCGCTCCGGAAAGGGGCCCCGAGGGATNACCAGGCTGTTCACACTGAGGGTCTGTCCCCGGACAAAGCCAGACACCTTCAAGGTTCCAACCAGGTCACTCTCCTGACCAGGCACAAACTCAGCAGCGTAGGCAAGCAGGTGAGCCCGCCGGTCCCGGAAAGCGAGATGCCTCTGCTTCTGGGTGCTGAGGTGCCTCAGCAGCAGCGAGGATTCCTGTTCTGTGTTCAGGGGGAACAGCTTGGCCTCGGGAAAGCGTTTCTCAATGGCTTTGGCAAGTTTCTTCCTGGCATCTATCCGCTTCTTAGGGGGCAAGTCAGTGCCCCCGGGGACAGCAAGAGCTGCCAACCAGAGAACAGAACTCAGGATCAGAACATAAACCTCCTTATGTCTCTTTTACTAAATACAGACAACTATTCAGAGACCAGCAACCCAAATGATCAGATTTACACCACCAGGTACAAAGGAAGCTTCACTGTTCTGTGGTGCCCAGCGACAGGATGAGGAACAATGGCCATAAACTAAAACAGAACTTCTGCCTCAACCTGAGGAAGTTCTTCTTTCACTGAGGGTGGCAGAGCACTCAAACAGGCTGCCCAAGGAAGTCATGGAGCCTCCTCAGGAAACATTCCACACCCACCTGGACACCTTCCTGTGTCACCTGCTCTGGGTGACCCTGCCTTGGCAGAAGGGTTGGACTGGGTAATCTCCAGAGGTCCCATTCATACATTCAAAAGAACATTTGAGACAGAAAAGCTGTCTTCAGAAATGAGATTAAATTAGGCGATGGAGATAAGGGCCAAGGAACTGAAATGACCAGTAAAGTGCCTGAATCTCTTGGCTCTGGACTCTTACTTACCCATCACAGTGCTGACACCACCACACACCCAGGGGTCTCAACCCACAACACCCTTTTATATCCAGCACTCCCCCACCATGGGGTAACACACCACGGCATTCACTCAGCTGATCTATGCTCAGAAATGGATCACAGACCAGGGCTAGCTTATTACCAGGTGGTAAATTCTCATCAAGCACCCCCCACCCCCAAGAAGTCAATGTTTCTGGCTCACTCACCATAACTAGGAAGCCCCTGCGCAAAGAGGCAGGACAGGCAGTGCTCCCCCATGCTGTCCCAGCCATCCACAGGATCCAGGATGAACAACAGGGAATCGGCGACCTTGGCAAGGTCTAAGACTGTGTGAAGGTCCCCTGCAAGCAGAACACCTCCATTACTGGGGCTGCCAGGGCTACGGAGCCAAGAGCCCAACCAACAATGGCACTTCCTCACCTGCCTGTGCTGTGACAAAGCGCCAGCGCTGCTTGAGCCGGGGGCAGAGGAAGGCGAAGGCACCGGCTCTCCCCTCATCCGCACGGACAACAGCCGAGTCCTGGCTCTGCAGCAGGCCGAGGGTGCCGTGGGCTGCAGCCCTGCTGTGCAGCAGCACCACAGCCACGAGGTGTGGGGGCCCATCCCTGCTGCCCAGATTCCTCTTCTCTGCCAGCACCTGCGGGCACAGATGCAGAGCATGAATCCCAATGCACAGCCCTGTTCTCAGCCCACCTCCATGGACCAAGACCGGATTCCTCCACCATAATCCACTCGGTCCAGTAACTCTCTCCTTGCTCCGAACCGAACCGGCCCAAGCACTCGCTTCTGTACCCGGCCCAGCTCCCGATCCCCCGCAAAGACCCGAAGTGGCTCGGTTACATCACACACCGGGGCCAGAACCGACCGGTTCCCCGCTCGCCCCACAACCCCGCAACCAGCCCCGCCCGGCCCGGCTTCCCCGGCGCCCTCACCGCCTCCTTGCGCTGCCTGCGGAGCTGCAGCGCCTGGTGCCGCCGATCCACCCTGCTGAGGTCGCGGAGCCGCCGGCGGGGCTGGGCCTTGACGGGGACGCGGCCTGNGGGAAAGGGGCCCCGAGGGATGAAGCGGTTGGGGAAAGGCCCTGCCGGGGCTCTGGCGTCGCGCCCGGACCCCGGGGCAGGACGGCGCTGCCCACTCCGCAAAAACTAATAGAGCAGAAACATTCCTACCGTGCCCCAGCCAGTCTGTTACCGGCAGCGCCGGTGACCTCGGTGTTGCCAATCATTACCCAGCCAGGAATGCCTGTTCTTGGGCAGGAGACTCAGCACCACCCGGCATCGGGGGCGCCTCACAAAGCAGCGGGCACGGCAGAGCCCCTGCCCCAGGAGCACTCCCATCCCGAAGGGATACAGCTCTCTGCTCCTTACGGGAAGCGTTAGGGCCACAGCACCCCAGAAACATGCGGGTGAGCAGCAAGGTTAAACATTAACAGTGGTGTTGCAATTGCCAGTAAAGCTGAAGCAACCCAAGGGAGAGGCAGGGCAGCTGCTACTCCCACTCCAATTGAGCAACTGCGCGGGAGGGGAAAAAGCAGGTTCCTGCAGGTCCCTGCTGCCTCTGAACTTGAGGCATTTTTCTCCCTTTTCCTCCTGTGAGGAAGTCAGGATGACTGATCATGTCATGATCATGTCAGCTGTGGGCTGGTCTTTAGGGATCCTTTTCTACCCCTAAAAGCAGGCTGGCTGTTTAAACCTTTTGAACTCTAAACATTACCACGTACTACCTGAGAGGAAGGAAGACACAGAACACTGCAGTGATTAAGTCTCTTTATAAAGGAATCTGTTGGCTGTGAGAGAGCATGAGAGCCTCTCCCACTGCCATTTCCATCAGCCCACAGCACTGCCACAGCTCTGCCTTGCAGAGCCAAATGCAAAAAGGCTACTCAGAGGGGACTTGGGTGAAGAGGAAGTAACTACGATCCTTCTAAATCAAGAAAAACATCTCATGAGTTAGTTATACCTTGTTAACTAGCAAGACTGTGGAAAGGAGCAAGACTGGAAACTTTCTGCATAGGGTTATCACAAAACAACTACTTCTGCTCCCACGAGTCTCCCAGAAGTCTGGAAACCCAGAGACAGCCAGAAGGGTCCCACCAGAGAGGCTGATGTCCCTCCAGATCTCTGCAATCCTCAGAGCTGCCAAGAGCTGCTTAAGCTTGCAAGAGCCAACACCTGACTTGTACCGTGGATTGGGCCCTTCATGTGTAAAAATTCCCACACACCCATACATAAATCATGAGTTTACAGGGATTCCCCTGACCTGCACAGTTCTGCAGGGCCCTCCACACATACTACCAAAAAACCACAACCTGCCGAGCAAGCAGGAGCAGAAAGCCAAGCACTACCTCACTGTGGCTGACAGCACTGCAGGTGAAAACAAGCTCCTCGTGCCAAGCAGAAACTACCAAGGCAATATGGACACAGCCACAGCATGAGCAGTTAAGAACCCTCCAGCATCTGGGGTGTAAATCCCTGCAGCAAGGCAAGCCCTAGCAGGGGGAAGGCTCCCTTTAGTTCTCTTGTACCATCCCAACACACATCCTGGTGCTCTGCACACACAGGACACTCTGACAGCCCCTACTCAGCACCACCTGTAACCCACCTTGTCCCTGCTGCACGTTCTCCAAGAAAATGGGCTTCACATCACAGCACACAGCCCACGAGGAGTGGAGCTCACAGACTGCTCCCACCCTGGTTGAATCCCAAAAAGCAGCCACACTGCAGGAAGGCTGAGCTCACATTCCTGCTCCCTAAAACAGCCTCACTGATGCCTTCTGAAATGGCAGGAACTCTGGGCTGACTCCACACAGGGGGGACCAACAAGCTGGGACAGGCTGGATGCAAAGGCAAGGCCTTGGTTTATGAAGGAAGACTGGTTTCAACTGGAAGGGCCAGTTTATTAGAGAAACCTCACATTGCAGAGAAGTCACAACACATTGGAAAGGGTCCAGGCCTGCTGAGGGGGCCAGTCTTATGCAGCAGCACCATCTATGTCCCCCAGCTCCAACCCCAGCAGGTGCCACACAGGGAAGGGTTACCTGTAACACAGCTTATCTTTACAAGCAGCCTGAGAGAGCCAGTTTGAAGTTCCAACAAAGCCTCCCCGTCAGACAACAGTTAAAACAAAAATGGTTTAAAATGTTTAAAAGCTCTGTGTTCTTGGCTGCAGCATAATGGGGAGGCAAAGGTCTACAACACACACAGGCCTCCGTGGGTCTCAGCACTTGCTGTGATCTACCAGTGAAGGCCGGAGGGAGGGGTCTTCTCGTCTTTGTTGCTTTCCAGAGAAAAGGGTGGGATTCGGACATCAAAGTGGGAGCCATCAGGCCTCTCAAATCGAAAAGTACCCCTGCAAAATAACGGCAGAGATCACGCTGAGGCCAGGGACAAACACACTTAGGAAGCATCAGCAAGAAGGTATGACATGAGCTCTTCCATATCCTGCGCAGGGACTCTGGGGGTCCATCTGCAAGGCTGGTCCAGCAGCAGGGACATGGGTTCAGCTGAAGGAACATCTGCTGCCAAGGTGACTCTTGAGGACTCCCGGGTGGTTTTCCATCGTGTCTCTAACACACTTTTCCTGCACAAAGCTGTGCTGATTGGAGCCCACAGGAGGCAAGTGCACTCCATGCACCTGTGGTGGTGTTTACTCAACTCCCACTCCACAGGAGACAGAACCATCCGAGGTACTGTTACGAACTGATTACGTGCACATAAATTCAGATTCGTGTTTCTTGGCAGAAGCTCCAGTGGTTAAGTTGTCTGTGACAGTAAGAAATCCCATCACAGATGTAATTTGGAACAGCTTCTGCTTTGCATTTCAGAACTGAACCTGCCTGCCCTTGCACAAGAGACTTGTTTATTGCTCTATATGACTGTACTGCAGAAAATGACATGGGCAAGAGGATCGTGGAAACAAGTTAAGAGGTTCTCAGGACAGAGAGGACACAACACCAGAAGTCAAGCTCACACAGTTCTGAGCTGCAGAACCTTTGTCTCTTTCTCTTCAGGATGCGTGCAGCGGGAAGAAACCTACTAGACCATCTGGTTTTATTCCCTGGGCATGCATTCAGGGAATTCAAAATGCTTGGCAAGGCAAAACAGGGGATATCTTGTATGCAACGAGCTGCTCTCCTGCTTTTCCTAACTCAAAAGCAGCTTAAAAAAAATGCAAGCCAGAAAGACCTGTCATACAGGTGCATTCCTTGTCCACACAAGGTGAGGTGACACGAAATGTGCCAACCTAGCCAAAATGCAAATAAAGGGAAACTGCGCTAACGCTGCAGCACAGGGAAAGAACAACTCTGCTGAGCACTTTCCTACCCGCACTTACAGAAGAGGAGACCTGAACAGCACTTAGACTTATCTGGTCTAAACTTTGAAAAACCCTGCAACCTTTGTCTTGTGGACACAGAACTGCACAGGGATAAAGCTAAAGCCCAATCCTCTCCCAAGAGAGGGGACAGCAGTACATCCCTGCTGCTGAGGGAAACACCTCTTGCACTGTGGAGTGAAAGGGACAGAAGCTGAGTACAGCAGATGACAGAGAACTGCTTCACGTCTTCAAAGCCAGTCTAGCACATGCCACAGAAGGAGGATAAATTAGTCTGGAACTTCCCTTGGTATAATCAACAGATCATCTTATCACTAACTGGAACACAACTACAGAGAAGCTCATCACATTTTAACTACCAAATATGTCCCATCCAGTCCACTGCCACCCAGCTTTCAATCCTAACCCCACGCTGCCAACTGCACCCCAACTCACTGCTGTGGGGTCCGACATCTAAACACTGCTGCAGTAATAAGGGCTTCTTACCACATGTGACCACTGGATGCCTGCAGGGAGACGTGACTGCTGTACTGAAACGCCGGCTGTTCTTTGGACAGAACTGGCTCCTGAGGGGACAAGAGACCACTGGGCATCAGCAATGGATCTGAATGTTTCTCCACAGACAGGCATCAATAGGAATTTTATATAGCATGGAAAAAGCAAAGACCCACACCCCAGCACTGCTGTCAATCACACAGCAACAACTCACCCACTGAGTAGTGTCAGAATCACATTACTATTCCAGTTTTCCCATCACCAGTCATTGAGGATAATTCTCTAATAGTGTCAAGTTTTGGTTCATGCAGACTTAGCAACAGATGAAAAGCTCATGACTCTTTTCATTGCCAGTTTCCCATTCCACCTATTTCTGCTGCCCACTAAGCAATTTACTGGCCAATCAAACCGAGAGGCCTCCAGCAAAAGGCTGTGCTTCCCCAAAAAAGCTGCATGATACCCACCCTTCCTACAACGCCACGGCCCCGGACCGTTTCCAAGGTGCCAGACAAGCTAAATATCCTCCAGTGTCGTTCTCGGAGCTGTACAACTTCACTGTCAAGGTTCTCCAAGCGAATACAGTAGCGCCACTGGACAAAAGAAAGACTGTTATCCAGAACTGGAATCAGCTGCAACCAGTTGATAACCCACAGCCAATACTGGAAACCAGTTGCCAGGCAAGAGCTTATCACACAGCAAAGATGCCACAGCAAATAAACTCCTTCCTTTTGGCTGTTCTGTGAAACAAAAGGCACTTACCCAGTAGACATGGGAATTCTGGGCTTCCTGTCAAGAGAAACAAAAGACTTTAGCAGCTTCCCTCTGACACTCAGTGCCAAAACCTCTTCAGCTGTCAGCACGGGGGCTCTCACTCCATGCCAGGTTGACAGAGACAACTCACATGAGCACAGACAGCTGCTCTGTGAGGCCATCCAGCAGCATGGCCTGGCACTGGCTCTGCTCTACATATGTAATCATGAGGTGGGAGATTTGCAAGGATCTCGTGACAACCCAGAGTTGATTCTCCATGTTAATTACGCACTTTCTACAGACCTAGAAGCACCTGTTTCCTTGCCTTGAGGCACCTATTTTTCCTGATGAGGTGAGGACAAACATCAGTTGGGCTCTGCAGAAATAAATCCACACCAAAATCTCCACCTGCCACGGTGGAGGGTCCCCAGGGGCTGTGCTTAGAAATCAAACCGATCTGGGAATTCCAAGCCCTCCCACTTAGGAGTCTGTTGGAGCCTCATTATTTTGGATGGCCCTTGGGAAGGTCTAATGCCATAAAGAGCACATGGTTATCAGCTAAATCCAGAAGGCTTTAGCCAAACCTTCTATCCACACTAGAGCCAAGAAATGGGCAGACACCCACAGCCCATGACTGGACGTGTCTGTTGTTACAAGGCAGATGGCCCCAGTCCCACCTCACACACCTCCATCTGTGACTGAGGCAGTACAGGACTAGTTCACAAGCCTTCCTGAATACCTCACAAGCACTGCTTTGTGGAACACTGCATGGTAATTCCCATCCTACTGGTAACAAGCAAATGGCAAAATGCAGCTGTTCTTCAAAAATCTACCACAAAACAGTTCCATGTTCATACCTCTACTGGACATCACGAGAATGGAATTGCAACTGTGATTAAAAAGTAGTTTCTGTCATTAACTGTGATTAAAACATCATCTCTCTAGTAAGCAGAAAATACCTTTGGTTGGCAAATTGGTCTTAAGAGAAACATGCCAGTGAAGCAGATGGCAGAATTAGCACAGCAACATCCAGCCCAGACCTACCCTCATGCCCATGTAGAAAGGGATGACGGTGACACGAATGTTCTCCGTGGTTTCTCGGTGCACATCAGAGAGCTCCAGCCAGGGGTGGTTCTTCTCCTGCCATGCACACAGTGTATCCCTTGCTACAAAAGGTGGGACTGTGGGGAGGGAAAGGTTGAGTTTATGAGAGGTTTTGAATACCTCAAGCATCCGGCTCCCGTGAGTTCCCTGTGAAGCCAGAAATTACCTTTTGTTTGGTCGTACATGAGGAACCTCTCAAAGAGCTCATGCTGGATGGGCACTTGATCAGTGGAGCTGTAGGGAAGGATATCTTCATGGCTCACATAGTCTAAACCTGAAAAATAAACCCAAAAGCCACTGAACTTCCCCAGCAAAGAGCAGCTCAGAAACCTCCTGGCAGAAAAACGGTTCACACTAATGAGAAGTTAAGAAAAGGACTTTGGCAGCAGAAGCCAAAGCTAATACCATGGCTGCAAGGAAGAATGGAGGAAACAGGCCAGAAATAACCCTTGGCAGAGTTCTCCTCTGAGACTTCTCCATGGAATGATGCCTCTGCTAAACACACACTGCCTGCAAAGTGCCTGCACTGCCCCCGGAGCACCATGGGCAGGAAATGCACAAGACAGGAAGAGATCCAGCTGTCCTGATGACAAAAACCAGCCCATAGGCAACTTGCTATGGGATCCACGGACCTCACCTCACAACAATCAGAGGCTGAAGAAGGGTTTTGCTCACCTGGGATGGCATAGAGAGCTCTGCTGTCGTCATGATTTGCCAGGAATGTCACTGCTTCTGTCTGTGATCTCTGGGACTGAGAAAAAAGGAAGTTTTATGTCTTTCTGTGTGGATTGCTATGGGTCAGTTTCCAGACACACTTCAGTTTACTGTTGTGGCTTGTAAAGTGTGTAATGTTTATTTAACCTATTCACCTCAGAAAATCTCTCCTTTTCATTCCTCTAGACTGACTAACAAGTGAGGAGCATTTGCAGTGCTGCAACCCACATTCAAAATCCCCTGCATGCAACAGAGCAGGAATGACCATAGGATAAGGAAAGGAGGCTGGAAAGGGGAAACATGATCCAGAAAACACCCATGTGACATTCCAGAGTACCTTTTCTAGGGAAAATGTCTTGAAGAACACGTTTGTCTTAGCCAAATTTAGCCACTACAGGCATTTTCTTTCAGTGCCTGTCCATCTGAACCATTCCCATAGGACACTTGAGTTTCAATACCAAGATTACTCATTACTTACTATATGTGGACAATCCCGGGCATCTATTAACACCTGGTAGTAAGTGTGTGTTTTGCCCTTGACCTCTTTGGAACCATGGCCTGCCACATTCTCGTTCCTAGACAGAAAAGCAAAGCTCTGAGCTCAAGTGCAGGATTGCAGCAAATTCTTGTTACAAGGACTAAACACATTCAAAAACAATGACCTTTTTTCAAAAAAAAAAAACAACTTCATTTCACAGGCTGTAATCATTTGGTTCCATCCAAATCGAACCCCTGTCAGCCACCCACACAACCACAGACAAGCCAAGACAACCATCAGTGGTGTTTGGCACAGGCACCACAGCTCTGTTGCCAGACAGCTGAAGTTCCTGCTCAGTCCAGTCTCCTCTCTGGGGTAGGTGTTCCTTCTGCCCTCTGATTTTCTCTCTACTGGATCCTCACTCTTTCCCACCACATCTCACCACAGGCCAGAGGGGAAACGGATGCAACAGGGAAGAGAACTGAACAGGAATTCCAGAAGGATGAACCTGGCCTAGTGGATTGAAACTGGGGAGGAAGCTGACAACTCCACCTTCCTGGAAGCAGCAGCAGCTTCCAATTTGTAACACAGAAGCCTGGACCCATCTCAAAAAGGGTGGGTTTCTTATAATACCAAATACCAGGAGCATTATTTTCAGTTGTTTTTTATTTACTTCACACACACTTTTATCCTTCATACTTCCATCCTGTCTCTTACTAACACAAAATGAATATTCATGAAATGTCTCCTCTTTAAGCAGCTCTCCTAATTTATACTCATGGAAAGAGAGCCCATACCATTGTCCTCCTTAAAAACACTTGTTTACTACAACTGGGAAACTCGCTACAAAATGAAAATGGAACAGTACAACAACATAAGCCATAACAAATCCTCAAATCCTTACTTTTCTGTGACAGGAGAAGCCACATCCCGATCATAAAGCCTGGCTTGCCAGGGAAACAGGACTATTCCTCGATAGCCAAAGACACTGTGAAGGAAGAGCTGAAAGGAACAAATAATTACAGCTGAATTCACAGAAAGCTTTAATCAACTTAGATACAACAGCAAGCATGAAGCACAAAAAACCCCTTTGGTGACAGTATTTTAAAAAACCTGTTAACTGTGGTAAAACTAAAAATATTTACAATGGGTTTGAGAATCACTACTGTGACAACCCAGAGCAGAAACAGGGACCAGTCTGGGATGAGAAAAGAAATCCATGTCATCTCTATCTCACAAAAGCACCTGAACCAGTAGCAAAGTATTAGAGCACCAAAAAGGAGACCAGGATGGGAAAGACTGCTCAGAAACAGATCTGTGAGTCATGAGCACAGAAATGGCAACTTTGTTATTTCTCAAATTCAGGGATTGTCTCTTTGAATCCTTGAGGGAAAAAACCCTCAGTGGAGCAAATCCCATTGCAGAACTGTTGTGTTGTGCTACAGATTCTTATCTACTTGCTTTTGTCAGATGACTGACAAACTGCAGACACAGCAGAGACAAAGAGCATTGAACTGTGAAACTTCTGGCCTTCTGCTACTCTGCAGAAGCCTCCTCACAGTAAATCCCTTGGCTGTCTGATCCCTGCGGCACAAGCCCGAAAGGTCAGCTCTGCTCCCCAGAGCTCCTTACCTGACCAGTCTCATATTTGCCGTGTTGCTTCGGTGCCTCAAACACCCCCACAGTCTCCAGCACTTTGCCCTCTGGACGATTCCTTGGAGCAGAGAGGCAGCTTGGAGGGTTTGCAGGGCCTGAACCAGCCCCCAGCCCAGGGGGACACGGCACCCGAGCCCGGGGTGCTGGGCAGGTTCTGCTCCCCATGTCGTGCCTCCCTTGGGCTCTCCACAAGAGCCCCACCCCGCACTGGGCTGTCCAGCGCTGTCCCCTTCCTTGTCCCTCACCCTCTGCCAGTCTCACCCTTCCCAACTGCCCTCCACCCCCACCCAGTCACCCCTTCAGCCCAATCCCCCTTCTCCCTGCCCCAACCACCCCAACTCCTTCCAACCCTTCCCACAATGACCCAACTGCTCCCGAACCTCAACCCAAATACCCCCACCCCCAGTACCCCCTCACAGCACACCCCACTCCTTCCCAACCTTTCCCTAACCCACACCCCAACCCT
>WEKX01025941.1:93001-154635 GCA_013390025.1 Pitta sordida | reverse complement strand
CACAGCGGGGGTGGGAGGATGGTGTGAGCACAGCGTGACTGAGGGTCCCTCTGCCCCAGCTCCCGGGGTGCCAGAGGGCAGATCCCCCAGCTGGGGGGCACCCACCACCCCACTGCCCTCTGTTCCCCACAGGAACCCCGGAGAGGAGCGGGAGGGCCCCGTGGAGGGCAAAGAGACACGTCTCAGAGTGGTGCTAAGGTAAGGGGGGACGTGAAGGGCTCGGGGGTGCTACAGGGACCTCTCTGCCCGGGGGAGGGGCACAGCGGGGCTCTCCAGGGCCTCCGTGCAGCGACACCTCTGTGTCCCCCTACCCATTTCTCACCATTAGGGTCCGGCCACTGACCTGCACGGAGACGCGGCGTGGTGACCGGCGTGTTGTGCACAGCCTCGGTGACGGTGCCGTTCACGTAAGTGCCACNGGGCCATGCCTGACGTTCAGCATCTTCCCCAGCTTCTCCTGCACCGTCTTTGCCTTCGGGCAGACCGGCTCAGGGAAGACCTACACCCTGATGGGACCCCTTGCCCAGGTACAACGCCGTCCCCCAGCATCTGACCTGATCCTGATGGTGGGATGGGATCTTCTCACCCGGTCATCAGCGCTGGGGGCAGGTAGATGCTCGATACTATGTGACTGCTCACCATTTTGGCATCTCTGCAGAGAGAGACCCAGCCAGCATCCCCGGCCCTGCTGGGGCTGATGCAGAGGTCCTTCGCCTGCCTCCTGGAGCAGAGCCAGAGCCGCGGCTCTGACCTGGCTCTCAGCGCTTCCTACCTGGAGATCTACAATGAGCAAGTAAGTGACTGCCAGCCTCCCAGTCTGGCCCTGGGCCCCACTCCCTCTGTGCCCCTTTCCCCCGGTGCCATATCCCTCTGCCATATCCCCAGGTTCGAGACCTGCTGAGCCCGGGGCCGCCGTGCACTCTGCCCCTGCGGTGGAGCAAAACTCGCGGCTTCTATGTGGAGAACCAGCTCAGTGTGGACTTCAATAGTCTGGAGGCCATCGTCAGCCTACTCCTGCAAGGTGCTGAGCCACGGGTGCAGGTCTGAGGAATGTTCAGGAGGTGCTAGACCTGGTATGGGGGGACTCAGCCCTCCACAAACCATCCTCAGGGCTGTCCAATGACAGCCAAGAGGAAGAGCTCTCTATGCTGCTGCAGAGCCAAGGCAGGCTTGTATCCAGTAGAGGGTGGTCAGTGGGTATTGTGCTGGGGTGTGGGGCATTGTGCCCCACTGCAGCTCTCAATTCTACCCCTGGCAGGATCCCAGAGGCGCCGGACCTCTGCACATGCCCTCAACAGACACTCGAGCCGCAGCCACGCTCTTCTGACCATCCACATCCACAGCCGAGGCGTGAGTACAGATCCTGCTCCAGGGGAGGGCTTGGGGGGGGTTCATCACAGCGGTGCAAACAGCCCCAGCCTGGGGTGGTCATGTCCTTCTCCTCAAGGATGCACTGGGGCAGCTGGGGTGAGAAGCAGGGAGCCCAATCCCAGATCCAGGGATTAGGACACTGCTGTGGACCACTGTGAAGGGGGTCAAAGTATCACCTCCCCAACATGGGTCCCCCAGACCAGCACTTGCCCCAGCAAGCAGGGCACACTGTGCTTCGTGGACCTGGCTGGCAGTGAGCGGGTGAAGGAGACCGGCTCCAGTGGGGAACTCTCCGTGGAGGCCAACAGCATCAACCGCAGCCTCCTGGCACTGGGTAAGTTGGGATACCTGCCATGGGAGCACAAGATGCTGGTCCTCACCAGAGCCCAGTTGCAATCTCTGTGGCTCATCCTCTGGGCAGGACACTGCATATCTCTGTTGGCCAAACCCCGAGGGAAGCGGACACACATCCCGTACCGGGACAGCAAGCTCACCCGGCTGCTGGCCCGCTCCCTGGGAGGCTCAGGCATCACTCTGATGGTACATGCATGGAGGAGGTTGGGCAGGGTTCTTGCCCCATGGCCTGGAAGGCTAGAGAGGGACAGTGACTCCCTGACTGACAGCTCATCTGTGTCTTTTCCTTGGCTGCAGGTTGCCTGCATCTCCCCATCCTCACGCTGCCTCCCAGAGACACTGAGCACACTGCACTATGCCTGCCGGGCCCGGAGGGTCACCACCAGACCTCTGGCCAACAGGGTATTGCAGACAGGGAATCCCTCTGAGCCCCTCTGTCCCTCTTCTGGGACCCCTCTGAGCCACCCTCCTCGTGTTCCCAGGTGTCCCGGGAGAAGCTGCTGCAAACCTTAGAGGAAGAAATCCATGCCCTGCAGCTGGAAAACCTCTCCCTACGGCAGCAGCTGTGCCTCCCCAGGGTGCCCATGAGGAGCACAGAGGTTGCAGGGAACCCCCCCAAAACATGCCCAGGCTGGGGAGGCAGGTACAGCCTTTCACAGCTGCATCACGTCCCTCCTGAAGGGCAACTCCCATCGGAGGGAACCCCGGCCTGGCCCAGCCTCTACGGTCTCCTGCGGGACTTTGTGGTGGAGAATGAGCAGATGAGGTATGAGGCTTGTGTACGGGACCCCTGAACATGGATCAAGGGGCTGATGGGGCAGTCAGATCCCCTGGCCAGGCAGCACCTTGCATCAGCCAGCCTCTCCCAGGGGCTCTGAGGGCCTAGGCAGGGCTCTGAGGTTCTCTGCAGGCTGCCAACGCTCTGACCTGTTCCCTCACATCTCCCCAGGCAGCCCTGGTTGTCCCCAGACCCCAGTGGTGATATCCCAGCTGGCCCATCCCACAGAGCCACCCGCAGCTCCTGTGACAACCAGCCCCTGCTCCGGAGCGCCCATGCCCCCCAAATAACCCCTGGCCATCCTGCAAGGCTCTGGCAGCCTGACACAACACCTGCCACCATCCCCCGGCTGCCGGTGAGAGTGGGGGGCTGTGAGCTTGATGGGCATCCTGCCCATTGCAGGGGGAGAATGCACAGACCACCCACCTGTTGCTGTCCCCTCTTGCAGAAGCTGCCTCCTGCCTCCAGCTGCCACAGCTGCCCAGGGTGCCCACAGTGCTGCCCTGGACCAGCTGATGCCACCATGTCCCAGGTACAGCCCCGGGGGTCTCTTTGGAGGGTAGTGGCACAGAATGGCACAGCAGCCTTCACTGCTCTGTTCACCCATAGGTGCTGCCAGTGCCCCCCATGCCACAGCCGGTTCTCCCCGAGGGAAGTGCTGGTGTTCTGCCAGCCAGACAGGAGAACATGGCTCTGCCTGGCTCCCATCAGCTCTACAGGCACCTCCAGCCACACCAGGGGAAGCGGTGAGAGCCAAGGCCTGAGCACTCAGCATCAGATGCACCCCACTCAGCATCAGATGCAGCTCAGGAAGCCGCGGGGGTTTCAAGAGATGGTGGGACAGTGGGTCAGGGTTTGTTCATGTGTCCTCATGGCAGGAGCCAGGGCAGAAGCAAGAGCTTGTCTCAGCAACACCCACTCCCCAGGGAGCTGACAGGCCCTGAGCACAGTCCCAGCCCCGAGGGAAGGGTCATCCCTTCAGCACCACCGTGGCCAGGATTGCCAGAGCCCAGAGGTGAGCAGGGCAGTGGGGGGAAGCCAGGCAGGGCCTCAGATGGGGTTTCTCAGGGGTCAGGCTGTGGACTGATCCCAGGGGCACTGGAGACTTGACCCTGCTGTCTTCCTTGTTGGCAGCTGCTGGCACCGTCCCTCTCCTCCAGTGGGAAGAGGCTCTGGACTGGCTGGCCGAGCAGATCTGAGCAGCCACAGTCGCACCATGGATGGGGCCAGCAGTGGGGATCAGCCACAGACTGGGGGAACAACCACAGCCCTTGGAAACACAGGGATCTGGGACTACAAGAACAGCACAGACCAGTTGCATGGATGGACAGACAGGGCTCTTCAGCCTGCAGAGCACTCAGTTTATTTCTGTTTAGCTGGAGTTATGCTGCCAGTGCCTCTGGGGATCCCACTCAGGTGCTCTCCTCCTCAGTCTTAGGGCAGTCCAGCCAGTACTGCGCGATGGAGCGGGGATAACGGGGCCGCACCAGGTCCACGCGCTTGGTGCGCAGGTTGACACGGTAGTACTTGTCTGGGAAGAAGGGGAGATGGCTGTCAGGTCTGCCCATAGCTGTAGGGAGCTGCCAGCCCTTGCTGCCCCCCTTGGGCACCTTCCCACTGCCTCCTGTTGCTTGGGGACATCGTGGAAGGAGAAGAGCCCTCCCCCTGCCCTGGCAGCCCTGGTTCCGCATCACTCCTGGATCCTGCCACACCAGACTCACCTCGTACAAAGAAGTAGACACTCTGGAGTGTCTCACAGTTGGAGCCTGACAGCCCATCGCTTTCAATGCCTGCAGAGTCAGAGTCGTGCAGCCAGGTCCATAATCCCAAATTCAGTGACCGGTGGTTGTTGTACCTCTTGCGGTGGCGGCGAGACTTCCTCCTCCGGGGCTGGCTGGAGGCCACATAGATCCTGCCAGCCATGGCGGCATCCAGCCGGCTGGGCACCCCCCGCCAGTCCCTGCTGATGTACCGTGGGCCACTTGCCCCAACTGGAAAATGAGCAGAGGGTGAGTGAGAGGAGCAGCAGTGTATGAGGTGAGCTGAGCCCAGACCCACAGACAGCTCCCAGTGCCTGCTCTGACACCCATTGGAACGCTCCAAAGGATCCTAGTGTGGATGTGTGACAGGGACACAGGCCACCCTACCCTTGGCTGGAATCAGCCCTGTGGTGCTGAGCCCCCTTCTTTTCCTCTCTGTCTTTCATTCCCCTTGCCCAGGGATGGGGTTTCCTGCGGCATCCCCAGTTCCAGTGGCAATAAACAGTCCCCAGCAAATGACACTGATGTGAGGTGAATGCTGATGGGCTGGGTAGTGTGGGGCTTAAGGGCTGAGAGGGTGGGCTTGAGGATGCTGTGGGAGATGCAGCTGTGTCCTGGGGTGTTCCTGTGCATGGCCTGGGCAGACACTGTGCCTCATCCAGCCTGCCCATGCTTCCCGACATCAATTCCTCCTCCCCAGGTGCCTGCACCCCTTGCACCCTGCCCATGCAGGTTGTATTAGCACCCACAATCCCTTTCCCCCAGGGATGACCCAGCCCTTACTCATCCTGCTGCCAAAGAGGAGCTGGAAAACATCCTCCCAGCTGTCGCGGTTCATGAAGGCGTAGTGTTTGAACACAGTGGAGGGGGAGGACTTCTCGCAGTCGGCCTGCGTGGGCTGCTGGTTAAAGCCGTAGGACCAGTAGTACTTGTCTAGGAGAGGATGTGCAGGGCATTAGTGGGGGACACACACTCGAGGGGGAGCAGTAGAGGTGCCTGGCTCTGCCCAAGAGTGGGGGCCTGCCCCTTACCCTTGAAGAAATAGACTTTCTCATTGCCATGGATGCTGTGTGCGGGCAGGGCAAAGGCTGCATCGATGTTGTTTGGGATACCCTCAAAGCCCTCGGAGATGTTACGTGGGTACCCAGGGTCCAGGGCTCCGTCATCAAAGCGCCAGTACTGGGTGCCCTGAGGGGTGTGGGACAGAGAGGGGTCAAGGTGCAGCATTCTCCAGGCACAGGTCTGCCACAGGGCACAGCTGGAAGCTGGGGAGCCCCGTCATGAGGCTGTGGCTGCTTGGGGCCCCTGAAGAGCGACAGGGGTTTGGGGGTGTAAACAACTATGGTGTTCATGAGTGCATGGAGGGTGCCAGGGTGGGACAGGGGGCTGTGATGGCCACCCTGGCCGTACCCCCACCCCTCCAGCCCAGCTCCTGCCCACCTTGAAGAGGTAAGTCTTGCCCTGGCAGTTGATGCGTGTGAAGGCTGCATCGATGGGGCCCTCAATGCCCCACACCTCACTGATCAGCTTGGGGTAGCCGGGCCGTACACTTGTCCTGTCCAGCTCATAGAAGTACTTTCCTGGGGAGAGAGGGGTGGGGGCACAATTAGGAGGGACTGCAGATGATGGTGCAGGGCCATGGTGCAACAGTTCATCCCAGGTGCCTGGGAAAGGTCCTCAGGGTACCTCGGAAAGCATAAATGGAACCATTCTTCAGGTCAGTGAAAGCATCAAAAGGTTTCCCACTGCACAGTTCCTCAGTCTCCTCCACAGGATCATGCTCCTCAAACCAATTTGTTGTGGGGACAGGCACCACACCCGCGGGCAGCTCAGTCTCAGTCTCCTCAAAACCTGGTTCGCTCTCTGGCGTGGTCTCTACCAGCGGTGGTAGTTCTGTGGGGTCTGCCTTGGGGGTCTCTTCGGTGACAAAGTCGACAGTGAGGTTGTAGTCAAGGTAGTCGTCCTCGGGCAAGGCAAAGACATCTCCCCGGGTCACTGCAGGAAGGAGCAGGTTGGTCTCAAGGAGCCCTGGCTGTCTCCCACTCGCCCCCAAGCAATAGGGAATTTATAGAATTGTAGGATCATTAAGGTCGGTAAAGACCTCCAAGATCACCAAGTCCAACCACTAACCCGACACTGCCAGGTCCAACACTAAAACATGTCCCCAAGTGCCACATCTACACGTTTCTTGAACGCTTCCAGAGATGGTGATTTCACCACTGCCCTGGACAGCCTATTCCAAAGCCTGGCCACCCTTTCAATAAACACAGTTTTCTTACTCTCTAACCCATCCAATTTGCATGGACCTCAAGTTGCAGGTGGCAACAAGCCAGCGCCCCAAAACCCCATGTGCTACAGCACCCTGACTTCACCCTCTGGGAAACAGTGGGTGCAGCGCTGACCCAACACAGACCCCCTGAGTCCCAGAGTGTTGGCCACCCACAGCCACCCTGTTCCCCTCATGCCCTGGATGCAGGGCCAGTACCTTTGGCCTTGCAGACAGTGGAGTAGTCGCTGCAGCAGCTCTGGTAGTACATGCAGAGGGTGTCACACTGGCACTTGTGCAGTGCATTGAAGCCATCATCACAGCGGCCCTCGCAGGAGTCTGCAAAAGCCCCCCCACACCACAGGGGCAATGTGGGCTGGGCAGTGGGGCCAGTGCCTCCCCCCCAGCCCAGCCCCAGGGGTGAAAAGAAACTTGGGTTTGTTATGGTTGGGGGCACCCCACCTCTTCATGGTCACCCTCATCACCAGGAGCTACAGCAGCCCCTTGCTGTGCTCCCACTCAGGTTCTGCTGCGATGGAAGCCATGGACCAGGCTGTGCCAGGGTCCCAGCCCCATGCTGGCACCCCAGCTTTAGGATGACCAGGGATTTGCCCAGGTACCATTGACACTCATGTGCTGCCCACTTGCTTTCTGCTTGTCCTGCAAGGGTGTAGCAAATCTTGCCAGTAGCCATGGCTACCATCTGGTCTCTCCTCACTCTGCTCGGGTGCCCCAACCCATCCATCAGCCCAGGAGCCACCCTTACTCCATCCCCAAAGCACCTGGCATGGGACACCTGGCTAAGGCTCACCTTCAGCAGCACGGGCAGTGGCGAGCAGGGCCAGCACGAGGGCAGGGAAGAGCAGCCTCATCGTGGGCGTCCAGGAGCACAGCCCTCCTGTGACTGTGTGAGCTGGAGTGTGGCAGTGGCCAGAGCCCCACCATCCACTGTTTGCTCAGCCTGTCCCAGTGGGAGAAAACAAACAGACCAAGGTCAGAACAGGAGGAAAGGGACAGAGATGATCTCCTACTCAACTTCCCTTGCTGTCTGTACTGAGCTGGGTGCATTTGCTGGAGACGGCTTGGGCACTGTTCAGACACCAGGGAGGGGCTGCAGGCCGCAGCCAGGAACCACATCTATTTCCTAACACACCTCATGGTATTAAAGCTTCCAGATATCTCCCAGCCTGGTCTTGGCAATCCCTTAGAAAGGATGAGGGAATGATGCTCATAGGGCAAGGGGCTCTGGGCTAATGCTTGCCCAAAATGTCACAGTTTTGGAGAACTTATTCTTGGGATTTCACCTTTCTCAATGTCAAGGCTGGGAACAGACCTGGAAAGCCCCAAAGCCTGGTGGTTTGGGATGGGGCAGGTGCCACCTCTGTGTGTGGGGGACCAGAGGCCAAAGGTGAGCGGCCGTGAGGAAGACAGAAGCCCTCTGCACTTTCACTGCAGAAGGCAAACAAAAGCCTGTGTATTTTGCTCCCATCATTCCCTTTCCAACCAATCTTTTCGGTTACTAATTAAAGTCAACTCAGCTCTTTTGGCAGCTCCCGATAATTCTAGGATGTTTATTTAATCAGGGTCAAGGAGCAAATGCACATGAGGCTGCAGCAATCCTGCCTGCTCTGCATCTGCTGCCACAGCACTGCTGCCACAGGAGCCTCACAGGGTCCATCCCAGCCCTGGGGCAGGAGCAGTGCAGCTCTGGGCTTTAAGTGTTTCAAAATTTGGGGACAGAAGAACATGAAAAGGGTGCCTGCTTCTCAAGGGATCGGCCAGATCAGACATAGGCAGTTCCTGGCACTGTTTGCTCCCGGCCTTGCTAGAAAAAGCTTTATACATTTGGTTTTGAGACAGACATTTCCATCTGGAAAATGCTGGGCATTTGAGGGAATCCACCAGACAGGGGCTGTTGGGGCAGGATTTCTGCAGCCCATCACCTCCCTCTTGTCCCCTGGCCTCAGCTATTGCATCCCTAGGTACCAGCAGCAGCCCAGCGCTGAGGTAGGGCTGCACCCCATCCCTTGAACCAAGCCGGGGGGGTGACAAGAGCCTTGGGAGGGCTCAGGCTTGCGGGAGGCTGTGGGGGAGAAGGGCTGATCTGCTTTTGCTGATCGGCTGAGACAAAGCTCCCTCCTGCTGCTCCAGGCTCCCAACCACCAGCTACAGAGCCATGAAAGCTCAGCGACCCCTTCAGTGCCAGGAGATCCCAGGAGATGGGTTAGTTGGATAAAGGGGCCCTGGGGAGCCCCTGCAGCAAAAGGGCTGAGCAGAGTCAGTGGGGAGAGCTCAAGCGATGGGGCTGATCCCCCAGGACAAGGCTGGGAACCCCTGCCATTTCAGAGCCCAGGCTGCTGGCGCTGGAAATCTCTCCCAAAAAGCAAAGCGAAAAAAAAAAACCCTACAAGCAAAGCAAAGCTCAACTCCCTGTGCTTATCGGGACAAGCCTAAGGGAGTCGTTTGAATTCTGATGCCCCGGGCAGCAAATCCCTCTGCTGCTCTGCACCGCAACGGCGTTATCATAACCCCTGATTAACAATAATTTATCTGGAAAATCCGTACTGGTTCTGTGCCGCGCCTCTCCCGCCGTACTGTGCCGCTCAGGGTACCTTGTTTCCCGTCCTTCGCCGTGAGTTGATGTCCCCTTCCTCTGTCCCTGCGCAGTGGATTCAGACAGGATTAAAAGCGACTCTGTCACATCAAAACATCAACTTGAATTTAAGTCTCAGGCTGAGCTGGCAACAACCTGGTTTTGGAGCCAAGGACTTAAGCTGCTCCTCCCAGCACAGGCGAGAAATGTCCAAAAGCATTTCTGCCCCGAGCACGTCTGGCCTGGAAAAAAGAAAACAAAAGAGGCCCAGTCTGCCTCTGCTCTTTCCTTTATCATGCAAATCCAGAGCCCACCCAGAAGAGCCGCTCTGAATTTCCACCAAGCAAAGGACATTCGCCGCCTGCTGAGACCAAATGGGTTCAAAACTGTGTCGGGGTGGCCACAGCCCCACCACGGCTGAGCCCGCCACGGTGCCTGGCCCTTTACCTCCACTGTGACCCCCCTCTAGTTGCAGAGGGTCCTGCAGGGACCTGCTTTCGTGACCACTGCAGCAGGAGCTCAGGCAAGGTGGGCACCGTGGGGACAGCAGGACAGGCCCCAGCTCAGGCTGGACAGAGGAGGCTGTGGAATCATAGGGTGGTTTGTGTTAGAAGGGAAGATTGTCTAGTTCCAAAGCCCTGCTGTGGATAGGGACACTTTCCATTAGACCAGGTTGTTCCAAGCTCCATCCAACGTGGCCTTGGACGCTTCCAGGGATGGGGCAGCCACACCTTCTCTGGGCAACCTGCGCCTCACCACCCTCACAGGGAAGAGTTTCCTTCTCATATCTAATCTAAATCTTTCATCTTTCTGTTTAAAATCATTCTCCCTTGTCTTATCACTGTCTGTTCATATAAAAAGTCACCCTCCCTCTTTTTTATAAGTCCTGTTTAAGTATGGAAAGGCCATCACAGAACGAGGGTTGGAAAAGCACCCTAAGATCGAGTCCAACCGTTATCCCAGCACTGCCCAGCCCACCACTGAACCATGTCCCCATCCAGGCTTCTGTTAAACCCTTCCAGAGCTGGTGGCAGGAGGGGTCTGGGGTATGCCGGAGGATCTGCGGCGGGATGGGGATGCAGCTGCTGGACCGAGCCCCTCCTCAGAGAGGCGGTGCCTGAGCCCGGTGACATCAGCCCCGGGGACCGGGATGCTGATCCTGGCTCCGGGAAGGCGGCTGCCGCTCCGCTTCCAGACCCTCATCCCGACAGGGCAGAGGGGGGAGCGGGGCGCCTCCCCCCTCCCGTATCCCCCCGGCCACTCCGCGCCCCCGCAGGAGCAGAGGGGTCCCTGAGGGGGCGGTGGTGGGGGATGCTGCGGTAGCAGCCGCCGATGCTCGCCCTGCTTTTCTCCCTGCACACCCTGCGCCGGTCCCTGGCCATGGCGAGCGCGGAGCGGCTGGCGGTGCCCGAGTGTGTGAGCCGGGCAGGAGGCTGGGCGGGCGGGGGCAGCGCCCGGGAGCATCCGGGGGTCTCCCCCGGGGTGGGTACCGAGGTGCGGGAGGCGCTGGAGCGGGTGCTGCCCGCCCTGCGCCGGGCCATCGCCAACGCCACGCAGGCGACCACCCCCGAGGGGCTGCGGGCGGCCATCACCGAGGTGTTCCGCCTGGTGGAGGAGGCCTGGGGGATGCCGGCGCTGGGGAGGGACGTGGCCAAGGTGCTGTGCGATGTGATCCGCCTGGAGGGGGGCCTGGACCTGCTGCTCAACCTGCTGTACACTGCCGAGCTGGAGACCAAGTGCCAGGCAGGAAAACTCCTGGAGCAGATCCTGGTGGCAGAAAACAGGTGAGTCTACAAAGAGCCCCCCACCTTGCCAGGCACAGCCCTCCCTGCCACCCTGGGCACTGCCATCTCTTTCATAGTTGTCCCAGAATGGTTTGGATTGGAAGGAACCTTAAAGATTATCCAGTGCCAACACTGCACCATGAGCTGGGACACCTTCCACTAGACCAGCTTGTTTCAGGCCCCATCCAACCTGGCCTTGTCTTGCCTCCACCCATCCCATCCACACCCCCTGAAATTTCCCTGCTCTGGGTCCTCCCAGTGTACCAATCCTCTCGGGTCCCCACCATATCTCCCCCCCCAGCATTTGCGCAGAGGGTCCCTGACTCACTTCCAGACAATGACATGACCTGCTCCCTTCCCCCACGGCTGGAGGGCGGAGGACCAGCCCCAGCACAGGGAAGCTGATGAGGATCGAGGTGTCTTCATGAGCCCCCCTCAGCCTGGGGCCACCCTTTGTGATTGAGCTGAGTCAGTCTGACTGGCTCAGAGCATCTGACCCCAAGGACAAGACGTGACCCCCCCCTTAGCCATAACCGCAGTGGGAGCAGGAGGACAAAGCCACTTCCCAGAGACTTCCTGCTGCTGACCAGGTCTGGAATGAAGCCAGAAGGAGGGGGCCAGCTGGTGAACAGCCCTCAGAGCCCCCCCAGCCCATGGCCCTTAGCTCAGACACATGTGCTGCTGCTCAGGACAGGTGAGAGGTGTTGGGCTGGCTCTGCTGGAGCATTGGCACAGGTGGGGTGGGATCATGTGTGTGTGCGAACGAATGCATGTAAAAAGGTGCATGTGCACACATGGCACCTGACACATCCAAATGCACAGCACTGCTGATGCAGGACCCACACACAGCTCCCCCTTCCAACACCCCAAATGCATTCTGCCAGCTCTGCTCTCCCTCGGAGCTCCCCAGCCCAGTCAGCCCCAGCCAGGGCTCTGGAAAGCACGTTGAGGGAGCCTGTTCAAAGTGGTGCTCCAGCTTCATGGATGATGTACTGTATCTTGCTATAAGGTTGTGGACTCCCAGCCTGGGCCTCACTGCATGCCCCAGCAGGCAAAAATAAGCAATGGCTAAATCAGGAAAGCCCATTAGGGTGGAATTCAATCCCAGGAAGCATCACTGGCATGGTCTGCTTTCAGCACTCAGCATCTTGGCAAGAGAAGGTATTTGCTGGAGTTGCCATCTCTGCTCCAGGAGCCATTCATGGCTCAGGATCTTGCAGCAGCCATGGGGCCCCAGCCCCTTGCTCCCCCCAGCCTGATCCACCATCAACCTCTGAGTGATGGCAGGGAGGTTTTGATCCAAGCCTCTGGCTTACAGACCTTCCAGTCTGTGCACAGCACTAGCAGTGTTTAGCTGGAAGCTGGACCAGTCCTGGCTCCATCTGTGGCTGCAGGGAGTCAGGGACCTGGTGGGATCGTGTTTGTCATCCAGCTCCAGGGCTGAGTCTGGGCTCGGAGCCAGACCCAGGCTGAGGGATTTGTTTTTTTTTTTCCCAGAGCTCTCCACTGTGTTTCCTGTCAAACCCACCCCAAGGTCAGCATGAGCCCTGTGGGTCACAGGTTTCCCAGAAATGCTCTTCCCTCTTGCCAGCAGAGGCTGGAGGGCCGTCACACCACCATCGCGGGGGACCGAGTGTGGCATTGCCCTCATGAACTGCACGGCACAGAAGTGTTCAAGGCTAGGTTGGATGGGGCTTGGAGAAACCTGGTCTAGTAGAAGGTGTCCCTGCCTATAAAAATAGGTTGGAGTGAGATGAGCTTTAAGGTCCTTTCCAACCCAAACCATTTTATGATCCTGATTTCCCCCTTCCTCACTGTGTTTGCAGGGCACAGTGCCATTCAGGTATCATTTGAAGGCCATCCTCACAGCACAGGGCTCCCAAGCAGCAGCTGGTGGCGCTTAGCCACCTGCCCCAGGCTCTTGCTGTCCTCTTCTAGGAGAGCACAGGGTAGAGGAAACAAACAGCTTTCCTCCAGCTGCCATCCCAGGACAGGCAGACCCCTGTTGTTCACTCAGTCCTGTGCCCAGGGCTGTGTGGCTGCTCTCCCAGGTGTGAAAGCCCTGTACTGGGCTTGGTGCCAATCTGAAGAGCAGTCACACAGCAGCACTGCTTAGGGACAAATGAGTTTCACCCCTGAAGATGAAGCAGCTCACATACCCACAGCAGTGCTGACTCAGCAGGTCCATTAGTACCTTGGCATTAGCCTATTCTGCCTGTTAATTGCTGTGTATGCCCTACCTCAAGCATAAGAGAATCCAGTGAGGTAGTCCTGGGCTGTGCACTCCATGTCCTGTCCCATCCTAGTTCTTCCATCAGACCCAGACAGGTTCTTCCAACACAGCCTGTTGCGTCTCACTGCATTGCAAATCTGCCAGCTGTGTCCCACGGGGAAATATCTGCTCTGGCACAAACACCACTGAAGCATGGGAGAGTTCATACACCAGTCACTGTTCTCACTCCTTGCATGTGCATCTGCCCCTCACCTGCCTGTGCCTCTCCTTCCCACAGGGATCGGATCGCTCGGATCGGTCTGGGCGTGATTCTGAACTTAGCCAAGGAGCGAGATGTTCCCCAGCTGGCACAGAGCACCTCCGGGATCCTGGAGCACATGTTCAAACACACCGAGGAGACCTGTTTCCAGCTCATCTCTGACGGAGGCCTGGATGCCATCCTCTACTGGTGCCGCTGGACGGACCCCGTCGTGCTGCGTCACTGCGCCATGGCCTTGGCCAACTGTGCCATGTACGGAGGGCAGGCCAACCAGCGCCTGATGATCGAGAAGAGGGCAGCAGAATGGCTTTTCCCACTGGTGTTCTCCAAAGACGACGAACTCATCCGGCTACACGCCTGCCTGGCTATCACGGTGCTGGCCACCAACAAGGAAATTGAGAAGGAGGTGGAGCGCTCAGGGACTCTGGCTCTGGTGGAGCCGTTCATCGCCTCGCTGGACCCGGAGCAGTTCGCCTGCGAGATGCTGGGCAGCAGCGACAACATCCAGGGGCGGACGGCGGAGGACCTGCAGCGGCTCGTGCCCTTGTTGGACAGCTCACGGCTGGAGGCCCAGTGCATCGCTGCCTTCTACCTCTGCACCGAGGCTGCCATCAAAACCAGGCAGAGGAGAACACAGGTAAAGGGTAGGTTGGCCTGAAGGAGGGCGATGCCAAAGGGAAGGGTGGCCACAATGGCATCTTGGTGTCTTTTGCTCCACTCTGAGCTCACTAAGTGCCTTGGTTCTCTCCTGGCCTGGCACAGTCTGTGGGGAGGAGGAGGGAAACAAAGTGATGTCTCCACCTTTTGTGATCCCAGATTTTCAGCGAGATCGGGGCTACACAGAGCCTGAAGAGGATCGTGTGCTACTCCACCAGCAGCACCACCTCCTCCCTGGCCAAAAAGGTGCTGCGCATGATAGGGGAGGAGGTTCCTCGGCGCATCCTGCCCACAGTTCCCAACTGGAAGTCCTGTGAGGTGCAGACGTGGCTGCAGCAGATTGGATTCAACAAATACTGCCAGAGATTCCTGGTAGGGCTGTGTGCCAGGGGAGGGACACACAGATGAGCCTTCCTGCCCCATCTTGCAGCAGAGATCTGACCTTTTCCTGAGACCTTTCCAGCCTGGATTTCTGTTGGCAGGATCACCAGGTGGATGGGGACATTCTCCTGAGGCTAACAGAGCAGGAGCTGCAGGAGGATTTGGGGATGGACTCCAGCATCACTCGGAAGAGGTAGGACCAACACTCAAGGCACTTTGGACTCTCTCATGGCCATCACCACAGTGGCAGAGCCAGGGACAAGGTCTGTGCGTTTCCCTTCTTGCAAAGACGAGAGCAGAGATCCTCCAAATGCAAAACCTGGACTGCCAGGACTTCTCCACTGCAGTTTGCAGTCCCAGAAGGATTTCTGCAATGGGGCCAATGCATGGCAGAGGTGTGGGGTGGGGAAAGACCACTTGTGGCACAGGGGAGTTGGGATCCTGCAAATTACCCAGAAAAGCGGAAACTTACCCAAGCTTCTCCTGCCTTCGCTGATCTACTCACACCTCCATGTTCCAAGGACCATCACTCCCATGCAGCTCTTCTCTTTTCTACTCCTGTAGCTCATCCTTCCCCACGGCACAGAGCTGCACTCTCTCCTGAGCAGATAAAAGATGTGGTACCACATGTCCCTAGGTCCTGCATGCTCCCTCAGCCTCCCTTTCCCACACCACACTGTCATTTGTTTCTCCCACAGGTTTTTTCGGGAGCTGACAGAGCTCAAGACCTTTGCAAACTACTCTACCTGTGACCGCAGCAACCTGGCCGACTGGCTGGGCGGCATCGACCCCAAATTCCGGCAGTACACCTACAACCTGCTGACCTGCGGCATCAACCGCAACTTCCTGCACCGGGTGACGGAGCAGCAGCTGCAGGAGGACTGTCACATCCACACGGGCTTCCACCGCGTCCGCATCCTCACCACGGCCAGGGGTGCGGGAACCACGGCTGTGGGGCAGGCGGGGGGGGATGCATGAGCACGGGAGGGTTGGTTGGGGTGAGCTGTTGGGTGTTTTTAACTTTTGGCTGCTGTTTGCCTAGAAACGCTTCACTCCCCCATAACGCTGCAAACCACGTCCAATGGGACGGATGTGTTCATCAGCTACCGGAGGAGCACAGGGTCGCAGCTGGCCAGGTGAGTCCTGCAGGCAGCAGGATGGTGCTGGGCTGAAACCCAGAGCAAGGGCAGGTGATCAGCTGTGGGGAAAAGTGGGGAATGGGGAGGAGGGAGAGGCTGCCAAAAGCTGCAGAGCTGCAGCATGTGCCATAACCTGCGCAGTGGACAGGCTAATTCCCAGTCCTGTCGCTGCCACCTTGTCCTTCTTTGACACTGGCTTACCCTTTCCTCACACTGTGCTTTTAGGACTGTAGGGAATCACAGCAGGGAGTTAATGTCAGCTCTCCATGCTCTCTGCATGTGCCCAGACAGCTGTAAGCAGGCTGGGCTGGAGCTGGCCTCTCAAGAACTCTGTTATTCCCTGTGAGAGCCTGTTCACTGCTCCGCTGTCTCACCATGTCTTGGCCAGTATGGTGGGAGAGCACACCAAACCTCTCCTCATGGTGCTGTCCCCTCTTGCCGCCAGCCTGCTGAAGGTCCACCTGCAGCTCCACGGTTTCAGTGTGTTCATTGATGTGGAGAAGCTGGAGGCAGGGAAGTTTGAGGACAAGCTCATCCAGAGCGTCATGAATGCCCGGAATTTTGTGCTGGTCCTCTCGCCACATGCACTGGATAAATGCATGGAAGACCCCGAATGCAAGGACTGGGTGCACAAGGTAAGAGGTGGCATCAGGTGGGAGCTGTGTGCATGTCAGAGCAGGAAAGGTGTGGGTGATGGGCTGACACAGGCCATAGCCTGAGCACCTGCATGTACCTGCAGGAGATTGTGACAGCCCTGAACTCTGGAAAGAACATTGTACCTGTTACAGACCATTTTGAGTGGCCGGATCCAGAAACACTTCCCAAGGATATGAGGGCTGTTCTAAAATTTAATGGTATCAAGTAAGTAAAACCCACCTGTGCCTCAGGGTTCCTTGACACCTGGAGAGAACACCTTGCATAAGCAGTAGCAAAGAGCACAAGGACATTGGGAGAAACAAATGAGGGAGGAAGAACAGGTCAAAGGGGTGGTGAGTCACTTCAGGTGACATCCAGAGCTTGCAGGGAGCAAAGGTTCCCACTACATCCCTGCTGCTGGTGTTGTCCTCGGAGCTCCTCTGGGTGACACAGCTCCTGAGGACACCCTTCCCTGTGTCCCCACCCCTTCAGGCAGGAGTGATGCTGGCAGGTTTCACAGCTCCCTTGGGTGCTTTTCCCTTCCTGCTTCCCCTTAGTGCATCCCAGCCTGGCAGGGCATCCCACAGCATTCAGGGTTGCTCCATTTTCCATGAGGAAAAGGAGGAACTCTTAGAGAGCCTGGGTGGAAGAAGGGGGTCTCTGGCTCCTCGCCCAAATTGACAGAGATACCTTGCGGCATCTCACACAACAGAGAAAGTAAATCACACTTTCCTCTCAAACACAGGTGGTCCCACGAGTACCAGGAGGCCACGATCGACAAAATCATCCGCTTTCTCCAGGGCCGTTCCTCTCGGGACTCCTCGGCTGGGTCAGAGAATGGGCTGGACTGCTTGCTGTCCGTGGGACAGAGCTAGAACCAGCACAGCTGCCTCATCCCCTCTAGAGACTTCCCAGGTGACCCCGTTTTGTGTGGGTCCAAATTTGTCCATCCTGACTTTTTCCCATCTTACTACCCTGGCTTGAGAGAAGATCTGTGGCTCATTATAAGCAGCTGCAGCTTCCCCCAGAAACACGTCCAAAGAGGCAGGATCTTCCAAGGACCGAAAACTGGGGAGCTGATGAGGGTCCATCCTGAGAGGACACATGGGAGAGAAGAACAACTGACAGGAAACGGTCTGTAAGCTTTGCTTGTGCCATGGGAATATCCTTGTGGTCAGAAACTGAGAGAAGGAAAGGGCAAATAAAAGCTAAGCCCTGACAAAATCCCTGTGTTTGGGAAAGATAACACATAGAGGCCTTGTGAACTGCTTTCTCTTTCCCAATAATGCCTCTTTATCACAAGAGCTCACTCTCTCCTTGATGTCCTTCCACCTCCCAGTGCTGCAAAACCACCATGTGCACTTAACTCTGGCAACAGAAGTTTGGGCTTAGACCATGTGAAGTTTCTGCAGGATCTCTGCGAAAAAGTGCTTTTAAAACAACATCCTTCCCACCACCTGATGTCTCAGCTTCACCACTCTATCAGGACAATACTTTCAGGGTGTGGGAGGCTGAACTGTGTCTCTGGAAGACATATCTTCATGCATGTAGGGAAAATGCTAATTGCTGTGCTGTAATTGTGGAGTTATCATTCACTGGCTGTATTTTATCCTGTCAGTGCTCCACAGCAGACCTTCCATGATTTGTTCCTTCAACAGGAGCTGGTGTCTCTCCCTGCTGACCACCACACACCCTGACAGCCCTGGCTGAGCTCCTCAGGGTTGTCCCTGCTCGCCGCCGGATGCAGCATCACCCTGCAGAAGCAGGGGCTCAAGATAACTCTTTTACGAGGTAACAAGGAATCTCAGCCACCTCCTCCTCCTCCTGGCTGTCCCTGAAGCCTTGCTGCCTGCCTTAACTGGCAGAAACACAAACACTTTTTCTTCTGGCTTAGATCCATCAACATTTCAGGGAAAAAAAAAAAAAGTTGTTAATTCTGGTGCTTAATCTCAGCTTTATGGGTAGTTCTTATCAGCTCACAGTTAATGGCATCTTTGCTCTCCAGTGAAAGGTTAATAGCCATATCTACCCAGAAGTCATCAGAAATAAAAGCTATCTAATCTCCAGAATAAATATGAAGAAGCCTGCAGATGAGCCCAAAGGTGAATCTGCCAAAGTATAAAAGCTACTTGTGAGTTGCTTCAGGGAAAAGTCTTGAATAACTGATTGGATGTCTGGGCCTCCATGGCCACCGAGGGAGTCCCACACAAACAGTCCCAAGGATTTTCCCCCCTACAATAGTACCTGGTAAGATTATTGCATCTTGTTTCCCAGGAGTTCTGCAGCAATTAACCTCCTCACCCACCATTCAATGTGGAGATTTACTTGTTCTCTACAGCTCAGGTGACTCACCTGAAATGAGATCCCATCTCATGCTCCAGCTGCCCAGACTGTGACTCCTGTTTCCCCACCATTAGTTATCTTCACCTTAATAAACTCACCCTGCTCGTGGCAAAACATCCCATACCCAGCCCCTTCCAACTGGATCAGTCTCAAGGAAATGAATTCTATCCTCACCCTCCCTCATTCCTTTGCTATGTCATGTCAAAAGTGTTTGTTCTATCAGGCATTATTAATAAATCTGGTTTATAGTCTAAATCCCCACCTCTTCTCTGTCTGTATCATGTGCTTCTCCCCCTGCAGCCTTCTCCTTGCTCTCCCTTGCCATCCTGCAGCAGAACTGACACTCCCCAGGCACCATTCCCCGTGGGACCCCCACTCTGTGCTCACCTTTACAAGGACTGATGTCGCTCACTGCATCCCCAGGGACTCTGCCTGCTGCCCACAGCCACCACGCATGGCTTGACTGTTGCAGTTCTTGGAGGGCAGCCTAGAAAAACTCTAATTTTTTTAATAAGGCACAATAGTTCCTATCGAATTTCTCCCCTGCAAGCACGCTGGCACAAGCAGGGGAGCAGAGCCAGCACACAAGTTTCACCTCACTACACACCAGTGAGCAGCTGCTTGGATTGGCATCCATGGAGTCTGCGGTGGAGAACTTCACAATTAGTTCAGCCACAAACATCGCCCGCAACACTCACAGCATGCTCTGTTCCCTGGGGAGGCCAATTCTGGGCTTAGCACAAGAATCAGACCTGTAACCCTTATGTCCCCTGGCACAACTGCACAGAGCAAGTGGCATAACACCAAGTTCTTAAAGCCTCCCTGCTTCTCCACCTCCGGCTTAACTCCCCAGTTCTCTTGTTTTTCCTCTCCCCCGTTTTCCTGCTTTTACCACCAACTCCTAATGGACAGGAGCAAAGCTCTGTATAAGCATTTCACATTTACTTCATACTTAAGGACAGGTTTCAGACAAAGCAGTCCTGTAAGCTTGACTATGGTGGTCAGGAAAAGGAAGTTTTGGCTCCTTGCAACCCCAAAATCTGCATTTTTCCTGATTTGTGACTCTCACACATTCTCCACAAGGCAGATGTGTGAAGTAAAGTAAAGACTGCAAAGTCTTCAGTAAAGGACAAACCATAAAAATAATGGAGAGAAGCCCTGAACAAGGCAAGGACAAACAATATCAAGAGCTGCACAAGAAATGTCATTTTATCAACCATAAAAGAGAATGGAGGTTTTATTCATTCTGAAAGTAAACAGAAAAGACATTATTGGAGGCACCTGAACAGTGTATGCAGTGGAGTGTACACACAACTGCTGTTTTATGGCACCTGGAATAAAATAGGATTGCAGCAATACAGGTAATAATTTGAAAGGGACAATTTTAAGCACCATGACCATGGGATTTGCTTGCTGGCATCAACAGATCCTGAGAGAGGCAGGAGAACTGAGGTCACCAACATAAAATTATGTCACACAGAACAAAAAACAATTTTAAGACACTAGTTCTGTCTCCATACCAGCTCATCACTACAGCACAGTGTATGGAGGAGGAAGGACTCTGCCATAAGCACAGCAGTGATTTCACATGACACTAGGGCACACCTATCAAACTGGGGCCTCAGTTTTACAGTGTAAAGGGCTTCACTTAGAGGGAAAAAATTTGGGCAATTGTAGCTTTAAGTTCATCAGTTTGGGCAACTATTAATTAAGGCTCCCACAGGAGTTGCTTTGATGATCCCTGTGGGTCCCTTCCAGCTCAGGATACGTTCTGTTCTCACCACAGAATTCTCAGATGATGTTATTCCTCAAAAGCACCTCTGAGATCCCAGGCTGAGCTGCAGACAGGCAGGACATGCCACTGGCACGCCTACAAACACCTCATGGACTAGATCCTCTCCCTAGGACACTTCTAGCTTGCAAAACTAAAGCTGGCTCAGTCCCTGAGGATGGCAATAGCACTCCTGTGCTAAAACCCCCTCCGTAAGGATTTCTGTGGGAGCTTGGTCTGGCACGTGACATTTGTAGGATTTGTACTGGCAATATGCTGATCCATGGATCTTCCTTCTCAGCAGCACACTGCTGGGTACCTCTGCTTCAGTCTGGCTCTGCAGGCTTCAGTCTGTGCCTACACATCAGCAGCTCATCTGCTGCACACTGTAGTACTCAGAGAGGAACATGTTTGGCAATTAAACCAGAACTCAGTCCTCTCTGCTCACTAAAAGCATGTCACAGAGCTTTCTCCAAACCCCAAACCAGCCTTGCAAATGTCCCACAACACCCTGGTTGGCTTTTGGGCCTCTTGGGTTTTCTCTGACAGATGAGCCAACACAAAATTGAGGCGGCATTCACATCTGCAAGTCAAGTTACTCCTGAAGTCAGAGCCATGATTTCCAACTACTTGGCATTTAGAAGTTACTAAGGAAAAGCAGGGCATTTCTCCCACACTAATCTGTTCTTTGAGGGAAGACTAAAGAGAATAAAGGTGGACACTGCTGTGCTGGCCAATTCCTTGTTGGTAAGTTGCTGCTCAGTCTTTTGCAGCGGACAGAGGAGCTTCTTGGAAGTTATTGGAGTCATGTTTTGATTCCCAGATTTGTATCCACCTAGGGAAAGAACAAACAGAGCCTTTGAAGGCACACTGCGATGCTGCTGAATTAAGTGAAATTTGAAGTTTCAAAGGAATAGAACAAAATGACCCTGCCAAGATCTGCTGCACTTCTACAAATCCCAACACGTTCCCTCTCCCAGAACCAACTAGGGAGTTGTTTGCTATTACAACACAACTTTTGCTTTAATTATGAAAGAAATTACAGGAAGAGAGACTGCTCAGAGAGCTCCATCTCCTCCATAAAGAAGGACTTTCAAATTCAACTCCAGACTTTGGATTCCACTGACGGTGGAGTGAAACTTCGAAGCACTTTGAATATTGGCAGCTACGTTACTCAAGCTGCAGGTTTATCCCTAGGACTCAGGTTCCAGAAGAAATTACCTGCACCTCTGTTCAGTGGAGTACCAAACAGCCTCTCGTAAGCATAATTGAAAATATGCCTTAAAAACTGTCTCTCTAAAGAAGAACAAATATTTTCCATATGACATTTCATAGGTCCTGTGGCAAATTTTAGAAGTTTGAAGGAAATTACCCAATGATAGCTGCTGGGATAAGGAGGAGTATGGCCCCGAAGAGAAATGGGAATCCTCTCATGAAGTGCAAGGTGGCAGGGTAGAGAGAGTTGAACACTCCTGTAGCCACAAGGGAACACAGCCCTTGCACGCAGGCAACGGAAGCAAAGAGAACACCTGGAAAAGAGGTAAGAGGTTAATGGTCAGATAGACAGCAAATGGCTTCAATGTATCGCCTCCAGTCGGGTCCTGTCAATCTTTCTGAGGGTTTTTACTTCCTACCAGAAAAATGGTGTGTGAATATCAAGGTCGGTAAGCTGGGACACAGGGCTGGCCTGGCAGGTCAAACCTGTCCAGTTTGCTTTTCTGTAGTCAGGGCCATCTCACCAACCTGCAGAATTGGTATCACCAGAGCTGACCAGAGATATTATCTATCAGCTGGATTGTAAATGCTTCAGACCAGAGCTATACAGATCTGTTTACTGAGAGGCACTATCTTATCACTTGTTAAACATTAAGTACAGAGGAAGACTGCAATTTATAGATTTAGCATCATAAATCCCATGTCAAGTATGTGCCACCTTATTTCTAAAATAAGAAACACGAATTGGGCAAAATCTCCTACTGATTGTTCCTACCTCAATTCCCTCCTCCCTGTCTGCCTCCAAGACATTCCTGTGCCATGTTTCATAGGTGCAAACTGTCCTAATACATTACTGGATGAAAGGCACATACCCTCCTCCATGGTCAATGATACAACCCTTCAACAACTCCTGGTTCTTCCCACTGTTACTGATCTACAGAAAAAAGTTATAGTCAGGACAATCACTCTCTTCATTACATAATCTCTTTTAACTCTTGCTCCTTGTAAGCGTTTTGTGGAACGAACAGACAGATGAATGAACTATTCCCGCTAATACTTTTCATCTTGCTTTTCTCCTCTTGTCCTCATCTTGAAAATGCAGCAAGGCTAAGTCAAAGAATGACACTTTTCTGAAAAAAAAAAAGAAAAAGTTGCCCTGGGCCTGAAGGTGAGTGCAGGCACACAGGAGTGCAGAAGAGCCAGGGAAGTCCTAACTTCCCCAAACAGTTTGGTTTCAATGTTCCAAGAAGACAATGCTTCAGGACTTGGCTTAAGCACACCAGCTAACTCCTTACCCTGTTCCTTCTCACTGACCAGCTTGGAGAGTTTGGATCTGAGGACTGGAGTGACTGCCATGGAAAGGAACAGAATCCCATAACCTGTGAGAAAGATACAGCACATTAGGGAAAGCTCAGCTGAAAACTAAAGTCTCCAAAGTCAGTCCCAGAAATCTCCAGCTGCGGGCACTTTCTTGCTGCTATATTTAGAACAATTCACCCTCCTGGATCCCATAATGCACTTTAGTCTGTGCCTGCAGTTTAACACAGACACAGACTAATATTCCAGGAACTACATGGATGCACTTTCAACATTAGTGTTTAGCCAACACTGCCATTAACAAGGCACAGCTTCATTGGTGCACAAGGCAGAGCTTCCAGAAGCACCCTGGCCTCCTGCATCTACCAGCACCTCTACGCCAAGCCTGAGATACAGGGATTTAAGAATTCAGCATCACCTGTAAACATCAGTGCTGTTGTAGTAGCGACAGAAATCACAACCAGTCCAGCAATGTTGGAGAGCAGTCCTAGCTCTGCCACCCAGGCATCTTCAAGGCAGAGCTGCAGCAGTCGCAGCCCTCCCAAGCTGCTCAGGTAAGCCACGTAATTAGCGGCAGAGCCGTACCCAATGAGGTCAGAAGTCCAGCAAAGAGGGAAGCCAAGCTCATACAAAACAAAGAGGTCCTTAGCTCCAAAATGCACTGTGACAAGAATAAAGAAAGCCAGGGAGTAAAGGATGAGCTTCCACCTGAAGCTCTGGTGCTCTGGCGCCGTGTACAACCTGTACACAGCCTTATAATGGCTGAGCGTGAACAGCTTGGCCGGTTTCTTCTGCTTCACCGACTCCCGAAGGCAAAAAGCGGCGTAGAGAGTGGCAGCAAGACTGGCAGCAAAGGCGAGCCAGAAGGGGTTGATGTAGCCCTGGGCCTTGCGCCACTGGCCACCGCCTATGCTGGCCAGCATGCCCGCGATGCCCAGGCACGCCTCGAGGATGGCGACCCGGAACGTCCGCGTGCGCCTGTCGCTGGTGTCGGCCACGTAGGCAAAGGAGCTGGCCAGGATCAGGTTGTAGTCTCCCGTGAGGCCGCTCAGAAGGCGTCCGAGGAGAAGGAAGGCGACGTGCAGCTCCAGGTATATGACGATCAGGTAGATGGACGTTTGCAGGGTTATGCCCAATGCCGGCAGGATGAGCGTCGGGCGGCGACCCACACTGTCGCTCCATGGTCCAAAAAGAGTCACGGAGAAGAGACAGACAAAGAAGCCTCCCAAGTTGATGTAGAGGTTCCAGCGAGAGACCAGGGTTTCCACCTCCTGCAGGAGAAACAGGAGGCTGAGGACCTTCACCCAGTGCCACCCTGGGTTCCCCGCTCTCCCAGCTTTCCGCAGGTTCCCCTTTCCCTCCGCGTTCCCTGCTCCCTTGGAGCTCCCTGCTCTTCCCGGACTCCACGCTCCTCCCGAGCTCCTTCCCAGTCCCAGGGGCTCCTCGCTCCCTCAGGGCTCCCCGCTTCCCCGTGCGCTCCCGCTCGCCCGGACTCCCCATNGGGCCGGGACAGGCTCCGCTCCGCCCGGGACGGGCCCCTCCGCCCCGCCCCGCGGGCACCGGGGCAGAGCAGGGGGGGGTTCGCTCCCGTGATGNCCGGACTCCACGCTCCTCCCGAGCTCCTTCCCAGTCCCAGGGGCTCCTCGCTCCCTCAGGGCTCCCCGCTTCCCCGTGCGCTCCCGCTCGCCCGGACTCCCCATCCACCCGTGACTTCCCTCTCCCTCCGTNGGTGGGGTTGGGGAATGCCACCGCTAAAGGGTGTCCCCGAGTGTCACACGCAGGGGTGGGCTGTAGATCCCTCCAGCGCTGCCTTGGGCAGGCTGTGCCGGGGCTGGAGATGGCTGTGCGGGGAAGGGGGTTTCCCTAATGTCCGATGTGAAACCCCAATGACACGGGTTCATGTCGTTCCCTGAGGAGAAGAGAAAGAAAAGGAGAAGAGAGAGGAGAAGAGGAGAGAGAAGAGAGGAGAGAAGCCCCTGCCCCTCTGCTGCCCCACAAGAGGAGGCTGCGGACCAGATGAAGGCTCCCCTTGGTCTTTCCCAGGCTGAACAAAACAAGTGACCTCAGGCACCCCTTGTGTGACTTCCCCTGATGTTCAGCTGTCAAACAGCACCCCCAGCTCCTTTTCCAACCCCTTCCCAGCCACTCTGCCCCAAGCCTGATGGTTGAAGGAATCTGAACTTAAAATTCTGTTTCTTCTTCTCTCCACCCAAAGCAAAAATCAACATTTAAAAAGTGCAGTAGGGTCTGTGAAATGTTGTAGTTATCAACATGTGGTCACTTCTGTTAATTCACAGCACATTAGAAAATAGTTCTTTTCATAAAAGGCAAAATAACTTATAAAGGCAGTTACAAGAGTTTAAGAAGAGGCTTCAGCTGTGCTGTTTGATTTGCCGTGAGGTTTGGTCTGCCTCAAAGAGCAGATCAGCAAGCAAAGACCAAGTCGCTCTTTAGATTCAAAGCACATGGTTTAGAGTAGTATTAGATTAACCCATTTATATAAACTGGAGCACGTAGTTCCAAACTGATGTAAATTGGCATCGCTCCTTTGACACCACCATGGGCCACAGGCAAAGCTGGAACAGGACATAAACCATTGGTAACACACTTAGAGAGCTCATTTATAGCATGTTTGAAAGTATTGTGACTCACGTGGTAGTGGAAACCATCGCTGTGGGTGTGTTGCTTCTGAAGAACAGGCACCATTCGTCAGCTGAAACCCTTCCACTTTGTTATTTACACTCCACAGATGAGGCTGCAGCTGGAGGCCAGTCTTCGTGTAATAAAGAAGGAAAAACCATCTGTTCTTTTAGATTTTCATTGCAACCTTAGGGCATAAGAGCAAAAAGAAATTTAAAAAATACCTTGCTGCTGGCTGATTTTGTCACTACACCTTTTCAGACACTAATTAAACATTAAATGGATGCAAAACGTGGGGGAATATAATTAATTTGAAAGCTCCTTCGCATTCTTTTTGCACCAAGAGCGAAATGCCAAAGCTCAGGGCTGGCATTGAGTATCATGATGCTGTTTGTTGTGAGCAGTATGCCCAGGCTGGGCTTGTAGGAGAGCTGTGAGTTTGCAGTTCTGGCAAAGGACACCCCAGATTTTCCATCGTAGGCGTGTCGTTGAAAGAAAACAAGCCCTGGCAGAAAAGGGATGAGAGGCAGAAACAGCAGAAGCTCTATGTGGAGCTGACATCAGATGACCTAATGCCTGTGCTTCCCTTTTGCTCTCTCTGCCTGAGTAAGCTATAAACAGCACCAAGACAATTTATACCAATAAAATGGAAATGTTATCACCATTAGCTGAGGGATGCACTTGTATGATCTACCAAATGAAGCCATCAAAGTGACATTAACAAGACTTTAGACTTTAGACTTTAGAAGTTCAGATCTGTTCCTGCAGATTTACAGCATCAAGTAATTCACAGCTTGTATTTTAGAAGTTTCCTGCAACTGGGACAAGAATTGCTGGTAATTTCCCTGTAGCATCTTTTTTTCTTTAAGTTTCTTTGGCCCCAATATATCCTTCAAGTTCCCAAAGCTGTGCCTGCAAGGTAAACCTGCAAGATTCAAAAAGTGGGGGGGAAAAAGTGGCCCAGTATCTGCAAAGTGATGCCCTGTAGCCAAGATTTTCCCAATCCCTTTCTGCACGGGGAGACTTGATGTGGTACCTGGTGACACGAGCTCTGCCCAGCAGATCCTGCTACCCAAAGTGAATTTCTCTGTCAATATAATGTTTATAACGTTTTGTATCGGTGTTTCTAATCCCTATATTTGAGTATTACAAATACAGATGTGATTTTCAGTGTTCTACGTATTTTTGGAATGATTTTCAACCTATTTTGGAGGGAGCAGATTCTCTTTTTTATTGGAGGAATAGCAGTTCCTATTCAAAGAAGCCATTAATATTTTTTTCTAGAAAAACCATAGGTTATTTCAGGATGCTTTTAGGTCTACAAGGAGTTAACTCTGTCCTAGATTTCTTAAATCTTCCTTCCAGGAAGATTGTCTTAAGAAATTCCCTGGTCTGACACTCTTTGCTGTCCCCTCCCTTCTTTGTTCTCCTCCTTCTTTCTCTGATTACAGTTCCAAAAACAACACCCAATCTCCTGAGGTCAATGGTTAATATTCCCCAGTGTTTATATAGTCTCCAGCAGCAGATCCCAGGCCTTTCAGCACTGGGCTAGCTCCAGCACCATGGGTTCCTTCTTCCAGGTGGTCCTGGCCTGCAGGAAATACTTAATCATCATCTTAGTACCCCTCATTTCTCTTGCTCTGCCTCTGGCTGTGCATACCAAGGTAAGATTTTTTTTTTTTTTTTAAATTCAATTTAAAGCCAAATCTGCACCTCTCAGAGCTGCTCCTTTTTCAGAGAGCATTCATCTATTGTTTGAAGATCTCTTTTTCCTTTTTTTTGGAGCAGACCCCTACGGATATTGGGGCAATATAAAAGCAATGGTGGATGGACAGATACATCTGTGATTGCATCTTCCAGAAGAACACTCAGTGACATGGGATTTTGTGACTTTTTGCTTCGCCCCTGACTGATTTAGCAAAGGGCTTTTTATGTTGAGGATTATGTGTGCAAACCTAAGTTGCAATTTAAGGCTCAATTCTCCAGCAGTATCCAGTCCATATCTTCTTTTGTCTTGTTTCCTTGTTCTCATTGCTGCGTAGAAGAGGCATTTTTATTGCTCAGATGGACAAAGCCTTCTGATACATAAAGAAAAATAATAGGTACTTCACTTGTTTTAGCATATTTCTGTAAGAAGCTTCACAAACAAGCATTTTAAATTTAAAATGCCAAGTTTTGGAAGACGCCTTGCTTAGGTTTCCTTCAGAAAAAGTTAACTACAAGGAGTGGTAGTAGTGAGGCAGGTATTTCTGAGACTTTTGTAATTTTGATCACTGATCTGGGACATTGATCTAATCTCTGGCCTCCAGGGCTGTTATTACAGCTCCAGTATCATGAAATAACTCGTCCCAATCTATCTCTCCTGTTGCTGCTCTTTGCACATCAAGTCGTAGCTCTTTCCTCTGGTCTCTGCCTGTCCCTGTCTCCTGATTCCTGCTGACTCCCAATTTATAGTCGCCTTCTCCAAGCTTCATTCTCCACTTCACTAATCTCTCTCTTCCTCCCAGCTCAGTTTCGGAGCGTTATCAGAGACTTTGGATCTCTGACCTGAGGATTGTGAGAGAATGATAGTGGCACTGGCTGGAGGTGCGATGTAGTAACTGATTAGGTGAGGCCTCTTTTCCCCTCACTGTACAAATAAAATTACTTATCACTTAAGATATTACTAAGAAAAACAGGAAAAGTTCTAAGGAGCCAGAGACTTCTTTTTTTTTGTCCTGAGGCCAGGAGTTCAAGCTCACTTGCTGGAAGCTTTGCTACGTGCAATAAGTCCTTGGTGTTACCGGTGGAATGATTTGGCAGTCTTGGCTCAGTTCCTCCTTGGAAATTACTCTCTTGGATTTCAATATGGTTTCTAACAATACAGGAATTTAAAATACCCTGGACTTTTCCCTTTGCAATCTGAAAGAAGGTTTTTTGGGGGGTTAGAATTGTGCACTGTGGCACTGCTGAGCAGGTACCAAGGTAAGATTTACACACAGCAGTGTGGGCAGGCAGCTCACAGGATGGAATTTCACATTTTTCTGTTCTGTTGAGCTATTAACCTGCCCCATAATGACATAGCACTGGACACCAAACTATTATAATTGAGAGCAAACTATGCTAAAAATTTTGCTTAAAGACAGACTAATGTCCTTAAAGGACAACTGACTTGGTGAAGAGCCTGTTCACAGCAGGATGGAAGACAATAACACTGCGCCTATGATACATCTCCCAAAACCCTGTTAGGGTCTCTCAAAAGGCATCCACCAATGTCTTTTAGTAACAAAAATGGATAAAAAAGGATGATCAACATGAAAAATTTGCATTGGAAAATTTCAGTGCTTGATGGGATGGATAATTAAGGTTGTTACTGCTCTCATTCAAAGATAAGGCTCATAAAGGCATATTTTCATCTCTTCATCAATCCCTTTCAGATTTACCCCTCCAAATTGCCTGCTTTGGTAATTCACCACCTAGATCTGCTGTCTTCTTATTTCTTCCAGACTGCTCAGCTCCCTGTTCATCCCCTTTACCAGCTCTGTAACCTCATTGCCGTGTTCAGAAGTCCTGAACATGTTCTGAAGCATCACAAACTCAATCCTGGCAGCCACAATTCCAGCTTCTTGGTTTAATCCTCTGTGAGCCAACCTCAATAAGCATCACTGCAATTTCATTCATACTGTCCAGTATATTTTAGTGGGCATCTTTTATCCAAGACCAAACAACCACATTTTACCTCCTTAGGATTTCCTGTTATCAATTATTGCATGAGTTGCAGAATGGGGAAGACACCAAAACCTGCAATATCACTTCTTGCTTTTTTCCTCAGCCCAACCATATGAAAATCTGTTGTGACAAGTAACTCTGAATCTTTTCAGTATAAGGACTGGCTTAAACATCTTTGTTTAAACTTTGTAGAACTTAATCAATATTTTCTCAGAAAAAGAGTTCCATGAAATGGAGGATCATACTTCCAACAAACAAGCAAGACAAAGTCAGTGAAAGCTGAAATGACCTGCGATGAGACCATCAGTGAGCCTTTCAAAGCCTCTCCTAAACTAAAAATCCAATGAAAAATTATCAAAGTACAATACAAGGAATCTAGGCTGTTGAAATTAGTTGGGGTTCACCTGTGCCATATCCTGGAACACACAGAGAAAAAGGTGAAGAAGCCTTGACTGGATCAATAACCATTCCTGTAACTCAAGGACGTAAATACAGAATATAACACCATCAGCACAATCAAGGACCCTGTGCAGGAACTGCCAATCCCTTATCATGAAAGGTTCAAAGTCATCCATTTGTTTCTTTCCCTCAGTTCCTATTTTTTTGCCTGCTGGGGACCTCATCTTCTCCTCGGGGTTCTGATAAGGCTGTTGAACAGTTTGTCATTTGATTAGGATCTGCATGGGTCAGAGGACAGACGGGAGAGGAGGACAGGAAATAACCTTTTCTCTAATCCCTTTATCAGGCAATGAATGTAATAATGGGCCGTTGCCTTCTGGAAGCCATGTACAGTGTGTTCTGATTGCGTGTCCCTTTCCCCTGCCAGGAGGCCGAATGTGGTTACGTTATCATAGTGATGGCACTTTTCTGGTGCACGGAAGCCCTGCCCTTGGCTGTCACAGCTCTCCTGCCCGTTGTGCTGTTCCCACTAATGAATATCATGGATTCAACAACAGTAAGAGATCTTACTCCATACATGTTGGCCTATGTATTAATCGGTCAGCTTCTCTTAGTCTGGGATTATTTCCTGGAAATGTTCATATTTATGGTCTATTTATTATTATTATTACTACACTGTGGTGACCCAGGGAATTGGCTGCCTTCTCCATGGAATAGAACTTGCACCAGCCCGGAGTGAGCTCTGGGTGGAGCTGCTCATCTGGAATCAAAGCAAGTTGACTGTTGAGATGCAATCCGTAGTTACTCCGTGCTGATGTTTTGGGAATAATCTCCCTCAGAAAACGCCTTCTCGTGACTATTTCCTCTCCTTTGTCCCACATTACAGGTCTGTCAGGAATATTTGAAGGACACCAACATGCTTTTTATCGGGGGTCTGCTGATGGCCATTGCCATCGAGAACTGGAACCTGCACAAGCGCGTGGCTCTGGGCGTCCTGCGTCTCACTGGTGTCAGGCCAGCCCTGTGAGTACCAGTCATGAAAATGCTGTGGGATAAAGGACTTTATGGTGTTAGTTCCCATCTCCTGCATGAATCGGCAAATTATTCCCGACAAATGCTTTCCTGCAGTCCAAGTGAGAGTGCCTGAGCAAACTTTGCCAATGGGGGTCCTTCGACATGGTACAGACCTAGTGCATCATTTTTTGCTTTCCAAATGTCTTTGGGGGGAGAAATAGCAACAAGAGAGTCAATGCTGCGAAGACAAGGGTGCTGTTAGGCTTGGCCAGGAGCACAGCTTCAGTCAGGAAAGACCACAGCTGAAACACAGAAAACATGGACTCTCTGCCTGCTACACAGACTGCAAAGAGGAGAAAAAATGTGGGGATGATTGTTTTGAAAACAACAAACGTTTTCCAGACTAGAACTCTAAGCTAGGCAGAGGCTACATCACTCTATCTAATCTGTCTCAGCTCATAAGAAGAGGGAATACAGAAGGAAATTACAAAGCAATAGAATAAAAATACATACAAGATAAACCCCTTTTCATCTTTTATATAATCTACATCTCATCTAAAGAATAATTTTGAGACAAATAACAGAGTAATACTAAAATGAGGATTAGAATTTTAGATGAGTAAGAAGAGAATCTTAAATGATAGAGGCGAGATAAAATTACCAAAAAATAGAGATCATCTTCCTTGTGGCTTAAACTGATTGCCATTTGGGATCAAATTTAGCTTGCAATTCCTCTTCAAAATATAATGCATTAACATGTGTTGTTGAGATGGGATGTCTTCCTTGGGAACAGGCAAAATAAGCAGGATCTGACTAAATAAATTGTTTGCTCCAAGCTACTAGCTTCCACTCTCCTAGTCATAAGAATGTAAAAAAACTGGTGGAAATCACAGAAAGAAAAATTAAATCTCACTGTGTCATTCACGAAGTAGATCAGAGCAAGTGGAAGTGCTCAGTGGGAGTTGCCGATCATTTTCCAAACCCAGCATTTGTAACTGAATCTTTGCAAGAAAAATAGACTATGTATTGCAGTGCTGAGTTCTGATCCAGCTTTTCCAAACCTTCTCATTCCAGCCTTCTCATGGGTTTCATGATCGTGACTGCCTTCCTGTCCATGTGGATTAGCAACACAGCCACCACTGCCATGATGGTCCCCATAGCACAGGCAGTGCTGGAACAGTTGCACAGGTCGGAAATGGAGTCCAGCACCACTGACCAAGTGTCTGAAAATGTCAACAAAGCCTTCGAGCTGCAGGAGGAAACCACACCTGCTAACTCCAAAGAAATAAAGGAAGAAATAAAGGACGAAATAAAGGACGAAATAAAGGACGAAATAAAGGAAGAAGGTGAGATGGAGGATGACCTGATGCCTTCTTCACTGTCATAAGAGTTGATGAGTGTCTTCCATGAACCACACAAAACCACAATCATTTCTACTGGCTTGATTGAAGTTAGAAATAGCTCAAAAATATGAAGACATAATAACTAATTGATAAATCAGCCAAAAGTAAGAATTCTCCATTAGCTGAACACCTTACATTAGGTTTGATACTTCCCTGTATATTTATGTTACTAGTTCAATTATTGTCTGCTCTGTAACTTGTCAGTTAATATGGAATTCCCAAGGGAAAATGTTGGGCCTATTTCAAGCCAGAACATTAGGGATTAAAATGATCTTTCTAATCCAAAACTACACAAGCAACAGTATCTCTTTACCTGTCTTGCCCTTTTCCTCATCTTTGAGACAACTCCAGAAATTCTGAAGGTAAATCTCAGTACCAGCAGTCAGGTGCTGGTGCAGAACAAGTTCTCTTCAGCCCAGCTCCTCTGGTTCTGTTGCAACCCCCTGAATTTTTACCTCTTTCCCCTCCACATGCAGTTCAGACATCACCCTTTTTCACCAAGAAGTGTCAGTAATATGGGCGGAAGATCAAAGGATTAACAATGCCAGCCTTAAAATGAGGAAATTTGGTTCCTTCATCTTTGAGCCCATTGTGTCCTAGCCTTGAAATACCGAGCTGTGCAGGCACAGTATCTATTCTTGTCCAACCTGGTTTCTGCATCTCTTTTGATCCTTGGGATCTAGGTAGTAGTCATGTCCTGACACTTGAGGAAGACAGAAAGGGGAATGAAGATGAGCTAGAGAAGAATCACAAGAAGTTCTCCAAGGGAATGTCTCTTGCTATTTGTTACTCAGCCAGTATTGGAGGGATTGCAACTCTGACTGGGACAACACCAAATCTGGTACTGCAAGGACAAATTAATGAGTAAGTCTGGTTGAATGTGGGATTACATACCCACTAAACTGCAGCATTCTGTACAGCTGACTTCCAGGCAGAACGCAGAAGGAAAATACCAATTTGGTAACTGCTGAGAAGTGAGCTCCTCTTCCTTAATGGGCCTCAGAGTACCTCCCCTTTTCTGATTCGTTAAGTAAACACAGAAGAGAATGTGGAATTTTGGATACTAACAGCCACCTGCATTTTACAGCATCTATCCGGAAAATGGCAATATCATCAACTTTGCCTCCTGGTTCTCCTTCGCCTTCCCCACCATGATTGTGTTACTGGTTTTGGCGTGGATTTGGCTACAGATACTGTACTTGGGCTTTAAGTGAGTAGTCTTCACCCACCCGCTGATGGGCCTGTGATCAAGGACTCGTTGCCCTGGTGTAACACAAGTGATCCTTTTATTGACGAGGAAAGTCACACAAGTGACAAGTTCCTCCCATACAACAGAGACAAGCAGAACTCCACACTCAGTGCCGGTTAAAATTCTGCAACCTTTTCTCCGAGGAATCAAATCACAGCTAAATATACTCTGTAGATGAAAATAGGAATTTTTAACAGCACATGACCTGTTCTCTGGCAGTGCTGCGCTTCAAAGCAGGAAATTGAGTTTTACATAGAGCTGGTAAATGCCTTTGTGATGAGAGTTTCTTCAGACCTAGAGGATTAATATTGTGCTGGTTCCAATGCTAATCACCCCACATAACCAGCTTGCACTACATACCTGTTTAATACTCAGCCTATCACATTTATATTATATATTATGCTTTTGTATTTTACATGGAAACAGTTGTGTAATATCTGAAATGGTACTTTAATCTTCAAATTCCTCCTTTAAAGATCTCATTTTCTGTCATTTTAAAAAGGTTGGCAATTCTTTACTTCCTAGTGGGCATATAGCCTTGTCAATCACACTAACATTTCCCTGGTCTAGTGGAAGGTGTCCCTGTCCAACAGCAGGGGCTTGGAATGACATGGTCTTTAAGGTCCCTTCCAACCCAAATCACTCTGTGATTCTGTAATTTTTCCCCATATGCTCAGATGGCACAATTTTTTAATATTTAAATAACGAGGTTTTAGGGGCAGGAAGCTTCTTTCTGATCATCTTGGCAAGCCATGGTACAGTGCAGTTACTGCCCACCATGGCTGCTGATGCTATGATTGCAATATATTTAATTTCAAAATTCATATATGTAAAAGACATGATGACTGAGTATAAGGTTTGAATTCTTAACTCTGAGGATATTTGGCAAATTTCTGTGATATTTCTTGTCCATTTCCTTCTAGTTTGAAGAAGAATTTTGGTTGTGCTTCAAGTCCCGCCGTCAAGGCTAAGGAGGAAAAGGCCTATGCGATCATCAAGGAGGAGAGCAAGAAACTAGGCAGAATGAGATTTGCAGAAATAGCTGTTTTGGTCCTCTTCATACTCCTGGTACTGCTCTGGTTTACAAGAGAACCTGGGTTCATACCAGGCTGGGCAACAGTTCTTTTCAACAAGGATGGTAAAAGGTACTCCCACTTCTTACCCTCACTTCGACTAAAATGAAGCAGTCTGGATTTTATCAAAATGAAAACACTAAACATCTGACTGGTCTATTGCAGCTTCGTCACTGATGCTACAGTTGCCATCTTCTTTTCAGTTTTGTTGTTCATCGTCCCTTCTGACTTTTCCAAAAATAACAGAGAGCAAACAGGTGAGTTTACTGAGGCATCAAAAATCGACAGTCAGAATAGGTGCACGGGAAGTTTTACAACTGCGGTTTACAAAGGAAATTTCACATATTAAATACTATTTCAAACTGCTCTTCCTGCATAGCTACAGCTTTGTGTGTTTAGGTTTGGCAAGGCACATACCTCATAAAAGTTCTGTTTCTCCTAATTCATCTAAGTAGGGAAGCTCTTGCCCCAGCAGTGTTCCTGCCTCTGGTGTGCACATATGTAAAAACTTCTGAGGCTGGAGCAGGGAATACCTGACTTCAACAAACACAGTTCTGCAGATATGTCGCCACACTTAACTCACTCCTCCCTGCATTCTACTGTGCTTTTGGAAGCAGCTACGGATCATTCCTTAGTGGTTGTGCAAGTCAAGTTTTAAAACTTTTGTTGATGAGGCTGTTAGGATTTGCTTCAGGAGATAATTCCAGATCTTGCTGACAGAAGAGCTTCCTGATGTTCAGACTAAACTCACCTCCCACCAAGGAGTCCTCTTTTCTTTGGAAAATGTCGCGTGGCTTACAAAATCTCTTGGGTTTCAGGTGGCAGGTCAAAATTCCGAGCACCTCCACCTCTCCTGGACTGGAAAGTAGTTCACCAGAAAATGCCATGGAACATCGTGTTTTTGCTGGGAGGCGGCTTTGCCTTAGCCAAAGGCAGCGAGGTAACACTTACCTGGGGCTTGTGTCTTCCTGGGCGTTTTCCACCTTGCTCCTCACGCCGTCCCACGACACAAGAGGGCACACTGGGAGCATCCAATGTACCTTTCCTCAGCTACTGGCCATGGGAGGGACCTCGCCATCCTTAGGGGGAGTCCTGGGATTAGAACAAGTCCTTATTGTTACCTGTGCAATGGGCGACATGATTAACTGCGTTTCTAGAAAAGTGCGTGAGCAAGAAACTACCCAAACGCATTAAAGTTTCTTTTAAATAAAATTTAATTGACGGGGCAAGTATGAGGAGATAATGTACCCAGGATGGGTCTCCAAACTGTTTCAAACAAACTACTTGTGGAAACGGGATTTAAATTAAACTATTAGAAGAGAAATGTAGAGCTTGTTAAAGAACCTTAGGGAGCAGATAAAAGAGCACATCTGGCAGTCAGACTGAAGGATGTGCTGCTGTGCTTCTGCAGGAATCTGTCAGGAGTCCAGTGCTACACATTGTTTGACCTAAATGATGGAACAGACAATACCTAATGTATTTATTTAATATATATTAAATATGTATATAGACAGTAAAGAAATTGGAAAAGGCCTGGAAATACTAGTTTTGAATTCAAGGATCAAAATTAATTTTAAAAATGTTGGACAAGGAAAGCTTTAAGAAATTACTTTAATTTATTGTAGAATAAGTAATTCAATGCATCGAGGCTGCTGCAGAAAGCCCAGAATGACAGGGAAGATCCTGGTACTTTCCAGTGACTGAGAAGAATGGAGGGTGTGAAAAGCTTCAGATAATTATCAAGATCTCAGACAATGTGATGAACTCACATTAAATCACTAGAACATCTGCTAAGATAGATGAAAATATTTTAGAAAATACGTAATTTCGAAGATCTTTGTTTACATCGAAAAGCACACCAAATATATAATGTATAACATGATCTGAACAGAGAAATAATTATTTGTTATCAATTAGGCATATAAACACAGTATCTTCTTTTATCAAAATCTTTGGAAGGGAAAGCTTGTTTATTTTTATTTAAGCTACCTAAAAATCCTGTCTATGAGCATGGGCTTTTACATGTTTTCACAGAGATCAGTTTGTATGAGAACTGCTGTGAGAAGGGAAGGTCGAATTGACATGAGAAACTGTAACTGGACTGCAACGTGGTTATTTCTTCTCCAACCCACTACCCTGACTGCCCTCTTTTCTCTGTTACAGGCATCTGGTCTGTCTTCATGGTTAGGTACCCAACTGACCCCTCTGCAGACAATCCCTCACCCAGCCATTGCTTTCCTCTTGTGCCTCCTCGTTGCCACCTTCACTGAGTGCACCAGCAATGTGGCCACCACCACCCTCTTTCTGCCCATTCTGGCTTCAATGGTAAGTTCCAGCACCCCAAAATGTTCTTATAAGAGCAGCTTTCAACTCTCCTCCAAGCCTATACCTGCTCAATTATCAAAACTAACAGGCAGACAAAGCCAAGCACTGGTTTGTGCATCTAATCAGGGATACAATAAAGCATACACATGTGTATGTGTGTGCATGTACACACACACACACACTGTGCTTAGTTTAACCTTTCTGAAATCATTGCTGGTGAAAAGTAAAGGGATTAAATTCATTGGCATATTAGACTTTGCCTTCTGGCCTAAACAACCCCATGAGGTCACTGCCAGCTGTACTTGTTTTTTTCTGCATGGAGACAGCAACAGCGGCATTTGCTTCCCTGCAACATTCCATTACTGTATTTCACTCTGACCACTGGCCTTCCACAAGTCTCTGAAGGTGATAGCATGACCTAATTCAGACCTTTTGCATTTTCACAGAAGATTCCTGTTGCTGGGATAGATATAGTTGTGCAGCACGAAAAGCTGGTTGGAGAAAGAGACTGAAATAAACTCCTCCAAAATCTTTTTAAATAGGCCACAGACTCCAGCAAACCCCTAAATTGATCCACTCACCTTCATAGCTTGGGCTTTCCTGTCTCCTCTGATAATTTAATTTTGTTCTTAACCAATTTGAAGCAACTTCACATTTTTCCCGGGTTTTAGAGTTGAACACAACTATTATTATCCATTTATACTACAGCATCTGGAACACAAAGCCCTGACCACAAAAATCAATTCTTGCATTTGCTGCGTGAAGACATTTGTTAGAAGTGTCTAAAGGGGCACCAAAATATCAGTGGCTGCAACGTTTGGGAAGAACGAGGTTTCTGACATGGACAAATACAACAAGTTTTCTGCCAAAAGATTTCAATGCATTTTTGCGTGTTGAAAGCACCATCTTTGCTCTCCCTTCCTGCACAGGCTGAAGCAATTTGCCTCAACCCGCTCTATGTCATGCTGCCCTGCACACTTTCTGCATCGCTGGCGTTCATGCTCCCAGTGGCCACTCCTCCCAATGCCATTGTCTTCTCATATGGACAGCTCAAGGTTATTGATATGGTAAGGAAAACCACGTTCTTTTCTGAATTTTCGCCTCTAGGGTTGACCTTTCCCTTTTCCAATATTGGCTCTTCCTGGAAGAGTGTTAGAGAACTTACTGTGCTCGGTTTATGTCAAATGGAAAGGAGATGTGTGTGCAGTAATAAAGGGTCACACTGTCTCTAATATCCACTCAGAACCTTATAAAAGTGCTGTTGAGCTCTTAAAGAACAGCCACGGCCTCTTGAAGATGTTCCAATAAGAGCTGAGAATGAGAAATGGCAATGTCTAACTGCTTGAACAGCCCAAATGTAGAGCGTAGGGGTGTCAAAGAGCCCTGTTGTGTGGACAGTCCTTCTGCAGGGATGGGGAACATCCTGGCACATCTCACTGGGCTGCTCTGATGTCCTGAGAAATTGCCGTGTTAAAGAATGACACCAATGCCATGTCTCTTGGTAACTTTTCTAACTTAGAATTGATCCAAGAAGAAATCCAAAGTAACATTAGAGACAAATGGCAGGTCAGAAGAGAAAATAAGTCCGCCATAAGTGGATTAAAAGGAATTCAGGACTTCTAGTTAAGGAGTTTTATCCACTGGAAATGTATTTCACCCCAGTACAAATTATATTTGTGAAGAAAACCAGCTTAAATGTAATTTGATGGAGCTGTGAAAAAAGAACCAAAGAGAAAATCTAACCAAACAGACAATCCTAACCAGCAAGGGAGGAAAAATTGCTCAGCTGAACTAACAGCCCTTCCTTTTCATAATTCTAGGCCAAAGCTGGGTTTGTACTCAACATTCTGGGAGTCCTGACCATAACTCTCTCCATCAACACCTGGGCTTCATCTTTGTTCCAGCTGCAAACTTTCCCATCTTGGGCAAACAAGACAGGCACGTGCATATAATGTGGGGAGACAAAGGAATCAAGGACAGAGCTGCAATGAGAGCAGGGCGATCACCCAGGTTTTCCAAGGCAGTGGTTACGAGTCAGGGCTGTTCTGTGGAAAAGGACAAGCCTCCTGCTGATAACAGCAGTAAACCAGCCCAACAGTGCTCTTTAGCTGGCAATCTGGTCACCCCAGCAGTAAGACAAGGCAAACTTTGGCTTTTCAGCTGTCCCAGGACCCTTTAGATTTTCTGTCTCTGCAGGGGTGTTTTCCCCAAGTGCTTTTCCACTCTGTCTGTAAAGCTGGAAATCTTCAGTGAGAAAGAAGGAAGTTGTTTGTGTGTGTATATATATATAGAAAAGGAAGGTGAGAGACTGTATTCCTGATTTCATGCACAACTCACACGACTATTCACCTGTATATGTGTATATGTTCAAGCTGTACATGATTGTTATATATTCTATGGGCATTGACAGCATTACAGACAAATCAAGTACTGTCAATTCCTATTTTTGAAATATATTTATTTGAAGTCCCCTTGTTATGAATGTAAAAGTCTATTTTTTTCCCCAGAACATTCGCCCCGTTGTTATTTATGTCAGATTACACGCTGCAAGGTCACAGTAAGACCAGTAATACTCTCCTGAGGAGGAGAGAATCTCTGTATCCTAAAATATATATGATTAAATTAAAGATTTTTTTTAAATGTACCCCTGTGTTCTGGAGAATTTTTTAATTATAGGTATATCACTGCTTCTGTCTTCCATGTATTAACTGCCTGTCTGTTTCCTTATTTAAAATACCTTTAAGCAGTCAGAGAAATTTGCATAATTGATTTTTCTCTTATCTTGAAAGTGGTAAACACTTTATTATTATTATTATTAAGAGTTCAATTTTCCTGGAATGCCAAACCGAAGATTTTCCTTTTTAAAAGCCTGTAATACTGTTAATATTTAATCCCTGTTCTGCTGAAACTGACTTTCAGTAGCCCATAAAATCCTAATGACCAAACTGGGAGAGATATTGGAGTATTCAAAGACACCCTGCCAAAACAATCTCTTAGTCCCATAACTGAGGTTGGGTTCAGACAGAGCAGTTACTCAACACATGCCCCTGAGGTCTGCACTGAAATCTTTCTTCTGTTGCTGCCTGTCTACATTTTGCAGAAAATGTTGCACTTCTGAAATCCCACTTGGGTGGGAGCTCCACTGATTCCAGGAGGGAATTTCACTCTGAAATAGTATGTGCTGCTCAAAATCTTTCTTCTTTCTTTCTCCATCCTCTTACTGGGAGACAAGGGCAGCGTGCAGTGCACATTTGACTTATAAAATGGCAGAATTCACTGACCTGCAGTAGTTTCTCTCCAGTTCCAACTCTCCAGACAATTCTGGTGCCTGTCGGTCACCGATCCCTCTGCACTGGTGGTTTCACTGGCCAGTTGCTCTGGGAAATCACTGTCATGGGAAGAACAGCCTGGTATTAACCCTTCAGTTGCTTTAACAGAGAGTATTTTGATTTGATGGGGGATAGGGATCCAACAGAGTATCCCCAGCACAAGAAGGAAAGGCATTTATTCTCTGTTGCTAATGAGCTCCTGGGTAATTGATTTCAATCACATAATGACTTGTTCAGGTCACTGCTAAACCACTCTCCTTTCCCTTGGCATTTACCTCTATCAAATAGCATCTAAATATTTCTAAACATTTTCGTTACCTTGCTCACCCCGTGTCTGAGGACCTAAAAACGACAAACTCAAGCAGATGATTTGCTGTGAGCCTCTCCCTCTTTCTCTCTTTGTCTGCAGCACCAGGGCAGTGTGCACTGCTTTTGTTTTGCTTTTTGTTTTCTTTGAAAGACTCACACCGAGTTTACACGTCCTTCTAAATTACTGCTTAGCTAAGCAGGAAAGGTGGAATCCTTATAACATTTCCCATCGGCCTCTCCTTCCAGCCCTTTAAAACTGTGTTATGATTCTTTGAAGTCTTTTCTATTAGTCCACATTATTCAGAGGCTGTGGTGTGTGTAAGTACCTGCAGGAGCACAGGTGCAATCTTTATGCCAATCTCAAGAAGAAAGAAAGAAGAGAGACATCAAGTAGCGCAGAGTGTCACGGGGCCAACCCATTAGTGCTGGGTGTTCCGTGTTCATTAGCATGGATGAGTACATAAAGGTTAGAGACCTACCAGAGAATGTCTGCAGAGAAAGTTACTGAAGGGGAGCACAAATGCCCAGCTTTTTAAAAAATATGGGTGAGAAGAAGAGAAGAAGAGAAGAAGAAGAATACCAGGGCATAAAGAGAACTGCAAGTTTCATTACCAGTTTCCACCTTGAAGTGATGGTGGCACTGGGCACTTTATTGCCTTGGGTGTGTCTGAGCTCAGGACCAGTCAAGGTACAGCTAAATATAGTGTGCTTGTGCAAAAGCCAGTAACACTACTAAGAATTTTCATAATTTTCTAAGCAAAGCAGGCAGAAAGTGTTTCTAAGCCCCATTATTACCCAGATCACCTTTGAAGGGTGGTTCCCCATTATGTTTCCAGATATTGCCCTCAAGGAGTGGCTCCATTTCCCATTGTGTGATCAAATTTCACAATCTGCTGCGAAACTGCCAGCTCAGCACCTGCCGTACTTAGGTGTGATTTCCAAGGCAGCTCTTCCTTTCCGAGTTGACACCGAGTTTGTGTTACACAGGAGTTGCGAGTGATAAATTCAGTAATGAGAAGGGGATGTCTGCCTTTTTCCCTGCCTGGCCTAAGAAGCAAGTGCTCTACAAAACCACAAAATGCAGGTTTCCCACAGTATATTCCAGTGAGTAAGTGGGTGACTCGCAGTCACCTCCTCCATTCTCCCTGGAGTGATGGTGCTGTCTTGCCTCGCCTCGCCCAGGCACACGAGCACACACACACAAGCTCTACAGGCACATACATGTACACCAAAGGGAATATGAAGGACTTACCCCGGTAAACACACACATTTCTATGACCACACCGCAAAAGCAGGTGAGCTTTAAGCAGGCTAATGAAAAATCCCTTGCACTTGAGAAAGGCACTTCGTCGTAAACACCTCGGCAGCAATTTGTAAAGTGGCATGTAAGTGATGCAAGGGGCACTGAAATCATAAACAGATTTAACAGGACACATGGCAATTTAAAAGCCAAACCAGGATAAAGCCAGCACATCTTTCTAATCCTCAAATTGGTGTGGAGAAACCAAAAATTTGTCTCCCAGTCACTTAAAAGGTATTGAAATGAACTTTAAGGAAGACTTGCTGTATGGCACTGACACCTAGAAAGATGCCCAAATCTTACAATTTAATTCCTCAGCTTCCATTAAAGTAAATAAAATCTACTTTGAGTAGATTTTTATAATAAAATGGGCACAAAATAGATCTCAGAAAGTTGAAAATTATTTTCAGAAAACTAAATACAAACCACAAGGTTCTGTGTTTTATCCAATGGTCAGCAGCATGTATGTAACTATGGATCTTTCTCCAGGGGCTGTAAGAGGAGTTTCAGTTGTGTCCTTGGAGGAAATTCCTCCCTTGGATAACTATGGCATGTTGGCAGCAGTGTGAGTCCATTTGGCTTATTTTATTCTAGGAATACAACCCTTTGCCCTTAATTAATACATTGCATTTAGTGTTTGCAAAGGCAGAAAGAGAATTTAAACTTTCTACAGTGATGAAGAGCTAAAGAGCAGTAAACAGAAACACAAGGACTTAAGAAACACAAAACTTGTAATCATCCAGGAATTTCACAACCCTCTTTTTTTCTTTTTTTTTTTTCCAACATGGGACCAATAAAACTATTTACAACTTGATTCACTGAACTTTATGGTTTAAGTTCATAATAACCAAGGTGCCAAAGTCTGGAAATGAAGTGGTTTGAATGTGCTAATCACCTGGTGTCCAAACTAACAACTGTTTAATAGAAGTTAATCATTACTGTCAATGCTGTACATTTTCTCCTATTAAGGAAACATTTAATATTATTTATCCTTTAATCATACTAACAGACCGAAACCATCCAGGTGCCATCTAGGAGGTGCGGGTCCACTCACCACATGTCATCTAGAGGCTGCAGGCACTGCACCAGGGCATGCCTGGGATCCCCAAATCCAGGCCAAGCACCTTGATCTTCCTTGGAAAACTCCCTTAAATAGCTGTGGGGGAAGGAGTGGAATGAAGGAGCACTTCTCATAAAATCGATTTAAATTGTCAAAAGGGACCAAACCCCCCCCCCAAAACACCCACCCTGAAGTACAAACTAATTTGAAAATAGAAAAGGATTTCACCTGCTGGAAGTTTATATCCTTCAGCCGACCTCAGGTTAGTACTGAGGCTCTCCTGTCAACAGAGCAGCGCTACAGGAATTTTCTCACTTCCCTTGATCCCAGTCCAGTCCACGAGAAACAAAACAATTTCAAGTTTTCCCAATATCTGCCACTGGGACTGAGGGCCTTCCATTCTTTGGAAGGGAATGAAAAGCTCTGGGACACCCAGTTTCGGTAATTCTGCTGATTACAGAGCTTCTTATTTCTTTCTATAAAGCAAAAGGAGAAGTGGTCAGAGCTGTCCATGAAACTAATGTCTCTGTTAACATGGAATTGCACAATGTGAGCTGAGCAAGGTGTGTGGAGAAGGAGAATTCTGTTGGTACAGTTAACTGTTATGGCACCAGTTTTCCCAGTTGCCCATCAAGGGGATCATAGAGGGGATCTTACTGGTTATTCTGGGGCAGTTGTTCCTGCAAAAGGAAAGTCACATTTCCCTTTTTGCTCTAGGACTCTCCTGATGAGACTTGCCAGAAAACTGAGAAAGGATCCTCTTTATTTTTTGAGATGTCTGTCACCTGAAGGGAGTCTGAATTTTCCTCCTTGCTCTTACCTCTGGCAATATCATTCCTGCTACATGAAACATGCAATCATAAATCACTTGTCTGCCTCGCAGATAACACAGTTGTACAATGTGAGCTTCCTCACACCTGTGTTTTTGCTTTTCTCCTTAGACCTAAGCAAGTGGTGGAGTGGCATTGAGAGCTGCAACTGGTTCCCTAGAAATAGTAGTCTCAGAAGATACTGCCTAACCAATCTGAAATAATCTTTGTAATTCCTTTAGTGTTACAGCTTTATCACCAAGGCTCCCTAGAAGAGAGTAACATCATCAGAATTAGTTTTGATGACTTTTAGACACCTAGGGATGAAGACAGAATAATTTTTTCTTAATTTAAGGTGCTCTAACAGTAGATAGGATGCATGGTGTATGGAAAAGACAAAAGCAAATTTCTGAAATATGTTCAGAAAAGACTGAAGTAGAGCTGCCAGAAAGGAGNACACGGCATTTCATTTCTTTTTGCTGCCAGTTTACATCCCATCTTTATGGAACACAAATGTGGCATTAAGGACACTTGTCCTGTCACGATGCAGTTGTATAAAAAACCATCAAGATAGGGGACAGAGCTGAGCAGGAGGAGTCTCCCATCCCCTTAGCTCCCCCAGTAAAAGTATAATACAGGAAAATCCATTTGCATTAACCATAACAAGTCTGTGTGTCAGGTTCTCCTGAATACAATTGTTTGGCATTTCTAGGGAAACAGAGAAGAAGAAAAGAGGGGTATAAATAAAAAGAATATATTATTTTTTTTCCATAAGAATACATTTCTTTGTATCATGAGAATGACAGAAAAAGATGGTTGGTGTTTGTTAAGACAGCAGCCCTATGAGTAGGAACAAGGTAGCTGAAATTGCAAAGCTGATTATATGAGACCAAACATACAATATGACATCATACATGTATCTCATGTACGAGACCAAACTGTTTAGGTTGGTAAAGACCTTTAAGATCATCAGGTCTAACTGTTACTCCAGCAATGCCAAGCCCACCACTAACCCACACCACCAAGTGCTACATCTACATGGCTTTTAAATCCCTCCAGGGATGGTGACTCCACCCCTGCTCTGGGCAGCCTGGGCCGGGGCTGGATGACCCTGTCAGCAAAGACACGTTTCCTGAAATCCAATCTTACTAAGGCTGCACTCAATCCCCTCATCCAGACCATTGATAAAGACATTAAGCAGGAGTGGCCCCAGTACAGAGCCCTGGGAAATACCCCTGGTGGCCAGTCCCGGATGGGTGTAACTCCATTCGGCACCATTCCCTGGTCTGCAGCCAGCTTTTTACACAGCCAAGAGTGCACCTGTCCCAGCCATGAGTAGCCAGTTTCTCCAGGAGAATCCTGTGGGAAATGGTGTCAATGCCTTTCCTAAAGTCCAGGGAGACACATCACAGCCTTTCCCTCATCCACTAAGCGGGTCACCCTGTCATAGAAGGAGATCAGGTTGGTCAGGCAGGACCTGCCTTTCATAAAGCTGTGCCAACTGTGTGTGATCACCAGGCTGTCCTGTACATGCCATGTGATGGCACTCCAGGTGATCTGTTCCATAACCTATCCTGGCACCAGGATCAGGCTGCAGTTCCCTGGAACCCCAGTCTGACCCTTCTTGTAGATGGGTGTCACATTTGCAAACCTCCAGTCAACCAGGACCTCTCCAGTCCAGCCGGGACTGCTGGTAAATGATGGAAAGTGTCTTGGTGAGCACTTCCACCAGCTCCCTCAGTATCCTTGCCTGGATCCACCTAATTCCACAGACCTGTGTCTGTCTAAGTGCTGTAGCATGTCACTGACCATTTTCCCTTGGATTATGGGAGCTTTATTCTGCTCCCCATTCTTGTCTTCCAGTTGAGGGGGCTGAATACACCAAGAAAACTGGTCTCACTATTAAAGACTGAGACAAAGAAGGCATTAAGTACCTCAGCTTCTTCCTCATCTATTGCCACTACGCTTCCCTCCACATACAATGAAGGATGAAGATTCTCCTTGGCTGTTCTTTTGTTGCTGATCTATTTATAGGAACATTATTACAGTCTTTAACAGCAGTGGCCAGATTAAATTCTAGCTGGACTTTGGTCTGCCATATTCTCTTCAGTTGGGCTATTGAATTCCCCGCTGATGGCCGTGAGAAAAGGAAATTTATTTCCAAGCTCTATTCCTTTTGAATTCATTGCTCTTTATACAATATGAAAATATCTAATATTTACCAGAGCAGAATAATCAAAGTGAAACTGTTTTAAGAACACACGTTTTGCCACACAATACAATGCAAAAGGCATGACATGATTTGTGATGGAATCATGAAATGGTTTGGGTTGGAAAGGACTTCTTGTTCCACCCCCCAGCCATGGGCAGGGACACCTTCCACTAGACCAAGTTGCCCAGAAGTTTATCAACTTCTCTGTACAGGAAGAAGTGCATGAATCCCTACAGACCAGAGAAAGTAAAGTGTCTACATTTAGGAATTCAAATGTTCATTGGGAAAGGAGTATTTAGTATTTTTAGGCAGTGATTAACATGAACTCTGAGTTAGAGTTTATAAATATGATGAGTCTTTACACAACAAGTAGAGTAACAAAGATGAGAGGAAAGAACTTGAGACGGAGGGAGAGAAACCTCCATACCGAACCCAGGCTGCTGACAACACTCTGATTGCAATTGTTCTCACAACAAAATCTTTCAGGAGTCAGGATGTTTCAGTTTAAGATTTAAAAACAGCCAGGTGTTGTATACACCATGTTAGCACAATGAATTATCCAACACATGCTACAGCAGAGTACCTGGTTTTTCCTTAAATATTACTCAGGTTATTTTTTTGTCATGAAAGGAGTACCTGCCTGCATCTTTGGCAGTTGTAAAAATATCGTGCATGGCACCACCTGCCAGACTAATAACAATAATTAGCAATGTAATAAACTGTTCATTGGCAAGGAAACAAATTGTCTTATCCTTTGAAAGTCACACTGGCCCGGGGCAATTCCTCACAGACATTTGCCACTGATGTCCCAAGAGCTGCAGTGAAAAGCACACGGTGCAGAAAAACAAGAGAGGAGGAAAATAAGAAAGGAAAAAAACCAAACTGACAAAGACATTTGAGCAACGTAGAGTAGCTGTGGAGTATTCCTATTTTACTGAAGGAAACATTAAATCTAAGGACTTACAAAGAGTTGACAATGAGGGAGAACTGATCCTGTGGCTTCCTACGGAACCTTACAGACTGGAGCCTTTGGAGAACCACATGAACTCATAACACTTGCTTGAGATGAAACATTTTTAACTGAATTCAGAATGCAAACCTCAGGGTTGCAATTACTTGGGTTTTTTTAGCCTCCTTAATTCTTTTCATCTTTTGTACAATGATCTTTCATAAAATAGTTAGGATCTTTCATAACACACTTTGCACTGAACACCTTTATAGTGGGTTACTCTGCCTCTTGTATCTCACACAATTAATTTTAAATCTGGCAATCTGAGATCAATATTTTATTCTCTCTGAAGCTTCTCTAAGTGCTAAAGTAATCTTGGTTTGCTTGCCAGATAGAAATTAATGGCCTGTTCAGGATTTTTACCTCCCACTATAACTCTCTATTTGAGCAGACCACACAATTTCACATTACATACTTGTTTTCTAAGAGCGTGTTTAAAATCATCCTCAGCAATAAAAATGTGTTTTCATATTTTCACAACCTTTTAATGCCTGTGCCCCTCTTCCATGCAAGAGGATTCATCTCTAAAAACCCATTTTCAGTTTCTAAAAGCTGTCCAGAAAAGTGTGAACATTAAATATTTGCCTCCCACATCCACCTCCTATTCTACACACAGGCACTCAAGAGGACACAGAGGCCGGGTCTTTGCTTACAGAGGACTGAAGAGGAGAAAATCAAGTCATAAATGCTGCATAAGCACTTCTTTCTGAGGCTTCTGATGATTTCACAGTCCCAGTAAGTCATCTAGGAGGGGCCCATGTCAGGCAGCAGCCTGCTTTTGTTCTTTGCTTTGTACTAAGAAGGGAGGGACATTGCTGAGGTACAACACTTTGAGTATTTACGTGATTCATTCCTTCTTTCATTGAATCATTTTCTCATTTCTAAGATAATACTTCTGGGATGATTTCATTGGCTGTTTGCGGAAGCACCAGGTTTTGTGTTTTTTCACTCTTGTGGGTGAATATAAAGATGAACCAAGGATTGTCCAAGCAAGATGGGAAAATGGTTTGGACAGGATTGGGGGGGGACAGACCCTCACTCACATAGTTCTGATTATTGACCTGATGGCTCTGAAATCTTGCACACAGGAGCTGGGAGGTCAGCTCAGAGCCTGACTACAGCCAAGTACAGCTCCATAACCTTCCTGCTGAACATGCTGCATATTTCCCCACATCCAGTCTGTGTCAAATAATTCATCCCAGGCTGTGTTTGCATTATAATCGGTTAGGAAAATCCAAGTAGTGTCTCAATCTTTTCCAATGTCCCAGGTTAACTCTTCCCACTTTTTCTTTCTAGTTTAAAATCAATGCAGTAATAGCTGGTACAATTTGACAACACCTTGGAATGGTGACATTCAGCACCTGTCAGCTTTACCTATAAATCCTGCAGATAGAACTATGTTCTATTGATGAGCTCACAAGAAACTCATGTTTCAACCTGGCCACACACCTGCCGGAAGGTGTCCCTGTCCATGGCAGGAGGTTGGAACGAGATGATCTTTAAGATCCCTTCCAACCCAATCCATCCTGGGATTCTATGATTCAAGAACTAAATTTGACTTGTACTCCTAAACCAGTTTTTCTGGTACAACTCTATTAATCCTGACGATGCATCTGTATTTCTCCCATTAATATTGTCAGTGAGTCATGGGAAGCCTGGGACAAATGTTCCCCAAAATTCCACAGAAGTGGAGAAACGCTGCAAGGGTGTGCATGTCCTGGCACTGGCTGTTTATGGAGCACAGCAGTTGGGAACATCCAAGCACACTCCAAGAAAGAAAGAAGACAGACCAGTTGTACTGGTTGTTAGACATGGTTAAGGGGCTAAAGAAAAAAAAAAAAGAAAACCAAACCAACACACACACACGTTTCTGCCAAGCCAGTTATAAGAAGATAATCATGTGCTAGCCTAAGCCTCTGGCAGAAGTAAAACACTGTTAGCTGTCTCCTAGTTAGCTAAATATTAATCATCTTGTTCAGAACCAATCATGTCACTAACTGGCCAGAAACTTGGTTAAAGGTTGTGGTAACAGGAAGGTGTAGTGTTTTATCTCTAGCTACAGTATTCCTTGACTTCCACAGAAAATATGCTGAGCAAGGCAAATTCCAAAGGAATACGGACTCCAGTTGTTAGGAAATTTGTAACTTTTCTGGAGGGGATCTGGGAGGTTCTGCAAGATGAGAATCTGGACAGACACCCAACAATTCAAACCAGATTCTCTTCAGCTGCTGTAAAGCAACGGTACAAGACTACAACATGTTTCGTCTTGGGTTGTGGATTAAGGGCAGTGAATTGCAAATGTGCATCATCTGTGTGATAAGGCAACATCCCATGTCATCCACAAACTAATGCTCTTTCTCAGCTCTGTCACAGCTCTAGAAATGATGCTGCATATTCACAATAGAACATCAGCGAGGAACAACAGACCAAAAATAGCCCAAGAACTAAAAGATTCACACAGATTCACAGAACATTATGAGTTGGAAGGGATGCACACTACTGGGGGCAGGTGTGGGTTATTCAACCACTTTGAAATCATCACACAGCTTAAAATACATAAATGTAAAATAAAAAGAGCAGGCAGCAGCCTTAGAAGCAACAGTATGAAGTGATGTATGAGTGAACATTTCCCTGCTCATGCCTTAGCACTAAGTGGCCAAACCTGCAAAACATATTCAGAGTCACGAGTGTGACTGGATTGGGTTGGGAGGACTCATGTGGTTCAAAGGTCTCAGCTGGAGATCCACATGTTCTTGAAACTCCCACAGTCCCTCAGGGCCTTAAAACCAGAAGGCAACAGCATTCTCCTTTGAATCTCTCGTGGTCTGACCTTTAGAACATCTTGTTCAGATAGAGGAGTTGGAGGTGACTAGACAGGGGATCAGCCAACCATTCCCCTCTCACCAGTACCACTGCTGGGATCCAGACATTTGTCTGCTGACATTGGCCACACTCCACTACCTTCCTGACTTTGACATTCATCAAATTCCCATGCTCTGGAAGCTGTTGTAAGGTAGATTTTCACCTTTTATTGTCATGTCACCAAAACTCCCACAACAGCCTTGCCCTGCAAAACTCTGTGATGTTAGAAAGAGCCTGGCAGCCAAAATTGCAGAAGACATAAGACCAAACAAACAAAGACAGCCTGCCAGCCTACCACTTATCCAGCAGCTGCAGGCTGGGAAAGTTTGCTCCCTTTCTGTTAATCTTGTAACAAAAAAAAAAAAAGGAAGAAAATCACAAAAGACTTTTTCTGAAGTGCAATGTCAACATAAAAAGGGAGAGTTGACAGAAAGCTGCCAACTCTTCACTAATTACATTCTGTGAGAAGAGAAGAAAGTTTGTGATCTGTTGTTGGCATTCCAACCTGATTCCAAGGTCTGAAACTTTACATATATACAGTGATCAGCTCCCAGGGGGAATGAGAAATCCTCCCTGCAGACAGAAAAAGGATCCAGCTCCAGCTACCCTGGAATGATGCAGAGTCCTGAACCTGGCATATTATACCAAATAGGTATACCTGTAGATATATATATATATATAAAGGAACAAATAAATGAGCACAAGACAAAATAAACCTGTGAGAAGGATCAGAGATTATTACTTCCAATTATTAGCCCAATCTCTCTCCCTTAAATTATCTCCCTCCTGCACTGAAAGTTGCAGTATTAGTATACTAATAGCAGTCTTGTCAAAAAGGCAAACCAAAACCCATTGCTAGATGACACAATGACTATAACACGTGTCTAGATCACTTACCTGAATTTCACCTAGAGCAGAAAGGCAGAGAGTCAAGTCTAACACCACCTCTTGGGCTCATCCTCATTTCTAAAAGAACAAAATAATAGCTTATAGTGGCTGCCACATTGCTGCCAATGCTGGTTTTTGTAGGGAACACTAAATCACTGGTCAGGAAACGATATTTCATATATAATGATGGTTCTTTATATTTTAATTTTAGATTAAGCAATTAGCAAACTGAAAGTTCTGCAAATGCCAACAAAAGAGCATCTTATGGGTGTGCCAGATTTGGAGGCTGTAATTCAGATCTCCCTGGTGAATTTTATCCTTCGGTTTCCCAGCACTGCAACTCACATCTCCTCTGTCAGAGCTGGAGCAATAACAGGGCAGAAGACAGATATTTTTTGCCAAAAGAAGAGGCCCAGAAGGGAACAAGAATTATACTCTCTCCAATTTCTGTTCAAGGCAAGGTTGGACAGGGCTTGGAAGAGCCTGGTCCAGTGGAAGGTGTTCCTGCCCATGGCAAGACATCGGAACAACATGAGATTTAAGGTCCCATCCAACCCAAACCACCTTGTAATTTTATGAAATATTTGGAATGCTGACACTGCTAAATTCAGTTTACCAATGTGTTTTCCTAGAGACATTAAACTACCAGATAAATGCACTTGTGATTACTTCTGAGGGACAAAAATGGACTGAAGTGTATGTAGGTTAAACCAAGGTGTGTATTCCCTAGGGACATCTCAGGAGATAAAAAGCAAGCCCTGACTACTATTTAAAGGCAGCAGAGCAGACGGTTAAAGTTACACCCAGGTGTGTCTTCCCTCAGGTGATCCCAAGGGAGAGATGCTAGGCCACTTTTCCTATTTAATGGTGGCAGAATAGCTGGTTAGATTACGTCTTAAGTCATTTTGTGAGCTTATCATCCAAATGTTCGGATACAAAAATTGTAAGCCTACAAAGCTACTTATGATAACAAATACTGCTGCCATCGCTGCATAATAAAATATAAACAATGTATTAAAAATAAGCAATTATCCCACTACTACATTAAATAAGAATATTTTATCAAAGGAATGAATTTAGGCTTTGGCTGGGTAAAAAAATGAAGTAAGTTCATAGGGAGAACTCCTTGCTGACAAATTTCCAGATGAACAAGACCGTTCTTGCCAATTATAAATAGCAGGAGGAGTTTATAATGAGGTCAGCAGTGGTTTTCCATGTTTGGGAATCAAAGAACATTTAATGCTAAAATCGCTCAAACATTCTGAAATGGACATAATGTCATGAGCACCTTTGAGTTCATCTATCCAGTTCCAGTCCTCTGCTTTGGAGAGCACTAGTCTGGGAAAAGACTTTTGACAACTGGGATCAAACAATGAAACATGAAGATAAATATATTTTTACAACTTCTCTTACAGAATAACTTCATATATCCAAGATGCCAAAATGCAGATCATGGGGAAGCAGATCATGCAGGATGACTCAGGCAGGATGAGGGAAACAAACAGGGAAACGGGCTCTTTGCTTCTCATTCTGGACATACCACAGAGACCACATGCCATGGCAGTGAGCCAGGCTGTCATTTCTCTCCCCTCTCCAGTGCTGCTTATATCAAAGTACCAAACAGCACTGTTACTTTGGTCACTGTCACTGGGCAGCTGAGCCCTCATAGGAACCATTTCCACCTGCTGACATTATTATTTCACACTCTAGACTTAGTCAGATGTTGCTGAATTGGTTCCACTGACTTGTATTTTGAATATTTACTTTGCAACTTTGATGGCTGCAATTTTAATTACTCCTCCCCTCGCCCCCCCCCAAAAAAACCCCAAGAAAATATCAGATTAGGGAACTGAATTTAACAATTTAGCATAGCTGCCATTACTCCAAACCAACAGCTCAGTCATTCCAACAAAAGCAGACCAAGGAGAGATATAAAGTTATCGCATTACAATAATCTAGTCTGGATCTGACAAAACCAAGATTTTTCTGATGGAAGTCTCTTGATCTTTCCCTCCTCTTTGATTGTGGCATATGGCTTCACCTCCTGAAGAACAAAATGTTTTAATTTAACAAACCTCTGTGAGGAAAAACAACAGTTACCTCGGATTCTACTTAACTATTTTACCACCCAAAAGGAGAACTCCCCAAAAAGCAGTGCTTTTAGGTGGGCTGTGCTCCTTATATCCACAAATGTGGGTGTTGATAGAAAGCTGTGACACAGTGTCAGTAAGAAACAAGAAAATCTGCGCAAATTCTGACACCCCATTTTCCTCTAGGTACTTCCTGCTGATCGTTATCCCAGAAGGGAAGAGATAATCCTTGCCAGTCAGTGGTTCACTTTCATTCAGACTCTTATCTCTGCACTGCAATCGACCTGTGACGCCAGCTCAAGTAAACACACCCAACAAGTTAATGTTAAAACAGACAACTTGGGGACCAGCAGCTCCCTGGCTGCAGCAGGCTGGGTCTGCAAGAGCCTGGGGGGACAGTCAGGCCATTAAATGAGTTTGGTTCTGGGTTATTGCAGTTAGAACCAAGTTACTGACATAAAACCATCTCAGATTTGTCTGTCCCAGCCATTGCACTTTAATTGTAGCTTAAGGATCGAGCAGAACTTGGGAATGACGAAGTAAAGATGTCGAGCGCAGCCCAAACTACCTCAGAACCTTCCCTGCCAGCTTTAGACATGAGGAACATCAAATGTGGAAGTCCTTGGACAAGCAATTATCCAACACTATCTGTGAGATCTTCCAGACAGGACAGATCATATCCACCAACACTCCATGCTCAGATCTCTGCAAGATCCAGCAGATAAATTGACAAAGTCTTCATTTCTAGTATCGGATCTAATAAAATCAAGCTGACAAACTCTTGATAGCAAAGAACTCATTGCAGGTGAAAACACAGATTTTCCTCCAGCAGCCTTATTATTATGGCGTGTGGATGCCACGGTAGAACTTTTCTCCCACAACAGGTATCACAAAAACACTTCATTAATAGCATGAACTTAACAGGAATACAAAGAAGTCCTCCAAAGCAGAGAGCACGTTTTTATCAAAGTTTCAATACCTTGCTCGGTATCTTACCATAATCGTGGGAGATAAACATGGGTGTACCTATACAATGACCTGGGGGCCGCAAAGATGTTTCTACTGTTTTGTGGAATGACGATAATTATATTTAGCACTCATTCGAGGCTTTTCATCTTCAAAGCACTTTACAAACATTAATTAATCCTCACAACACCCTATGAGGTAGGTGAGTATTATTNTCTAGTATCTTCATTGTGCTGCAATGCTTTCCTGAGCCAGTGATATTATTTTCCAAAACTTGTATTTTCAAGAGAAGAAGCGAGTCCCTTCCCCCACCTGCCCTCCAAAAATTCAAATAAATAAATGATCCCATTCTTTAAATTACTTTATTTGTGATCCACGCAGACCATGGAGAGCCCCAGTTCCATTCCAGGCTGAGAGTTCAGACTGAACAAACGCAAGGAAGATGCCTATTTCTGGTAGGTGAATGCTTTCTGAATCTCTGGCAAACTCCATGCCAGGAAAGTGTGTTTTTAATAACCACAGGTGGATAATAGGTTTGCAAAACATGGTAACAGATGGGTATTTTGAATCAAAAGGAAAACAGAGAGGTGGAGAGGGAGCACTCTCTTTCCAGACAGTTAGAGCTCAATACCTGCCCAACTTCTCTGAAGAATTACCAAGAGAACAAGGAAAAAAAAAAATGCAGCTTAGTCATATTTGTATTCTTATTAAATGCAGGACTGCCTGAGGTGAACAAGAGCTGATATCATAATTATTGGCTTGCCCAGCCAGCTGCCTTCTCTCACCTGATGTAAGATCAGATCTTTCCAGCCTTTGGAGACTCTGTACCGCTGAGCCTCCACTCTCTCTTCAGGGCTGTTTGAATGACCTAATCCTGTCCTGGAGCAGCAGCACGCCGTTTTGCTTCAGTAGAAAGGTAAGAGGAAACCTCTGACAACTTCATACAGCTTTTTAGAACTCAGCCGTGAAAGCCAAACGGAAGGGGGAGCAGAACTCTCCTGCCTTGGCTCATCTATTTAACGTGAAGTCCCCGAGGCTGACTTTGAAGAACTTCTGGCTGAGGGAAGGGGAAGGTCAGCACCTCCATCCTGTTCCTCAGCAACTCCTGTAGGTATTTATCAGCCACTAGTGCGGAGTAGCAAGAGAAGGAACCAAGGAAACACCAAGTAAGTGAACAGATCCATTGGTAGGGGGAGAAATGAAGAGTNCATCTTCAAAGCACTTTACAAACATTAATTAATCCTCACAACACCCTATGAGGTAGGTGAGTATTATTACAGTAGGTGTGATCAGGTTTGTGCAGGGGACTGTAGAGTGTGCACAAAGACAGGTAAGGGCAGCAGAAATACATATTCCTGCAACTGCACATTGAAACTCATACAGCACTTTACAGATCCACACACAAAAAGCCTCTCCTTAAAAAAACACTAAAATATATATAAACATCCCAACACAAACCCATTCCTCCAATCTAGTCCTGTTTTTACGGCTGTGCTAAGGCACTCTGGGTTTGGGAAGGCTCAGTTTCTTGAGTGTAGAGGTCTTGTAGTGCTCCTCTGACACATTAACAGTGCAAGATGTTTTGACACTCTAATGGAGAGCCCCAGTTCCGTTCCAGGCTGAGAGTTCAGACTGAACAAACGCAAGGAAGATGCCTATTTCTGGTAGGTGAATGCTTTCTGAATCTCTGGCAAACTCCATGCCAGGAAAGAGTGTTTTTAATAACCACAGGTGGATAACAGGTTTGCAAAACATGGTAACAGATGGGTATTTTGAATCAAAAGGAAAACAGAGAGGTGGAGAGGGAGCACTCTCTTTCCAGACAGTTAGAGCTCAATACCTGCCCAACTTCTCTGAAGAATTACCAAGAGAACAAGGAAAAAAAAAATGCAGCTTAGTCATATTTGTATTCTTATTAAATGCAGGACTGCCTGAGGCGAACAAGAGCTGATATCATAATTATTGGCTTGCCCAGCCAGCTGCCTTCTCTCACCTGATGTAAGATCAGATCTTTCCAGCCTTTGGAGACTCTGTACCGCTGAGCCTCCACTCTCTCTTCAGGGCTGTTTGAATGACCTAATCCTGTCCTGGAGCAGCAGCACGCCGTTTTGCTTCAGTAGAAAGGTAAGAGGAAACCTCTGACAACTTCATACAGCTTTTTAGAACTCAGCCGTGAAAGCCAAACGGAAGGGGGAGCAGAACTCTCCTGCCTTGGCTCATCTATTTAACGTGAAGTCCCCGAGGCTGACTTTGAAGAACTTCTGGCTGAGGGAAGGGGAAGGTCAGCACCTCCATCCTGTTCCTCAGCAACTCCTGTAGGTATTTATCAGCCACTAGTGCGGAGTAGCAAGAGAAGGAACCAAGGAAACACCAAGTAAGTGAACAGATCCATTGGTAGTGGGAGAAATGAAGAGTGTAGGTGAATTTCCAAAGGGGAAAAAATAGCTTTTCTTGTCTTGGCTGTAGAGCAGCTTAATCCAAGCTACTTTCTGTTCCATAGTTATAAAGAAAGCTGAAAGTGTTTAACATTACATCAGGGAAAAAAAGGGGAGGGGGGGGAATTAAATTACAGAAAGATAAAACAAGAAGAGAAAATCTTTTTCTAAAAAAGTGAAGAGTCTCATGTCTCACTGATTCTTTAATAGATTTATTTCAAACTTTTCCAATGGTGAATCAAAAACTTGGGAAGTTCAGTATTTTGAAACAAAGCTTGTTTTCACTATGGCCTATGCAACTTTTGCCTTGTGTGTGTTGTAGCAGTAGATGAAAACTGGTTTTGGAATTATTCCTATACAGAAAGGTGACTGAAGTGACATTCAGAGAAAAGCCAGGATGTGTTAACTGCAGAAATGCCTGAATTTGAGTACTGCAAATAGACATTTGCTTCCTACTGCTTTATATGGATGGGAAATACATCACTTTCTTTTCAGTTCTTAGTTTCACTGTTAGATTTCCAGCACGAATGGAATTGTTTGTGTTACAAACACAATAATTACCAAACCTATAAATATCAAGCATCTGTCATTCAACTCTTGACACTCCTGCCTTACTGGACAGCAGATTAAATCTTGGGGAATTGGACTTTATTCTATAAATGTTTTAGTTTGGTTTATTGAAATTGTGTGTTTTCACTTGAATACGAGCTACTTTGGACTGGATGAGTTTGAGGCTGAAAATGTATATATTTTGTTAATAACTGATTATGAACATAGAAATATTAAATATCTAAAGGAGTAAAGGATTGTGTATTTTGCTGTCAGTCAGGTGTGAAATACGCAGCCAAGAAAATATATAAGGAAAACAGATTGTTTATCCCACATCCTGGTGAGGGGAGATGGGCGTGGGTAGAAGTAGGATTAATGTAAATTAAATAAGGGACTATGTCCTGGTAATATGGGCATCTACACTCACCCTCAAGTGTTATGGTGTGAGAAAGTACTGGCTTGTACATGAAGAGACACTGGTATAATGCCACCGTGTTCCTGGATATTCCTGGAGCCATGTGCCAGTTACTGAGACAGGAGTCAGTCGAGTACTCCAAGGAATAAATGGAAATATCCGCCTGCCACTGTGGTGGGTGTAACACAGGAACCTGCCAGGAGCACATGAAGACACTTGTTATTACTGCGAAACACTGACCTGAAAGTGGGGAGAGAGGGAAGCTTCATCTACATGGAGCACAGTCCTTCTGATCCATTTCTTTCGAAAGACTTTGCTTTTTTAGGAGAATAGTTTGCAGCTCAGATACAGGGGGTAATGAGAAAGGCACACTAAGAAAAAATCAGAAAGTGCACTACGCCAGTTTAGAGCATCTATGTTGTAAAAATGGAAATTAAAAGAAAGTGTAATTGTTTAGGATTTCTGGAAACTAAACATTAACCACAACAACAATATTCCAATATTTTTGGCCACAAAACTCCAGAAATTTAACAGAAGTGGTGTCATTCAGAACTACCTCCAATCATGCAATCACTCCCATATCCTAGTTTCATCAGCTGCTAATTGACCAAGGACAGCGAGAGAGTGATAAGGCTTCCAAAAAAATCTGAAACACAAATTTCATAGCCCTGCAAATAGTCCTGGCAATTGATTCATGATCCTTTGGTTACAGCCTAAAGTGACCACAGCTGCGTTTGAAGGCAAAAGCTCTGCATTAGTCCATGCAACAAATTTTAAACGGCATAAAGTTGAAAATAAACCCAAGCAAAACAAAAATGTATTTGCCTTTTAAAAAGTAGGGATTCAAAGCACTGAAGTGTATAATGAAGAATTTTTACATATGCTGCCCTGTCCTGCTTATAAACCGAGCAATTATAGATGCAAAATATTCCAGCCTTGCTCCTGCAAGAGCTTTAGGGGTGGCACTTTCTGACTGTGCCCATTGGAAAGTAAGGAACGGGGTTGTTTGGGATGTGGCACAGGTGAAGCAGTAGGTGGTGGGTCAGTGTCCATAAGTCATAGCACAGGAAATGTTGATGACTTCCCAGCAGACGAGATTTGCTGGTGGTGGCCATGCCCTCTATTGTTCCTCAGACAGCCCGAGCTTTAAAATTTGGGTCAAACACACCTTTCTGCTCTCCTACACCTCAAAAATCATTAGCTCCAAAGACAAAGAGATTAATTATGTAGATAATGTAGATTAAGCGAGAGGTACAAACAAAATCCTCCTCTCCTGCGTCTGTGAGTACAACCAGTGCCACATCTTCCCAAGGCAATTCCTCATTTTGTTAAGAATTGAAAGCAGGGTGGGAGTTCTCAGAGCTCTGCAAGGTTGAGAGAGGCTGGAATACCCTGAGTAATTCCACACAATGAACAACCTGCTCTAGTGGAAGGTGTTTGGGACCAGGGGTTGGGGGCTATGTGATTTTTAAGGTCTGTTCCAGCCGGAATAATTCCATGGTTCCATAGAGCTGTGAGGTGCTGCTCTCCCTTCTGAGTCACTATGGAATCAATGCCCTAATGTGGTGTTAACGACAGGATGCTGCTTATATTAGAAACCAAAAGCAAAGTCTTGGCCAATTCTATCTGTCAAAGACACTATGCCACTTTTAATAAGATTAGGGTAATAATTAACTCTTTTGCCACATTGCAAACATAAATCCAAGTCGTGCCCTCAGAATCGCATTCAGCTCCTCTGCTACTTCCCCAGCTGCCTCCTCACCCCATAGACAAACATCCTGGATTCTTGTTGTTTTCTTTAAAATAAATTAAGCCCTGTACAACCCCTCTTGTGCAACGAAGTCTCCTGGTCACACATGAGAAACTACCAGTGGTTGCTTCCACCATGCAGGGACAGCTGAGACCTCTCCCCATAACCTGGACTGCTCTCCTTGCTGGTTTCTCACAAACACCCTCTTCCCCAGTGGCCTATACGCCACGATTCTTCCTTCAAATAGCAATTGCAAGAGCCCACATGGAATTATAGAATGGTTTGAGTTGAAAGGGACACCTCCAAAACCATTTTGTTCCAACCCCCTGCCATGGGCTGTGACATCTTCCACTACACCAGGTTGCTCCAAGCCCCATCCATACTCCAAACTATGACAGAATGTATTATTATTTCTTTTGTTTAGGATGCAAGACCTTGGAGTTGTCCACAGAACAACAAAGTAACATTTTTGCATTATATAAACAAAATAATAATACATAAGGTCATTATGTCTCTTGTACCTGAATTCCCTACATTTTCAAGTATAACCTGCATTCTTTGTGCCCTGTTAAATGTTGCCAAGTACTGAAGAAAGCTGCTAAACATGTGGTTAGAAAAGTGATTCCTTCGTAGCCTTTACAAATCCCAACAGTGCCTTTTGAGGCTTAGCAAATACATGTAAAATCATTTTAAGATGTTTGGATGAGACAGGGTTACAGCAATCCAGAGCATTATTATCTTTCTGCTGGTGAAGTGCTCAGAAATGAATGAAGCATAGAGGGTGAGGTTCCATCAGAGTCATGTAATGAAGCTAAACATGCTGTCATTTCAACCCAATTTGTTTCCCTCTGTACTGCTGCCTCACCAGTTTGTTAGAGCCTCTCAAAGGAGCTCATCTAGTGTCAGCTTACAACTTCCACACCTAGCCCTTACTTTACTCCTGGAATGGGTAGGTATCCCTGCCCTGCAAACTCTTAACTGCTGGTTCAACAGACCTGCCAGGACAGGTCCCTGCAACATTCCCCTCTGTGGGCAAATGGTAGGATGCCAGAAATATTAGCCAGGAACCTGTTCTCCCAGGAATGTAAGTAATTCATAGAAGGAAATAATTTACTATTTTCCCAGCTGGAATAATTAAACAGCCAGGCACTGTCCTGCTGAGCTGCAGCAAAGGAGAGCAAGCAAGATGGGGAGAAAAAAGGGCTGGAATGTCCAGCAACATAAATTTTCTTCCAGACTAAAGAAACTTAATTCTGTAAATTTTTCCTCACAAGTCTGAATTTCTAGGGCTTTGACCGTCCTCCCCCCTCTGCTACAGACTCCAAACTGGAGTGCAGTGCTTCAAAACGCAGTGACCAAAATCACAAACTTTTACCAAGAGGATTTAACATCACAACGTCTCACGGAATATATTCCTGTCAGCACCTCATACCTGCCAGCCTGTCTGCCTGTTTCATTATGCTGTGATGTGTCTGACTTAGGCTCAGCCTGTAACCCATTGAAACCTCAAAATCTTCCCAGGCAGAATTGCTCCCTCATCACTTCTCATTCTCTATCTGCAGGGTTTGTTATTCCTGCCTAGATCCTGAACTCAGTTATTACTGAACTGCATTTTACTTTCTTCAGATTGTTGTTCCTGGCTCCTTCTGAATATTAATCCTGTCCTCCACATACACAGGCGAAGCCTCCCATCTGGAGCTGTCTCCAAATTTCCTTAGTGCTCCTCTCCAGTCTATCACTAAAGTCATTAGTGACAATAGCATATGGTGTCAGGCTGTTTAAGAAATCCACTCCAAATACCCTTTCATTCTGACAGCAGTCAGTCACTAACTACTCCTAATGCTCTGTTCTACCCAGCTTTACCTCCTCTCTGCTAGAGTTTTATCTCAAATACATTTTCTTCTTTTCCCAATGGACAACAGCACAGGAGTCTCACTAATGTCCACCTGTGTTATCTGTACACCTTCTCTCCTTTCAAGTCCAGTACCCAGGGAAACTACACTGGCAGGACAATTCCTTCTTGGCAAACTCAGAATGGCTTCTACTTTTGCCTTTCCCCCCGTCTTAGTTTAGCAGGTTTTTTAAATTTTGTATTTTTCTGGCAATTAATTCTGTCACTTGTAATTTCCCAGCAATTTCTAGTTTCAAGTCTTGAAGTCAGGGACTCTATTTATTTCCTTTCAATCTTGGACGTGCACTTGCACTCAGCAAATTCTCAGACCTGCAGTTCTGCAGTAATTTCAGCTGATTCTCTAAATTCTCTAGAATGAAATTAATTGGGGCCACTGAACCTGGAGACATCCAAAAGCCTCAGCCCTGTCCTCTGGGATGTGAGAACACAGGTATCCTTCCATGTATGAGATCAGAGGCAAACACCATTAATATTCCAGAATTTCTCATCCTCTGACTTGGCACTGCCCCGTTAGTTTTCCCTTTGTGCTTTAAGGTCAGTAATTAATGTTTGCCCTACTTTTCCACCCAGGAATAGATGTGGGATAGGTTCTTTTTCCTTTGAAATGCAGAGTGTCTGGAGAGCACCTGACCTACCATATGGATTTGGGGTCAGCTTTGTGACACCTGAATTCTGTTTTGGCAACATGCAACAAACACTATTGTCTGAAATGTTTTATAAGAACCTTCCTAAGCACTGAAAAATTACATATCAGGACCAACATTTTCAAGATGAGCCATTAATGCAAAGTAATTTTTTTAGGATAGTCTGCACACAGTCTTCTCAGGACTTATTTAAATCTATGGAAATTTACTGTCCATAGGAATGCATAAATTCAATACACAGCATAAAATACCTGTACTCATATGGAAAAACTCTTTGTCTCACAGAATTTTCTTTCAATGGTTAAGTCTCACTAAAAATCAAAAGACTTCCTAGATTTCTGCCCGTCCTCACAGAGGTGAGAGTGCCCTGCAGCTCCATCTGACATGCACTGGCCAGTAGAGTGTTCATCAGAGAAATTTAACAGCT
>WEKX01025941.1:36842-92916 GCA_013390025.1 Pitta sordida | reverse complement strand
CTCTGTAAAAATGTAACTGCTTTCAACAGGGAAAGTAAGTCAGATCCGTACATCAATATGCAGAAAGGCTCAACAGGACTGCAAAAAGGGCTGCAAATATTGGCTTGAATGATGATGTCCCTCACTGTTGAAAACCTCCAAGGAAATTGCCATTTTAAAAAAAGATAAGAAAAGTAGCAAGAGGTCGGGTATAAAGGAATAGAATATTATCCCACATATAAAGGGACTGTTAAGCTAAAAAAATTGAGAAAGAATGGCAGAATGAAATTTAAGATACAATTCAAATGTGGAAACTGTAAATACTGAAACTGAAGGTAGGAATTAAACAATACAGATAATTAAATGCTATCAACATGGAATTCTGAAAAGTAAGCATGTGATGGAACCGTGACACTTGTCCGTGGTTTTTATAACAAACCTGTAAGAGTCAAGTTTCTACCTTCATTTCCTAACTACCAATGCAAACATATGCAGCCTTGATTAAAAAAAAACATAAAAATTACAATTATAATAAAACTATAATACGTATTATAAATTTAGTCCCATACTTGTTTTGTCAAACAGAAAAAAGTAAACCAGTGGAACAAATGAAAAACTGTGTTACCCACAGAGGTCTGGAAGAGGAGTCAAAATGTTGAGCCGTTGCCATTATCAATCTTGACACAGATTTGTGAGGGCTTATAAAATCTAAATATATATTAAAATATCAATGGTCTTTTTTTTCCTCCTGAAATTACTACTCAGAGGACCTAGTCAGCAATAACATAAAACTGTATTTCTAGTCCCTTAATGAATATTCTTTATCAGCTGTGCTTTATGTGTTGGAAACAAACACCTATAAAAAGTTTAATTTGCATTATTTTTTATGTATAAGAAAACAGAACGGCTTTTGTTATAGGCTTAGTTTTACATCTCAGACTTTAATGTGGTAATCCCCTTAGATCAGTTAATTATGTTTTATGTATCACTGAAATTTAATATTTTAAGAGGAGAAATAAGAATAGTTTCAACCTCTTTATAGCCATCTGCTCCCAAAAATTTAAGATTCCGTTTCAACAGAGGAATTAATTTTTCACATTAAGGAGAGGACGGACAAAACCCCTGTTAAAAGGGGAATGAGCCTTCCTGGAAGAATCTCTTGGGCTTCATAAACTGCACGATGATGATACGTGTGTGTCAAAAGCAACATGGGTACGGGGGGGGGGAAATGCAGGACTTATGTAATTCTTAATTAATTTTGGCCTTTTTCTTGCTTTTAATTTTCACCTCTATGAAGGGTTTTGTAACAGCATCAAGGTCGTGTACATAATTCAATAGTCTTGGTTAAAGGATGTTTCCTTATCAAAGCAAAACTGGTTTTGCACACACGGTTTTGGGATGTTTGGTGTTTCTGTGAAATCCCTGTCCTTTATTTCAAGGGTGTTATTGCTTCATGTTTTTTGGCGAAAGAAATGTCTATTTTCTAAAGTCATCATGGCCTTCCTATAAGTGAGAGGTGCTCACTGCATGACAGAACTGAATTCCTCCTTATTAAATGTGAACTTTGCATTTTCTAGGTTTTTGTGGGGTTTTTTATCTAGTTTTAATTTTTTTTAATACTTTACAATAAGATAATTTAACTAACCATAATTTGGGACAGAAAAATTTAATATTTGTTGACTTTATTATAAATATAATGGACATACTTACACTGAAGGGATCCACTCAGCAGAGGGAGAGACACAAAAAGATGGAATTTGGGATTTGTTAGGAAACACCGGAAAGCAGAGACACTATTTTGGATACCTACAGAGCTCTATTGCTCCAGATATCCCTAAAAACAAGATATTTAAGCATGGTAAAGTCTTTTTTAGAAAAAAAACCAATTTTTTCAAGGCTTGAAGAATTTTCACAAAAGATCTAAAGTAGATGAAGAATTAAAATAAGTTAAATTAAAAATAAAATAACGAGTCTTGATACTTTTGCTGTTAGCATTAAGAACACAGTGTTTATGAGACAGACATAGGCTCGAGGAATAAATTGGGCACTGGGAAAACAGGTGGGTGTAGCAGAGGTGTGAGTACTTGGGAAGTGGGAAGAGAAAAGGAGAAGAACAAGCCCTGGTCACTTGACAGTGAAGGGAGAGAAGGTTAATTGGGAGAAGGCGGGATGTGGCCATACTTAGAGTTTTCAGAGACTCTTATGCTGGTCTCATGTCTCATAACTGTAAATACAGATGGATTTAGCTGTGCCTATTTCGGGTTTTACTCTCATTTTCAGATGTTATCCTCTGCCCTGGCAATTTCCTTTGTACCTATATTAACAGCAAACATTAAGCTTTTCAATGCTTACAAAAAATTATCATAATCCTTCCTGGGGTGTTTAATGCCTTCGTGCACAACCTCTAGTTTCGTTCACCAGATTAGATTTGCTTGGCCTTCCCCCCCATCAATTTCTTTTAGTCTTTCTAATTTCTAGTCACTTGTGTCTCATCTTCTTCCCACCAGCTATTCCTCCCTAAAGTATTACCATATTTGTGTGTTACTCATTTTGCAAAACAACGTCAGGCCATATTTTCCCATAAGGTTCTTTAATCTCCAAACTGTCCCTCATTTATTCTTCAGTCTGTCTGTCTCATGTTTTTCCTGCAAGTCCAAAGACAATGCTTTAAATCACAAAACCAGGTTCTCAACTTGATCCTGGGGTGGGAATGACTTCGTAATTTTAGGGGCAGGGATTGAAGTGCTGGGAAAATCAGGCATTTGCCTTTTTCGGTCTTCACCTACATTTTTTTCTCGCGCCGTTTTCTCTAGCCAGTATTTTGCTTGTGCAGACAGGTAACTGTATCCCCCTGGAAATAGGTCACCTTTTTACACCGCAGAGAATCCATGGCATTGAAACATAAATCCATGGAAAGGAAAATTCACTGTGACTTGTCCAGCCACCTCTTGAACCCATACCAGTTTTTACCTCCACAACCCCCTGCAGTGGAGGCTTGCACGGCTCAGCTACTCACTGTGCAAGGAACCAGCTCATTTTATTCCTTTGGAATCTCCTTCCTGTGAGGGAGTTGTTGGGCCAGAAGGAGATGACCTTCACTGCCTGCTCACCCTCCCCATGACACCTGTGGTTTAACACATCTCCATTCTTTCACCACCACTAATCATCCTTTTTCCAGCCCAAAGCCCACTTACTCATTCCTCATATGGAAGCTTGTCCAGCCCTTGGATCAGACTTGCAGTCCTTTTTCAGTAAACAGTGTTTCTGCACTTCTCTCGGGGTTGGGCTGTAAGATGAAATGCCCCATCACTGAACCTCTTCACCCCAGCACCTCTGACATCCTTCCTCATGAAAATTGATTGTGCACCTTTACCTTTCACTTTCTCTTCTAACCAAATATTCATCCATGGAAAGACTTTTTCTGCCTATATTCAGTTGATACTTAGTTTCCTTAAAAACCTGTGATGAAGCAGCTCGTCAAAAGCTCTTCTTGGTCCATTAAGCAAAACATCAGCCCAGTTTCCCCAGCATACCTTAACATGCAAGCCAGTATTGACCACTGCACAACCAACACTGCTGTGGACAGAAAGGTTATTGCTAGGTCTGGAAGGTGAGGGATAAAGATCATTCCCCGTGACCTGTTCCTCCATATTTCCTACTTTATATGCACCATTTCTCATGCATGCCTAGGAAGAGGTGTCAGCAAAATACATCACTCCACATCAGCTGTGCTTCTGTGAGCCAGCTGGATTAGCTGCTAGTTGTTAGGTGGATGCTGAAAGACCTTTGATCTTATGAAGTCACAGTAGGAGCTTTAGTCTTGGGGTTTGGATAGGGGTTTTTTTTTGTTGTTGTTGTTGGGTTATTTTTTTCTTTCCAAAGCTTTCCCCAGAAAATAAATGCTTAAATATGCAGCCAGTAATGCAGCACTAGTTATGTCTTTTCTTTACTGAGAGTCTTCGATGTTTGTTTAAGCTACACTGTATAGCCCAGAGTAAATATGTAGAACAAGTACAAATTGTATTTTGCACTGATTCAGTTCAGTTCCATCTGAAACCAACAGAATCTGTTCCAATGAAAACTGCTAACATTAGGAACCCAAAACAGGTGATAACAGGTGAAATTCTACCTGTTTACACGTATTGTAGCCTGGAATTTCCAAAGAAAAAAACCTAAAAAACCCCCTTCAGTTAAGCAGCTCCTGAATTTGGGTTTTGGTTCTCGGCTGTTTCTCCACTTGGCACATCCCTGTTTGGTGAATCAGCCATTCAAAGTGGGGTTTTCTGTTTTTTTAACATACTCAGCTTACGACTGTGCAAATAAGATTCCCAAATCCATTCCTCAGATCAAATAAAGGTAATTACAGAGTTTACTGTGGGCGATTCCCAGTGGGAGGGTGGGAGTGGCCACGGGTGGGGCCGTACAGGCACAACAGAGAAAATGGGAATGTACCACACCCGTCATAAAACATGCTGCCACAGCCAGCAACAGAAACCATTAGGGTGGATCATCATCCACACCTTCTCATAAAGACAGAAAGATGGCATGAGATCCCAAGATGAACTCTCAAGTCACAGGGAGATGAGCGTGACTCACCCAGAGAGAAAAGGAACGTAAAAAAAAAAATTGCGAGGCTCCCAAAGGACCTACGATGTGTGTCCCCCACGTTCCCCTACGTGACGTTCCCCAGAGAGGATTAATAGGGTACACATATGCATAGAGCCCTTGAGCTATCAGTAGGTAATGCATGGAACAGCTTGTTATTAATCATCTACTATTACACTCACACATAAGCAGCAAGGAACAGGGCCACAACATGTTATGTTTTGGGTATGGAGTAGCCGACAACCCCTGACCCATATTATTATATCATTCAGTGGTTCTCACATTTTTTGAAACTTTAACCCATTTCATCATCTCTTAGCATCTGTTCTTAAAATTGATATTTGCTTTTCCGTTCAAATTCAATGGTGGACTCTAAAAAAAAAAATCAGATCTTACAGAAGGTATTGTGGATAGAGAAAATATTGTGGGTTGCCAGTAGACTGCTTTGGAAACTAGGAACAGAATAGGGAAAGGGATACATTGGAATATATCACAAGGGTTTATAATGTGATAGAAGAAAGTAAAGTGACATGGACTGTCATTGCAGAGAGAGGAAAGGAATGAGGATGGATAAAGGAATACGTAGGAGACAGCATAAGTAATTATAGGAGAAAGGGACACTGAAGCTAACAAATGATGATGTGAAACATGACTATAAAAAAAAGGTAAGAGTGGAGCACAGGTGCAGGGGCTGTGAGGGACACCTACAGAAGAAAAAAGTGGTAATTCCCTGGTACATTCTCTTAGCTTTCAGCAGTCTGCTGTTCGTTAATTTCCCAGCCAAAGGAGGCATCTCCTTATGTACTGTTCGATTTAACGTCTAGACCTGTTTTAGCTTTACTTCTTCCTATGATTATCTTCTAAGTCACAAGATTGTATCAATAACTGTATTAGTTGCATCTACTCATTGCCACTCCCCAGACCCAGAGTACAACTCTGCTCTGAATTCAGCACAAAGGATTCAGTTACACACAGCCCTCAAAGGCGCTACGCCGTTATCTCTTGTGCTGGTCTGACCTGCCAACCCAGCTGGTTATTCATGACAGAATCACACAGTTTCTATATCATATTAACGACTTCAACTCTTGGAACCATGTCTGACTTCATGCTTAAATGTCTGCTGTAAAGCAATGAAATTTCATACTCCCCCTTCAGGAAACAGCACAGTCATTCATCCAGAAAACAGGATAGAATATGCAAAGGATTGGGTTTGAAGATATTGTCAGAGTTGCAAAGCTGGTAGGGAGAGCTAAAATCATTTTTTATTAGGTTAACTAGTGGAGTTGGACACATGTATTAATGTTTATGATGATGAGGGGGAAAGTGAGGAGAAAACCAAGTCCACAAGACAAGTTCATTCACCTTCTCAGCTAAATTTTTCCGTGCTTGGTTTCTGGTCAGTTCTGAGTTCCCCTTTTTGCTGAGCTAATTATATGGGTTCAATGCCTGTGGGGGACTTTTCTCTACCAAGAGCTTCCTAAACAATGGCTCTGCCCAATCTAGAAAAAATATGGAAGTTCCCATAGCATTGTTATGTCAACCATACTGCATGAATTCTTGCCACATTTTCTATTTCTGCATAAATGAATGCTTGAAAATTAGAGTTAAGCAGGGCTCAGGGGGCTGCCTAAAGCAATGCACGGGGGATGAATTCCAAATTGGGGAATATCCAAACACACCTACCTCTCGTGAAAACCGATCTCAGCCCCGAGGGATGGACGGGGCATTTACAGTAACATCCATCTTTCAGAGCAGTTCAGGTTGCTCAGGCGGCCCAGTGCCGAGCTCTGGTGAAGTGTATCACCAGCAAAACGCCCTCCAAGAGACACAAAACCAGGAATTGTTTAAACCATGGACTGCTGCCACAGGATTCAGTCATGCAGAGCTAATAGATCAGCTGCTGCTGCCTTGCTTACCCCAACACTCAGCTGAGGTTACAGTTTCTCACTATTTTCTTATTTTAGAGGTAGTTATCTTATCACAGGAGCCTTGGATTGTCACGCAACATTTACAACAGTCAAAATGACATGAAATGGTTCCAGCTACATCTAGGACAATCAGATACCTCTTTCCAAATCAAAGCATCATTGTTTTCTTTAACACATCCTACATCCAGGCAACCCACAACTTCCTTAAGCTCTGTCTCCCAGGAACAGTTTTTTGTAAATGATTTATTGTCATCCTGAATTATTGGCAACCTCCTCTGACTGTAATTTCTTTTCTTAAAGATTTGTCAGTAAACGGCCTGATTACTCTTCGCTAAAATCTACATTAACAATGCAAAGTGGTTTGGAGTTGGTTGGGTTGTTTTGTATGTTGGTTGGGTTGTTTTGTATGTTGGTGGGGTTTTTCGCTATATATTCTTTCTACGAAATAAAGTTAAGTATCTCTAGGGGACATTTTAAAAACGACAACAAAAAACAGATTTAAAGAGCAGTAACAGCAAAGATTTTTCAGGCTGTTGGTTTGGCACTTTCTGCTGATCAATATTTGTAGCCTGCTGTGAGACGTATCAGTGAGAGTGAAGCTGCAAATGGTTTTTGAAGAGAGAAGTTTGAAATCTAAGGAGAAAATGAAAGTCAGAAGTACATGGCCAGAGGTTTTTCTCTCACAGCAAGACATATCCACAGCATGCCATTTCCAGAACAAGGATAACCTGGAGATGCAGTTATTACTGAGCTGCTGGTGCCAACCTTAATGTGAAAACTGAAAACAGCGCTGTGATTGTAGCCTTGGGATTTATCCCCATATGGGAGATCCTCCGAAATGGATTCTCAACAGTCATTAAACAGCCACCAGTGAATGCAGATTATCAGCCTAATGTTTTTTTTTTAATATAAGGCTGCTTCTCATTTCATAGTCAGTAAAAAAAAAAGACACTTTCCCTTCACAGCAGGGAATTTTCACAGTATAAAATGGCAATAAGATTCCTCCTTTCCTACCAGGCTCCATGAGGCAGCAAAATGCAATTCATCAACAGAACCTGGCAAAGCTCTTGGATGGGAGGGCCAACAATGATTTGGTTTTCCTGGACCTTTCGTACTGACTGTCCAAATGACCATGATATGCCCACTTTGCTTTCAGTAGGAAGAACTGGTTGCCTTCAGTGAGAAGAATGACCTTTCTGACCTGTTGAATTCACTCTTTAGATAATGCTGCTTTTTCAGAGAATCACATAAAGGTCTGGGTTGGAAGGGACATTAAAAAGAGGCCTATTCTATCCCAGGTCCTGATGGTAAACATAGAGAGCAGAAAAGCTTCAGGCACTGAGTTGGACTAGATGATCCTTGTGGGTCCCTTCCAACTCATAGTATTCTGTGATTCTGTGATTATTTTACACTGCAATCAGAGTTTTTTGACTTACAGTATATTTTCCTTATTCTCATTCATGTGTTTTTTACAAAACCAAACTCCTCCTCTTTCTTGATTTGCGACCATTCGTCAAGTGCCTCTTGCGATGCAGAAGCCACCAGGAAAGAACTGTACCTGTGCAAAAGCTTTTAATAAAATTCTAAGGCTTAAGACCACAAATTAGGCAGCTGGGCTGAAAAAAATGCAGCATAAAGGAGAGGTCAGGCAGAGCTTTGTATAAGCTTTAGATAAGTGGGAAACCATTACTAGGAGGGCAGGCAGTGTGGAACACTTAGAAATTGCAAACAGACACACACCTGTATTTCCTAGTTGTCAGTTTTCCCATCTGCTTCTTACGTCTCCTCATCAGCCTCCAGTTAAGCTACTGGGAGAAGAGTTTGTACCTCAGACATTTCTGAACTTTATTCTGAACTTTATTTAACATCCTTTTTTTCCTGATACACCACTACAGGTCCCATGCTTGATTTCCAAGCCTCATTGTGCTTTATGCCCCCAGGCAGTGCAGTATTACTCATCATAAATACAGATTTCTCTTTGAACTCTAAAAGCAAAAGAGGGTTTCCACATTTTCAGGTGATACATAGATCTTTGTTAACCAAACCTAAGAAACTCCTTAGTTATTTACCTAACAGCTATTTCAACACGTGGCAAAGACCTGGCAGATTAACTCTTGAATTAAAGTGGATTTTTTTCCTGACTTGTACAGCTGAAATCTAAACTATGAGCACAAACACCTTTACACAGGTACACGCTTGGTGCAGTGTTATGTGCATGATATTTTTACTGTATAGTTACAATGAACAAGGACTGGGAAAAGAAGACATGGTGGGAAACAAAATACTAGAAGATTAAATTTATTAATAGATTTATAATATATATTTAATCTCTTAATACGTATTGCTAAATTGTCCTAACTCTAAAGCAGTATGTTTTCATTAACTTATGAAAATAAAGAAATTATTTATTTTTATAAAAATTCTATGGTGAATCCATAGTAACTCCATATCACATCTTCTCTGGACTTGCATCTACACAACACTTCCTTTAAGAGTTAAACAAAAAATCCAACTGTCTCAAGAATTTGTCAGGATGAGTTATTGTCCAGCTGCATATCTAACCTTGCCTAGTCACCTGCACCAAACCAGGTGTTTGTTTTACAGTTTAAGTTTTAAACAAATGTTTACTGTAATTTGATTTTCTCATAACAGGATTTGTGGCTGGCGTGGATTTGGTAATGGTTTCACTACTCCAAGATCAATCCAATATTAAATTTTCATCTTCGGACACTCTGGAAAGGGACCAACAAGACCTCATGAAGACACAAGGGGATTCAATATCCCCAGTTCAGCAAAGTGTAAGTGAGCTGGCCCAGGCCTGTTCTCCTTCTCTAAAGTTCACATAAAATATTCAGCTACTGCTGTACTAAATCCCACCAAACCTACTGGTAACAAAGCAAACATTGAAAGTTTTGTTCTTTAAGAGTAGAAACCTGAGTTATCCTCCTGAGCTAATCTTAAACTCCAGCTAAATTTCTTATTCCGTGGCTTAAAACCCCTACTACTATAAAAACAAAACAGACAATTCATCCATCTAATTTCTAATCCAGGAAGAATGCTACATTTAAAGTAATTCTTCTATTATTTCAAAAACAAATAAATTGCAGACAGAGAGACATCAGAGCCTTTTTGTCTCCTCCCTGCAGTAAAGGATGCTCAAGCACTTCACAATTCCTTGGGACTTTTTTGGAATAAAGTTACCTCTTCTCTTGTTGCCTGTATATTCATCATGCTTCATGACAAAAGTACAGTTGAGAGTAATGTTCTTCATTACACAGCAGTAAAATAGCCACTGTCATCCTTTTACGATGAAAATTCCAGGTGGAGAATTCACAGCCCTGCCATTCATACAGCTTTAAGGATCTAAATATAACAAGGTGGGGGCAATTCTTATTTAAGAAAAGACATAACAAACGTGTATATAGGACTACAGAGAAGAGCAAGGAAGCAAGAATTGAGTTATAAAATAAGCAAGTTCACGTTCATATGAGAATCCAAAAGTGCCACGAGGTCAGATTTGCTTTCTGCAGGGATCCACAACAGACTAGAATATCAATGGCTTTAACACACGTTCAAATGACTGGAAAAGCTGTGCCATGTTCCACTTATGCTGCCTTCACTTTGTGACTCCTTGAAATCCGATTCATCCATGAAGGCGTGTATTTCTTTACCTGTTCTCCTAAAATACCGTAGAACCTCTTGGATGTGGGGAGGAAAGGGGCCACTCAATAATCTGCTCTGACTTTTTGTGTAACACAGAACGTTCCATTTCCCCCTTCCCTGAACACAACCACCTGCTCTTGACTGACACACGTCTGCCCAAAGGCATCCAGGTAGTTACTCATCCCTGATGTCAGGGTGAATATGCATGTTTTCAGTGGCAGGCTCCAGACACCCGTTCTTGTTAAGCCTTTCTCCTCTAGATTAAAGAGCACTTTGGGAGCTGTTATTTTCCTTTTGCTAAAGTGCAAAGAGGAAGGGAGGAGATGAGACAGGTAGAAGGTTAAAATGTCTGCCCAGAGCCTACTTGTCTCTTAGAATGAGTGTGGCCACCTTAATGAAGGGAAGTGAGGTAACCACCAGCATATCTGGCAGCATTCAACACCATCAGAGTATGAGATCAAGCTTATTTGACTAAACTTGCATACAACAAGACTTGCACTTATCACATTCCTGTCATTTAATCTTTCATCACTTGATCATACATCATCTTGTCCCTGAAACTGTCAGACCAATGAGTTGATGGTTACCTAAGATGCCCTGTTTTTCAAGGATAGTTCAATTTTCTCAGAGAATCACAGGATGGTCTGGGTTGGGAGAGACATTAAGATCACCCAGTCCCCAAACTGTGTCGTGGGCAGGGATGCCATCCACCAGACCAGGTTGCTCAAAGCCCCAGGTAACCTGACCTTCATTTCACTAATTTATTGTAATTAAAATATAAATATTTTCTAGAAACATATGCTGTAAATAATAACAGCAATAAAAAATTGTTCATACGGATTCTAAGTAAATAAATGTCAATATTTCATTGCAGGATAATCCCAGTTACAGCTGCCAACCATATGAGTCAGACATCAGGACAGAAAGAACGAACTCAGAGTCTTCTCACAGCCCCAGCCCTGCTTCCCCAGCCCAGGACCAAATCCACGGGAGATACCCTACAAGCCAAGGAATTCACTGTGGCACAAACAAATTCAAAGCATCTTTCAGTACTGAAAAGTTCCGGCGGTACAGTTACGAGGAAAGCTCTGTTGGAAACTACGACCGGTTCCTCAAGAGCAGCAGAAACCCCTTCCACCCTTACAAGAGGCAGATCAGTGAAGATGTTTTCCAGGAAGCACATCAAGCCCTCCCACCAGAAGCTTCACCCTTCAAAAATCATACAAGCATCGATGGGTTTGAGGGGTTACCAGGATCTACAGGGCCTGATGAGTCAGAGTCATTTCCTACGCACATTCCGAACATCTCCACGGAGCAACCGTGGTGTACCAGCCTCCAGTACAGCACCACGGGGCAGGACCACAGCTCACAAGTCATGGTCAGTAGTTTTTCAGCATTCTTTTTCCTGTTTTCCACGGCAAAGATATACTTTGGGAATTATTTTCTTAGCTCTTAATGTGACTACATGGAGTTTAACCTCCTCTCAAGTTACAGGGTAGAGCTCAGGGAAAACATATCTAGATGTATCCACGTTTATTTGTCTGAGTTCTCTAATTTAAGGCTTTTCCCTCCTGGAAAACAATCCTCAGAAAGATGTACATGGATAAATGATTTTTTCCATTAAACATGATGCATGAATTCTAAATATCCATATTCTTTCCTGACAACAGTGGTTGTCCTCAACTAGTATTTTCAGGATACAGAAGTTCACAAAGCAGTATTTTTCAAGCATCAGGACATGTATCAGATTTGTTACACCACCTCAGCTGACCTTTACTTGCATCAAGAAAAGTGCAAGAGAAACTCTAAACCACCAGTACTGCCAAAAATTTAATATCAGATCTGTTTATGGTACATGAAGTGTGAAGTTACCTGGGCTAATTCCAATACTAGATAGAGGCAACTGTCTATTTAGGGCAGCAGAGAATCCTGAAAAGCAAATTAAATTACCCTCCAGTATCTCTGCTGTAATCCAAGGTGTGAAGTGTATCTTCATCATCTCCTGTAGCCAAAACCAGTGACTCCACCTGCCAAGAGAGGGCCCTAAACTGGTTTTATATTGCTGCAGAGACGAAGAATTTGTATGTTACCGAAAGAAGAAAGGGTTAAAAAAAATCTGAATTGGATTAAGACCAGGGAATGGAGAGGTGTTGTCAGGGAACATACCTAGGGATTGAAGCCATTCAGGTTAAGGAGGAAATTGATCTAAATCCCTTATTTCCTGGACAAACACTCATCTAGGTCAGAGGAGTTTAATGCAAAACCTATGAGCAGTTGATGAAGAAAAAAATTCCATTGTCTTCCCAAATCCCTGGGCTGCAAGATACACAGAATGTAAAAGCAGCCCTGCAGGAGCCTTTTACAAGTACGTGTAACTCCTCAGGAGCAGAGTGGCTGCTTGTCAGTTCTCCCCTGCTTCTGTCAGCAACCAGCTTCAGACTCTTCAATCACTTCCATGCTGCTGGCAAGTTGGGATTTCTGAAAATCTTCATCAAATGGTCACCAAAATAACACAGGCATTTAATAAATATTGGATGGGACATTTACTTGGAGCCAGAATATCAAATCGAGTCTAACACCTGCTCCTACTAATACACCATAAAATATTAAATATTTTATGTACTTATTAATACTTATTAGACATACTAAAATACCATAAAATATGGTCATTATGACCCTGCTTTAGATCAGAAGGAAAAGTGCTACCAGGTTCTTGAATATATTCTCTACATCTTGGTTTATAACAAAGACTGACATTTTCCGAATTGCTCGTTGCTTGGGACATGACCCGGGATTTCCTTTTTTCTAAAGTTGTATTAACAGAAATGCAGAAGTTGGTGGATGTTTTCAGAGAATCACAGAAAGGTTTGGGTTGGAAGGGACATCTCCTTCCACCCCTCTGCCACGGGCACCTTCTGCTATCCCAGGTTGCTCCAAGCCACATCCAACCTGGCCTTGAACATTGCCAGGCATGAGGCATCCCCTGTTGTAGAATATAAAACAAATCCTGTGTAACACTTACTTTTTGGGACTTAATTCTCTCTCAGTAAATATAATGAAGACAAATCCGAACAGTGACTAACAGAATTGTTCTATTCTAAACGAAGGGGTTTTCTCTAATAAGTCATTCTTTAAATATTTTCCAGCAGGATTCAGACATGAAGCTCAGGACATCCCCACTGGAAGGGCAGCCTGGTTTATATTGTTACCAGCCTCAGGTGCAGCAGATGTATTGCCCCTCACATCCTTTTCATCAGGTCAGTACAATATGTGCATCAAAATCCCTGTTTTTCTAGCACTCTAATGATACAGTAATTGTGGTCTTAATTTAAAAAAATAAAGAAGACAGACTAAACAATACCTTTAAATTCAGGAGGTTTTGAGGGCCATGTTTATATATGTACATTTTGTTTAGGACAATGAGATCTTTAAAAGCTCCATGCCTTTTAAAATGCTCTTTCAAAAGAAGGAGAAAAAAACCCCAGAGCTTGTAAAAATGGAATCCTGGTGCTGCATAGTTACATTTTCACCACTACATTCAAGAAAACTGGCTTTGAAGCCTGATAAATTATTCACATAACTGTTGGTATTTCAGGATCTGAAATTAACAGTGCTTTAACTTCAGAATAAAAAACTAAATTTGTGTGACCATATACTTCAGATTTAACTTTAAAATGTTTTTCTACGTTTGGTATGGATTTGAACACTTTCCTTGTGCCTGATGGCACACGAATCTCTTTCACAATCTTTTGCCTCTTACATCATCCCCAGTGAAGGATTATTCATCTGAAGCATAATTGACAACAATGCTGATGGTGCAGGAGAATGTGCAATATTAAGGTCGTTCTCCTGTAATGTAACTTAAAAATAATTTCCTTCAGATGTAAAGGTGCTGTTGAATGCTTTGAAACTTTCCTCTTTTATGCTCAATTAATTGCAATAAAGTTTTCAGTAAGATATCCGAGATAAAAATATGCTTGAGACACCCTATTTCAAACTAGCAAAGCAAAAAACTTAAAGCCCAAAACTTAAAGGGAAGTTAAAGTAACGAGGATTTTTCAGAGTTATACAAAACCAGCAGAACCCTAAAACACCGAACCATTGGAACTGAATTAAATGAAACTCACAGGAAGTTTCTTTACTCATTCTGAAGCAGGCACCCTTCCCTTGTACCCGCTGGTTTGATACCAGTACTATTAAATTGACACTAACCACATTCAAAAACCCTCCAAAAATTGAAGCTGAAATGCACCTCCTGGGAGCTGCCAGGCAAGATACAACAGGCACTGAGAGGAAAGTCTTCCATCCACCTGCAAGCTGGCACCGTGACAGATTTCTTACATGCAGCAGGTTTCTGTTAGACTTTTCCATATTTGTGCTTCTTAATGTCACCATGGCAAAAGTCTGGCAATGTGTTCTACTACTCAGAGGAAAAAAAAAAAGAAAACAATAAGTATAAGTAGCCAAAGTCCCAACAGGTAGAATTGCTGTCCCTGTGCCGTAATCAGATGCTGGAAAATGAAAGAACATGGGATGCAGGACTGAGAAGAAGTGGAATAACACCTTCTGCATGAGGCAGCCCCATGATTAATGCTTTACATCTCAAGCTGGAATGGAGCAGTGCAAGTTAAATCACCGTGGAAGTTCCACTCCAGAGAACGGGCCCTTTAGGCTGAAGTGAAGGATGTTCAAACTGCGCCTCAGTTTTCATTAGAGGGATGAGAGAGATCAACCCCTTCATTAATTTTGTCCAAATGATAAAACGGCCTCACCTTCCCCTTGGCTGGACACACCACGAATGATGAGTCATAAGAAAAATCACTTATTATTGACCCGACTGAAGTAGCAGACACTGACTGAAGTCACTCACCCACCCACCATAAAACACGGACACCTTTCATGCCAGTTGTGCGACTGTAAAACCAGCTCCGGCCTGTCATTCCAGACCATTCCCCAGCCTCTGCTCCCTCAGAAAGGACTAATGAAACCAATAAAACAGAAATAATCCTTAAAACACCCAGGTCTTGCCTTTCATGATGACATCAAAACCAGCCCCATCTTAGTGTTCTTTCCTTTCAAAGAGCCACCAAAACAAATAATTCTTGTAGGAATTGCCCAGTTTTCTACACCCAATGCACAAGGCAGGGAGCACAGAGCTGCACATGAAAATTAGTTCACAGATGCTCTGGAGACTCTAGTTTTGCCCAATACTTAATTCAAAAAAATTAATTAATGTACATTTCGGTTTTTTCACCGTGCAAACAACTGAGTGTATTCAGCCTGGCATTGCACATCCCATTTCAGGCATTTTTGTGTCAGAAAGATAAAAGTAAACAGGCAAGAAAACTCCAGCAATGACACTAAAATTACAACAAAACTGAAATAAATTATTCAGCATCCAGAATAAATAAATAAACCATTAATATTTTGCAAGCACATGATAACCCCTCACAGGCACTTTAAGGGGAAAAGAGCAAGTGAAGTTACCGAGTCAAAAATAGGGATTAAATATGAAACTAAGGAGATTTATAAACTAATTACCAAGGGATTTTCCCCAACATGTCTCCAGAGCTACATTATAATTTTTCAGAGGAACCACACAAACCTCATGACACAGAACTGCTGGGGCTGAGCAGTAAAACACTGGAGCAGGGCTCAGCAACCTTTGAGTACCAGGGAAGGCATGCAGGTAGATTTTTTTTAATAGCATGTGCCATGACTCCTAATTTTGGCCATGCCCTCACCTTGGCATCTGGAAGGATTCATCTGCAAGAGGCAGAAATTCCTCTTGCACAGAGCTCCGAGTTCAGCAGGAGCTTTTGCCTCCTGGAGAGCCAAGTGATGGTATCTTACCTGAGCAGTGTAGCCTTCCTTTGTTCTTGAAAGTCTCTTGCCAGCAGATTGAAACTGTAATTTGGAAAGGGAAAACATGGAATATTTGGAAAAGGAAAAGACCAACTGATTTGTTGAAAAATTGAGAGTAGAAACAGGATGTGGATTATTTCCACTCCCTCACCTATTTTTTGGCATTGGCGTATTTCTGTCTCGTTTCTTCAGTGTGTTTTGGGAGCTGGACAGGCTTAGAGATCTCTTGGTCTTCTGCTCCTGGTCCCTGGAGAGGGGTGAGGGTGTCGTAAGTCCTGACTGATTTTAGGGGTCCCGGGTATCCTTTTTTAGCTTTCTGATACAGAAAATGGGGGGTAGGGGAAAACATCACTTGAAGTGGTGGTTAACAACACAAACTCCTGGCCTCACAGGAACACCTGTTCCTTGGCATTGACTACAAGGGCACAGACAGGGAGTAGCCCAACAGCTTCAGCACGAGACAGGTGATGTGAAACCACCTCAAAATTGTCTCATATGCTGCTCTCCGAACTCCTGGAATGACATTACTAACTTATTCTATAATAATACATTCAGTTTATATATATTCTGATACCTCCACTGAAGTTTTGGTTGCTGTTTGTTGATTTTTTACCTGCTTTGCACTATAAGAGCAGTTTTAACAGAGGCTTTGAGATGCTATTCCCTTGGGATTAGATATTGTACACTTTGGATTTTTGCCTTGTATCCTTCTCTCCCTAAAAATAAAATTAAAAAAAAAAGCACACAAAACCAAGCAAGGCTCAGTCAAAACTTCCCTGTTCCTTCCTACACTTTTAGCAGCTTTACTTGATTGGCTTATTTTCCAATGGTGCACATTGTTTGACATATTTTATTCTGGTGCTTTAGGGGGGTTTATGTAAATAAGATTAAACCACTAATTTACTTGTCTGCTTGTTCGGGGCAGGCTGAGCAGGCTGAGATACTTCAACAGCAGAAGAGATGGTTGAAGGAAGATACACTTTGTGCCTATAAAATTTACAATTATCTGGAGACAATAGGGTACAGTTGCTCACATTCGTCACGAGAACTCAGCAGCATAGCAGGCAATACAGAGAAAAGCACTTTTTACATAGAGTACCTTCCAAATGGAATAGTTTAATACTGCTGCTAAGAAATATTCTAGGGAGCTTGTTGCTAAGCCAAGTAACATCCCTCTTGTCCCATCAGTATCCCTCAGGAGGCAGCTACCCTGTGACTTACATCGCCTCTTCACACTACCCTTACCAAAGGATCGCTCCTCAAAGCACTCAAGAATCCCAGCAGCCTCTGTTTCCCAAGCCCATCTACTCCTACAGGTAACACAATATTTTTTTCAAGCCCTAATGTTACAGGAAATACACTCTTTGCCCATGGCCTGTTTCCAGCATCCTTTGTAATAACACACTTACTCTTACCTGCCTCGTTCCCGGTGTGTTCTGTTCTGTTTGTACGAATCACAGGATGTTCCAGACTCTGGGACCAAGGCAGAGAGAAATTAAATGTTACAAAGCATTGTCTTGATCATGGCCTCCCCAGAGGAGCTAATAGTTTCTCTAATAGAAAATGTTACATATTTCATCAGCACAAGACTGATCCCACTTAGTCATTGTTTTCAGCAACTATATTAAAAGTAGTTTTTTTCCCTCAGTTACTAAGGCAAGGAAATGCCTAGAAAACATATCTGATATGTCACTCACCACACAGGTTTAGCCTCCAAATAATCCAACAAAGAAGATCAGACAATTAAATTTTAATTTTCCCTCTGTCACTGTCAGTTTGATGCTCTTTGTGGCCTTCACTAGTTTAAGCCTCCGAACAAAACCTTGAATAACTACACACCAGCAGGCTTTGAAAGTCTTGATTCTACTTTCTTTATTACTTTATTTTAAACCCAGGAGCTTTGAGAAATACCTCTAGGAGTTAAGCAGTGTCAGGAAATTGTCATAAACAACTGAGTGGAAACTTTAAGCATCATCAGTACTCGTGCTATGACAGTGAAAGTTGGAGTAATTACACATGATTTGGAAAATAATCTAATTTTGGTTCTGAGGAGTCAAGCAGAAGAGGCTAAAATGCTTTTCTTTCTCTCCCTAAAGCATCCTGATCTTCATGGCTCTCAAAAACAGCAAAACAGGGAGTTTGCCAGTCAGTGAGATTTACAATTTCATGACGGAACACTTTCCTTACTTTAAGGTGAGTTCCACAGGGAAAGGGGGAATCTCCCTCCGAGCTTACTGGCAGCAAAGGGAAAAAGGGATGGGATTCAGGCTATGAAAAGGGTCAATTTCTTAGTCTATTAATATCAAATCTATTACAGACTATGTCCATTCATGATCACGAATCACCCAGCATTTTGCACCCAGGCAGAAAAGTGAAAAGTGGCAATATTTAACTCAAAAACATTTCAAGATCTGTTCCAGCTCTGAGTTTGGGTGTATAACACTGTCCATTCCTCATTCACAGTGGCCATTCCTCACTAACAGCTCATAAAAAGGGTAAATAACTTTAAAAGCACCTTCACTCCTTCCTCTCAGATCTCACATACAGGCAGAACTGGTCTTGTAGCTTCCTCTGCCACCAGTAGCAGCTCCAGGCTGGTGTGGAAGAAGAGGTTCCAGGTTATCTCGCTCCATTTGGGAGCTGGGATATCCGTCTTGGGCAACAGCAGCCCTTGCATGTCCTGTACAAAGAAAAGCTTAATATGTGATAAATGGCACTAAGCTCATAATTATACAGTGACGTTGGTAAAGGGAAGGGTGGATGGTTTGCAGCAGCACTATTGAAATTTAAATCCATGCTATAAGGGAATGGTTCCTTGCACTTGGAATGCGAGTGGAAAGTGCTCAGTCAGCGCATGATCCAAGAGCCACAGGATTAGTTCAGATTTTTTAAAGGGCTGTAATAGAATCATCAACTGCTGCTCTCCACAGAGCTTTATTTCTGCTGATTCTTCAAAACCATCTCACTGAAGTCCAGAGTAGGTGACCTCACCTGTTAGCAAGGCCCAAAAATGAAAATACAAAGCAAGTGACTCTGGCCCGTTTCCTGTTGCAAATAACCCTCCAGCAATTTAACCAAATTTAAAACAGCCACAGTAAGGCAATTCAGACATTTATAACAAGAACTCTGAGAATAGCTAAAAATAAGTGTTCTGATACAATTGTGCAATTGTTTTGGACACTAACTGAGGATAAACAGCGCACACAAAACAATTATAAGCTTGAATACATCAATAATCAGAGAAAAATATACATTATGATGGAGGAAGAACTGTCAAGGTCGATCACATGTTATATTCCATGATTTCCTCCCAAAGGAATCACTGATTAGTCCATCATTTGTTACAAGCAAGAGAAGGGAGAAAAAATAAAGAAACCTACCATCAGAAATCAGAAGTGTTCCAAACCAGTGGAATCCACAGAAAAGTCGAGAGTTTCAAGCAGAGAGATGGGAACACAGTATTATTAATACTTTTTACAGGCATGTAAAAACTTATTCATCAGACCAAACTTAAATTAATTTTCTGTTGTCTCACAACACAATTGAATATTAAATTAATCAATAGTTTCAAACCAAATGCTGCTGCTGCAAACATGGACAGAATCCCTTGAACACGGGACTGCGTCACCATCCTGGTCCTTCTTGGCTTTTCAGAGCCTCCTTTCTTTTTCTTAATTAATTTAAAAACACATGAGCGGGAGGGTACTGCTGTCATATGGATTATAGGGAAAGAATTGTGCAGGGGGGAACTACCTGGTACAGGGAGTACAAATGGAACATTCACTGTTTTGTGACAGCTTTAGTTTTGCATTTTACTTACAAATACAGTCAAATACCTTTGACTGTAACATCCTTAAAATAACTAGGGGAGAATAAGCAAGAAAATACTACACTTACAGGCATTAATCCCTGTCTACATCTAGTCTTTACAGCAGCCCAGAATTATTAATAAAGGGCAAAAAACTAATACCCTTTATCCTCCTTTTTCTTAGAGAGTCTTCAGCAAGATGAAATAATATAAAAATCAGCAAAGAACATTTTGTTTTTGCTACCAGCACTCACTAAACAGGGAGAGGGGAAGCAGTTTAAGGTGGAGAGGGAGTGCAAGTGTACACAGAATCTTGCTGGGAGACATTAGATGATACAAGCCGAGTCAAATTAACTTGTATTCGCTGCCACAGCAAATTTAGTTTCTATGATGCAACAATTTCATTTCTAGTTGAAACAGAGCAATCCAACTCCTACGTCCTAAAAAAAACCATCTACACAGCTAAAGTTGAATTACTCTTTGATGTACCTCTCCCTTCTCTTGAGACCTAGATTTAAAGAGAAAGGGTTTTGCAAGATCACTGAACTCTTTTAAACTTCAAGCACTGGTCAGGATCAGTGGGGCTGGACAATAATATTTTTCGCCTGTCATTTTTTTTTTCTTCTTCTTTGTAGTGATTAGTGGGTCCAACAGAAAGCTTTAATCTTGTTAATTGGAGTTGTTACCAGTCCGAGAGGTGAGAAAGGCCTGTGCTCTGATGGAACTTAGAGCAGCGAGTATTTAAGTGTTGTAGATGTGGCACTCGGGGCCGTGGGTTAGTGGTGGCCGTGGCAGTGCTGGTTTTATGGTTGGAACTCGATGACCTTAGAGGGCTTTTCCAACCTTAATGATTCTGTGATTCTCTGATTTTATGAATCTTAGCTTTACCCACACTATGCTGAACACAGCAGCATCAAAAAACAAGTCACAGCAAGGAGACTCCAACAGGAGCAGCTTCAGTAGCCAAAGCTCATTCATTAACAGTCACATTCACTTAAAAGCTGGTGTCAGAGCCCTGACACGAACACTGTGTTCCTTCAAGCCCTGCCTGGCTAAACGACCACTTTTCGCAGCTCAGCAATCCCAGGCTTAGTGCAAGAACCTGTTTGACTCCTGGCAGGAGCCTCCAAAGTCAATCCACGTACTTTTTACTCTTAGGTTTCTAAAACCATCTCATAGTTTACACCCCCACATGTTCTGAAAACCTCTGAGAACCCCATGCTGCTCCCATCCCAGCAGAAACATTCATTATCCTGTCTAGATATACACAGAGATGTGTGTAACCTCATGTGCAGGGCAAGAAACATGAATAATTTTTCAGCTCAAGCTAAATACACAACTTACCTGGGAGGAACAGTTCTATTCACCTTTGGAACTGCCAGAAAGTAACTGGAATATGATCTGCAAGGGATAAAAACTGCTTCATCATGTTTAGTACGGCCTTATGGCAGAAAGGGTTTTAAAGGTTTTGGGGTTGGGGTTTTTTTTTGTTCTCTTTTCTTTTTGTGTCCTTTTTTTTAAAATAGAATTTATGTTGTCTCACCCATCAGACAGAACAGTGAAATGCTGACATCAGGTGGGCCAAAAGGGTAGAAACTCTGCTGCTGTGAAAGGAAAATAGTTTCTCTTTTAGTGAAAAACATTATTTAAAAAAAAGACACGGTATTAAATAAAGGAAGTATTAAATTCGACTGTAAATACTTCAATAAGCCTTTCAGCACCTTAACCCACGTGATAGTTGCTCACAAGCTACAAAAGAACAGATTTTTACATTCCTCATAAAAGTATATAAAAAATAACTGATAAAAGAATTTCTGTCAAAGTGTGTTCCAAAGTTCACTGTGTGTCAAGTGAAAGTAAAAATGGACACGAGTCCACTTATAAAAGATGGTCTTAGAGAAAGTCTGGTGCACCTGGCAACGAGTAAAGAAATTACCAAACTTCCCAAACTATCAAAAATCTGACTTTTAATGAGAGACAGATCCCTATTAATAAAGCATAAAAACAAAAAGGAAACTTAACACACACAAAAAGGGAAATTTTCAGTTTTAGCATTCTTAAAAAGACCATGAAAACCATATTTATTTCCTTTCTTCTATGTTCAATCATTCTCTAGTTGATACAGACATTTCTGATGAAAATATTTGCCATCCAGGAATATGAATCAATAGACAGAGACAACTTCACCCACCTTTCTGAGTGTTGTTTGATTTCTTTCAATCCTTACGAGACACAGATAAGGATTTTTAGGGAACAAGAAAGGAGTCATTTTAATGATTCAGTTTAAAGAACATCCCAACTGCCACTGCTGAGTTAAAAATAAATGCAAAGCACAGAGATGCCAGGATCAGATGTGGAAGCCTGTATCTCATCTGCAGGGCTTGTGATTAAACCATTTGGTTATGTAATTGGCCAGCACACAAAGTTACACCTACAGCAGCAGGAGAAATTCTTTTGAAGTCTGCCTGGACACTGACTTGGAGTCCAGGTAGCACACAGAGCTTTAATTAAGTGTTTGAAATATTTCTAGGTGTCCCAAAATAGATTCCAATAAATCTCCTGCTAGCCCACAGTTCCAGAATATAATTCTTTACACACTTAATTCTTGTGTTTGCAAATTCACTCTTAAAAATCCAGCAGCCTTTGACAACCATTCTCCTTAGAAAATCAATTACTGTTTTATCTGATCCCTCTCTTCCCACACAACATGACTGTAACATTTTTGTGGCTTCCTTCTAACGTACAAGCTTCTCATTGCAGAAGGTACAAACTCAACAGCATTTCTTATAACCTCACCAGTCAAAACAGAGGAATATATATTTATTTTCTTTTTTTTTTTTTTCTTTTTCCTTGAAGTTCCTTTTTTACATTGGATTTGTTTCTCCAGACAGCTCCAGACGGCTGGAAGAATTCTGTGCGTCACAACTTATCTTTGAACAAGTGCTTTGAGAAAGTTGAAAACAAGTCGGGCAATTCTTCTCGCAAAGGCTGTTTGTGGGCCCTGAATCCAGCCAAGATCGATAAGATGCAGGAGGAGCTTCAGAAATGGAAGAGGAAAGACCCAGTTGCTGTAAGGAAGAGCATGGCAAAGCCAGGTCAGGAATGGGTTTGTGTGTTAGTTCTCAAACTGTTCTGCCCAGAACTTCTCTTTGCAACCAGCACCAAGCTGTAGAACAAAATTAATATATGATTTAGGAAGGCATTTAAGGATTTGCTCTGGTTATAAGGCAATTGGCAAAACCAGGAAACGATGAAAAAGCAGAATTAAACAAGACCTGGATTTGTGGGCGTTTCCAAATAAGCAAAGAAGCTGCACTAAGAAAATATTCTCTCTTGACATCTCGCTAAACTTTAAGATAAAAGGCTGGACGTGACTTGGAGCAAACTGATCTTATGGGAAATGTCTCTGCCCATGGCAGGGAAGTGGAACCAGATGATCTTTAAGGTCGCTTTCAGCCCAAACCATTCTGTAATTCTATGACAAAAGCAACACTGAGAGAAATATATATATATATATATAATTTGAAATTGACTTATAAGCATCTAACTTTTAAACACGAAAAAATTGAATTTATTATATACTCACTTGGCAAGGATAATTTAGAAAAACATTTCAGTCTTTGGAGGTCTTATCATATATGTGAACTATCACTTTTGTTTGAGTGACATCCTGAACAACACCAAAATTCCTGCTGCAAGCTACAGATCGGGGCTCTGTTAGGCATAAGTGAGTCACGGACTTTTTTCTTGTTTTCCAGAAGAACTTGATACCCTAATAGGCGACAAAAGCGAGAAGCTGAGATCCTCCCTGATGAGCTGCAGCCCGACGGGCGTTGCAGGTGCCTCCCTTTCCAGGCAGATGGCAGCGCAATCCCATTCCTTGTGCGAGCCCTCCCTCTCCTCCGGGATCCCGCAGCCCTTGCACAGCATCCACGCCTCGGGAGTTCTGCACGCCAAGAACTCCTTACCCAATCTGCTCGGGGGGCAGCAGCCTCCGTGCTACTCATCCCCCCAGGGCTTCCCCCAAATCCCCAACGCCTTGATGCAACAGACGCCGGACCCTCAGAGCCTGTTTCCTTCTGGGGAGGCTCAAAGCGAGCTCCGGACTCAGCCCAGCATCACTCAGGATTCCCCGCTGCCCGCGCAGACCCCCCCCAGCTGTGGGATGAAGATGCTGCCCGAGCATTCCACAGCCAGGACAGTGCAGGACACGCTCATGCCGGAGGGAGACCTCAGCAATGACATCGATGCTCTTAATCCATCCCTGACTGATTTTGACCTCCAAGGTTGGTATCTGAGGTATTTTTATCTAGCGGAGTCAGGCTTATCACATCCCACCGCCTCCCATCACGCTCCGTCCCATCACAACCCGACCTGCCTAAAACGCACCTTTGTCCTTGTTTAACTTCTTCCTGCCACTGCTACAAAGACCACCTTACCCGGTTCCATTATTTACAGAACATGCAATTTTGCCTTAATCTTTTAAAAGTTTCCCACGTTTACATCCAGAGTTTAAAAAACATTCCGGCATCCTCTTGGCTACAGCTGCCAACGTGAAATATTGCAATAGGACATTCAGGACATATATTTTAAATCCAGATGTGTATGTCACTGAAAACGACTCAGGCACAACTATTTAGTGCAACTCTTACAAGAGAATTGTCATGTGAGAGGAAGTAAGTGTAATAATTTTGGTTGAATTAACATGCTAACTCCTTTTCATCAATATTTATTCAAATATTTTCCACATCTCTGCTCCAATAAAGGTTATTTCCCCCTTCCCGAGGCATCACATGATTTGTGGCCTGAACAATGGTATTTCCTGAGGTGTGTTCTTATATACTTAATAATGTAAAGCTGGCAGTAATTTTTTTAATATATTAAATAATTGAATCATCCTGACAGGATGGGATATTGTACATTAGGAACACGGCTTTTCATGAAAAAAAAACAAGAAAAAACCCACCGTATATTTATATATACATTACATATGTGTGTAAATACATATGTAAATTTATAATAAATATAAATATATATACTGTATTTATATATACACATATATATAAATCCTGTGGGTTCCAAATTATAAAGCTCCTGCTGCACAAATAACATGCCAGAATTTCCTTCCTGCACAAACAAAAAGTGCTTACACAAATCAACCTGCAAGACAGAGTAAAAAAATGCAGTTTTAATAATCTCTGTGAGTCAGCGAATGCCAGTGCCATGTCATTCCACTGGCACAAATATTGCCCAGTCCTGCCATGCCCAGATTGTTTTACTGAGATTGACACATTCCACTCATTTCCCTGGACCTCTTTCCATTTTATACAACACAAACTCTGTGCTGTGAATATTCTCTGTTCTTCACCTGTATGGGACAGCTCCACCTTCCCTCTGGCATTGCTCTCTACCTTAAATTGTTTAACCTTATCTATGCTTTTTTACTTAGTTTCTTTCTTTATAAAACAGTCAAATCTCTAATAAGAGGCCCTAAAACTTAAGATAAGGCCTTCACACTTGAAGCAAAATTATTACATATAGACATCAATAAAATGAATATAAAAAAGTAAAATAATAAACTACTTCCAGCAAAATGGCCAAGTATGATCCCATATTTTCCAGCAGTTAAAGATAACAGAGGCCCTTTCTTCATTCAAAATGAATTGGATTTTTTTTAAAATAGAACTTATTCTTCATAAATAGACCTTCCTAGTAGAATCTTGCCGATTATCAAATGAGAAAATTGTTTTAAATTAATGCTGTTTATACCTTTATTATGGGGAAATTTTGCCTTTCTCAGTCCCAAGGGATTCAGAGCATCTACTCAGAAAAAACACACAACTGCTTAATTACCAACTTCTCCGGCAATGTTCAAATTAAATGTTAAAAATGTTAATTTTTTTTTAAAAAGCAAATATAAAGAAATATGTAGAGACAAAATACTGGGGGAAAAAAAAAAGCTGAATCATTTTGTTAATCTATGCTTTGTTTTGTAGGGAATCTTTGGGAGGAGCTGAAAGACGACAGCCTTGCCGTGGATCCCCTCGTCCTCATTTCGTCATCCCCAGTGTCTTCCCAGTGCTTCCCCTCTCCCTGCCAGCTGGAGAACAGCAGCAACGTCCCCATCCCCAATGGAACCCCACATGGAAATGTCCCGGACCTCCAGCTCACCACCCTGTACTCTGCCTTCATGGAATTGGATACAGTGTCTCCTGCCTACCTGAGTAATCCTGGATCCAAACCTATAGCACTGATGTGAACCACGTGCCAATCTAATTATTATTATTACAATAATATTATTATTTTGCCTAAATCCAGTCCTAACCATCACACACTTCCCTATCTGGTTGATGTCAGCTGAGACTGTGTCCAGGGGAATGAGAATAATCTTTTTCCAGAACCCACCCGCAGGATATGTAGCTTTACTGTAACAATTTTCTACAGACAGATAATAAAAAAAAAGAAACCTAAAATACTATTTAAAGATAATATTGTTAACTGCTGAACTTGTCAACACCATTTTATCAAGCCACTCATCTGCTGCATCTTCCAGAAACAAACGACTCTAGGAGGAAAACAGATTATTGACTTTATTTCTTTTTCTTTTCTTTAATGAAAGCTGCTTGCAAATGAACACAGGACTCACGGAACACAACAATCTAACTTATTTCTTGGAGCCAATGATGGCAACAGCATCCACCACAGATGACTCAAAATAAAAAATCCACATATTAAAACATTTATAGTCCCCTTGAAAGCAGTTCTGGGTTTTGGTAAACAAGAATGTGAACTGAAAATGTTGCAAGTAAGTATTAGAAGATAGAGGACGAGCTGCTGACAGACTAAATCGAAGCAACAAATATACTTCAGTGAAAAATATCTAAGTTTACTGTATTTAAAAAGAAATTTTAAACTCTGNAACTAAAGTAAGGCATTCCAGTCTCCAGTTTCTCGGGAACACTCTCCTTCCTCTGATTTTCCAAAGGTGCTGCTGGTGAAATAAAATAAACCAGTTTTATTTCAAGTGGTGCGATCTAAACCCAAAGCAATCTGGAGCAGGAACCTTCTGAGGAAAATAGTCCAGAAGTCAAAAAAATATCAGTGTCTTTAAGGAGAAGTTTCCCAGAGAAGCTGTGGCTGCTCCATCCCTGGAAATGTTCAAGACCAGGTTGGACAGGGCTCGGAGCAGCCTGGGATAGTGGAAGGTGTCCCTGCCCTTGGGATGATCTTTAAAGTCTCTTCCCACCCACCCCATCCTGTGATTCTGCAATCTCTAGACACAGACTCTGTAATCTCGAAATAAGGAGGTCAAAATTTGAGTGAGATTGGGTCACTTATACTATGAAAAAGAAGGGGGGGATTACCAAGGATAGAATAGAGAGAAGGAATTATTAAAATAAAGACAGACAGGTTCATTGAGCCACTGTCCCACAGCAAGGTGGGAGCAGTGCCTGCTCAGACTGAGGCCAAAGCCAGGTCCAAGTCTACACCCTCACCCGTGCCCACCACCCCAGACTTAAAATCAGATTATGGGCAGACGGATAAAGACGACTTAGGAGGAACACATGTGATGCAGCTTTGTAATCCCTCACGCAACTACCGAGAAATCCTCACTTGACTCGAGCTCCTCTTCCTCAGCCTCCTGCAAAGAGAACGTGCAGAGGAAGAAACGCAGCCAAATTGGCCAAGGTGCTCCATGAAAATATCCCGGCAGGATGAGAGTTATGGAGACACAGTAGGGCTGGGGAATCAGTTCTTGACCACTCTAACATTTAGATAAAGAAATAAGGAAAAACTAAGTATGTCATGTCAATAGAAATGTGAATATTAAGTGATAAACTTAAGCATGTGGTAAGTATAAAGCTGCTAAAGAGTGTGTATAGATATATAAAACACAGTATATGGATATATGTATATATAAAAACACTGTATATATAAAATAATATATAGCATGGTTTATATAGATATATAACACAGTTTATATAACAGTATATATAACAGTGTGTGTATATATATAACAATATACCCTCAGTTATATATATAGTATTTTTATATATATACATATATATATATTCAGTGTAATTTAAGAGTTACCACCTTACAAAAAATATTTGCCAAGTACAAACTGTAAGAGGGATATTATCTATTGGTACCTTTTTTTTAAAAAAGTAACTATTGAATAAATAAATATCCATCCTAACACAGGGTACCCTGTGCTNTATCTAAGTTTACTGTATTTAAAAAGAAATTTTAAACTCTGCTTTTTTAATAAAAAAGAAAAAAAAAAACATTTAGTAGAAATTTTACTTGGCTGGAAATTATTCCCATTCGTGCCTGTGTCTTTTGCTACATAAGCTGAGCAGCAACATGAATTATTCAACCATTAAATGAAGATTTTTAGAAATACTAATTAAAAAAAAAAAAGAGAGAGAACAATAGTTGTTGAAGTTATCCAAATCCAGAGAGCATCTCTTGTTTAACTTCCAGCTGCATCACAAAACCCACAAGGATCATCGAGTCCAGCTCTTAATCCAATACATCCAGGGGGATTCATTATGATGCTGAACCAGCCCTTGCATTAGGACAATGTCTAGTTCCTACCATGAACTAAAGTAAGGCATTCCAGTCTCCAGTTTCTCGGGAACACTCTCCTTCCTCTGATTTTCCAAAGGTGCTGCTGGTGAAATAAAATAAACCAGTTTTATTTCAAGTGGTGCGATCTAAACCCAAAGCAATCTGGAGCAGGAACCTTCTGAGGAAAATAGTCCAGAAGTCAAAAAAATATCAGTGTCTTTAAGGAGAAGTTTCCCAGAGAAGCTGTGGCTGCTCCATCCCTGGAAATGTTCAAGACCAGGTTGGACAGGGCTCGGAGCATCCTGGGATAGTGGAAGGTGTCCCTGCCCTTGGGATGATCTTTAAAGTCTCTTCCCACCCACCCCATCCTGTGATTCTGCAATCTCTAGACACAGACTCTGTAATCTCGAAATAAGGAGGTCAAAATTTGAGTGAGATTGGGTCACTTATACTATGAAAAAGAAGGGGGGGATTACCAAGGATAGAATAGAGAGAAGGAATTATTAAAATAAAGACAGACAGGTTCATTGAGCCACTGTCCCACAGCAAGGTGGGAGCAGTGCCTGCTCAGACTGAGGCCAAAGCCAGGTCCAAGTCTACACCCTCACCCGTGCCCACCACCCCAGACTTAAAATCAGATTATGGGCAGACGGATAAAGACGACTTAGGAGGAACACATGTGATGCAGCTTTGTAATCCCTCACGCAACTACCGAGAAATCCTCACTTGACTCGAGCTCCTCTTCCTCAGCCTCCTGCAAAGAGAACGTGCAGAGGAAGAAACGCAGCCAAATTGGCCAAGGTGCTCCATGAAAATATCCCGGCAGGATGAGAGTTATGGAGACACAGTAGGGCTGGGGAATCAGTTCTTGACCACTCTAACATTTAGATAAAGAAATAAGGAAAAACTAAGTATGTCATGTCAATAGAAATGTGAATATTAAGTGATAAACTTAAGCATGTGGTAAGTATAAAGCTGCTAAAGAGTGTGTATAGATATATAAAACACAGTATATGGATATATGTATATATAAAAACACTGTATATATAAAATAATATATAGCATGGTTTATATAGATATATAACACAGTTTATATAACAGTATATATAACAGTGTGTGTATATATATAACAATATACCCTCAGTTATATATATAGTATTTTTATATATATACATATATATATATTCAGTGTAATTTAAGAGTTACCACCTTACAAAAAATATTTGCCAAGTACAAACTGTAAGAGGGATATTATCTATTGGTACCTTTTTTTTAAAAAAGTAACTATTGAATAAATATCCATCCTAACACAGGGTACCCTGTGCTCAGGCAGTGGGTTTGTACCCCTGTGGCTCTGCAGCACGTAGCTACTGTGATGCCTTAAAATACCACTCTTAAGCCAAAAATAATAATAATCGGTAAATAATGTTCTCTACAAATATTTGACTGTTCACAGCAGATCTAGCTGGAAGGGTTAGTTTCCTTGGCGCTGTGTGTTTATATGTTCTGACATTTTTCAACAGGAGGTCAAAATTTAGCACCAGGACCCCCAGGAATAGGCAGGACCATCTCTCAGACCCCTTAAATTCATTTGCACAACTTCAGCCACACTGACACCAGGGGGAATTCTGCACACCACTACCTACATCCTCAAGGACATTTTTTGGATAAGGCCATTTAATTTTAAAAGCCTTTCACTGCAAACACCAAAGTGTTGGTACACAGGTTTTCTGAAACATTTTCAGAACCCTGAGGGAGCGTGATGCTCAGTTCTCAGTGACTTTCAATCACTATTTGCATCGAATTCTTGTTAAACTCTTTTTTAACTCCTTATAAAGAGACCTCCTGAGTAGCACACTGAGAACCACTGTACACGACACAATTAACTCAATGACAGAATTAACAGCATTCCCAGTATTTTATATTTGGTAGAGGGAGACAACAAGAAAATGCATGAGAACCCATCAGATGAAGCATTGGGTTGGTTCATCTCTCTAAAAATATGGCAAAATTGTAATAAAATACTTATGATTAAAGCAAACCCATGGCACATGAAAAAAAAAACAATAAAAACTAGCAGTATGAATTTAAAAACACATTATCAAGCTGAGCTAAATATCTGCTACAGAAAGCCCAAATTTTACAGAAAGCCCAAACACACAGATTTTAAAGCAAGAAAAGCAAAGTTCTTTTCCAGTGTTAAAGATTTCTAATTTATGGGCATAGCAACTCCTCCGTGATTTGTTAATTCCTGTGAGTCACTCCATGGCCTGTGATGGCCATTCCCTCAGAGGCACCAATATATTCCATACTTGTGACCACACACATGATCACAAGCCAGAGAGGGAGGAAGAAATAAGGAGAAATATAAGTGTCAGACTGTATTTTTTTATTTTTCTTGCTAATAAGTCTTTGAAGAAGGATCAGACATAAAGAAGAAAAGGGGAAAAAAACATTTAAATATGTTTTTTCTTGTGTTTTGCTTGACTTTCTTAACATGCAGTATGCACACAAGAGAGGTTTGTCCTCCCTATATAAAGTTATTTTTTTCTAAGCGCCTTAAAGTATTTTCTCCAATGCATTCCATATTTAATAGGATTAAATTAATGGTTGGACATTCCACACAAGTTATAAGAAAAATCCTGTAATTACTTTTATTAAAAGAGAGTCATGTTTAAAACAAACAAACAAACAAATATATATTCACAAATATAAATTGTCTGGACTTGGGTCTCTCTTCCTGCCCTACTTCAGGCTCCTACATCTGGAATTTTATTGCCTTGCTTCAGTTCAGCATTAGTGATTCTGTACGACACAAAAACCCCCAAAATACTGAAATATGTGTCCATGAGGAAAGAGTGAATTAGAACTACGAATTAGAATTAGAATTCTGGAACAATTATTTTAAATTAAGTTTAAAAAAAAAAAATCACATCAGTTTTACTTTTTGTGTCTAATTTTGTATATAAAGCCTGAAAAGTGCAACTGACTTACTGGCACTTTCAAATAAATTCAAACTACTGTCTGGAACAAATATTTGGATTCCAGAATTTAGTTTGCCAGGAACTCCATTTTTATACTTCAGCCTTCTAGACCTGTGTGTAAACGTTTGTGTTTATAATACTAAATATCAAAACAAGCAAACACTTTACATAAAGCTTTTTCTGACCTCCTAATCCATTTCTAGTCTAACACAAACCAACCCAAAACACACAGGAGTGGAAGAACAACAACTATCTGGTTCATTATGCATTCCCTGCCCGCAAGGATGTAAAAGGAAGCCTTAAAGTAGCATATCCCTGGAGTGGTCACGGCAAAAATTTAATAGAGAACGACTGAAATAATAAATGATGGAGTTAGTTCATAAAACAAAATTTAAATGCAGTCTCTTTAGAAGCGGAAAAAGCCTATTTATTTTTTTTTTTTAGTTCAAAGGAGCAAACACCTATAAAGAATATTTGCTAGCACGGAAAATGCTGGAATTACAGCAAATTATCAGCAGTTGGAACAGCATTAAAGCACATGGGATTTATTTCCCTGAGGGCTCTCATTCAGCTTGTACATTGGAAAATCTCCGATACCAGATATCAACATACCAAAGGCTGACTGGATAATGAACTCCCAGAGCCCAACAAACAGCCACCAACATGAACGCAGAGCCCTCACGGTGGTGGGCAGCTGCCAGCCAGTGCCCTTCAGTGCCTTGTGACAATGATGTTTTTGCCTTTTGTTAACAAAGAATCACAGAATGGTTTGAGGTGGAAGGTGCCTTAAAGACCATCTGGTTCCAACACCTTCCACTGTCCCGGGTTGAGCCAACGTGGCCTGGAACACTCCCAGGGGTGGGGCAGCCACAGCTGCTCTGGGCAACCTTTGGCAGGGCCTCACCACCCTCCCGGGGAAGAATTCCTTCCTCATATCTAATCTAAACCTTCCCTCTGTCAGTGTGAAGCCACGTCCCCGTGTCCTGTCACTCCAGGCCCTTGTCCAAAGTCCTTCCCCAGCTCTCTCTATTTACTGAGAGGCCACAACAAGGTCACCCCAGAGCCATTTTTCTGCTTCGATGAATGGAAGAACCCTGTTCCGAATTGATCCAGTTTTGACCTGGGCACAGTGAAGAGAGGCCAGTAAAACCATTAAAGATTTACTCCTGACAGAACCAATTAGGCCTGGCTGCACAGTGAAGGCCATAATTAGTCACATAACTCAAGTTCCTTGCTCACGCAATCGGCACCAGGAAATTAATTACAGCAGCAGCAGCCCGGGCAGGGTGGATGGTGGTTGTCATGAGGGGATGTACCGAGACCCATTGAGCACTCAGGGAGAAGCACATCAGTCCCAAAAAACCACTGGAGAAGGGAATTCGCATCATTTGGATGAACAAAGAATTCACGATCTTGCTCATCGGGAAGCTACTGAAGAATTTAATTCCAACCACATGAATAAGCCCAGCATGTTTGGGCCCGTTGGAGACACCAGGCCTAAACAATCACTTAAGGCATTTATTATATCCACTTTTTCCTCTAGACCAACTTTAGAACATAAAAAAACCCCTAAAACACAGAAAAAATATTTTGTGCAAAATATCAAGTTAATCTAAGAAGAAAACTGCGATGCTTATTTGGCATTAAAGGCCAAAAAAAGTGCCAATTTTTGCTTTGTCTGAAAACGATCTTTCTCATTTTAACACAACTTAAAGAAATTTAAACACTGAAATAATAGTTCTGAAAGTTATCTGAGAGGTGACACTTGTGTTCATGTTTCCTCCAAGCATCTCTTGCCACAGCCACAGGAAGTGGATCCATGTGTTTGTCAGCTGCAAAGAACATTTCTGCACTGTTATTTCAAACGTGGATTATGAGCAATGCCAGCTGATGAATTCCAGCAGGGAATCGACACCCTTAAAATCTGACATCTCAGTGCTAAAGAGACTTGGTGTGTCTGGGGCAGAGTTTTATTCCTCTGAACTTACACTCAGGTCTCCATGCACGCTTTAATTTTAGGGGTTGTAGTGAACCCTCTGTTCTCCTCACTTATGAACCTGTGCAGACATCAAAGCAGTCAGCAAGCTTAATTAGGTACTTAATTACAGATCAGGGTGGTAAGGAATGCATTGGGGAAATAAAAAGACCATTTTCAAAGGTAGTTGAATGCCAGTGACCGGAGTAACATGGAATGGACCTTGAAGCTCATCTTGTTCCACTTCCCTGCCCTGAGCAGGGACACCTTCCACTGTCCCAGGATCCTCCAAGCTCCATCCAACCTGCTCTTCAACACTTCCAGAGATGGGGCAGCCACAGCTTCTCTGGGCAACCCATGCCAGGGCCTCGTCACCCTCACAGGGAAGAATTTCTTCCTTATATTAATCTTTTTCAGTTTGTTTTTCCTCTTGGTTCTGATTCACCCCATCATTCCACAGGAAATGAAGAACTGAAGGTGTTCAGAACTCTCCTCTCCCATCTATGTTATCTTCCTTTCATAAAGAAAATTTAATTATGTGTTTTCTCTATTGCTGTTTGTAACTTTCCCTGTCTGTTTTTATTTCTTGCTGCAGATTACTTTCATATGCAGTTTTATTAACATGGTTTACTCCCTCAACTAGAATAATTAAATTATTCTTAAATAACACAGACCTTTGTTATTTAAAGGTCCCATGTCAGTTTTCAAAATAATGACTGGGAATCATCCAGCTGCAATTATGTTCTACCTACCTAAACTCTCTTTGTAGTTTTAATTAAAATAAATTATCCAGTATGATTTCACCTCCTATTTTAAGTTCTTGTACAGCACTGGTAAGGAAAAAGTTATCACTGTAAAGCAATTACTCCTTTTTGTGGACTGAAATGGGAAGAATAAATACTTCTGGTTTATCCTCACATGCAATGAGAGACTTCAGTAATCTCTAAAATTATCTCTAAAATACATTGTCTTACAGGGAAAAACTGAGAAACCTGGAGTATTTTATCACTGAGAAGTGTTCCTCCTGCAGGTAAGGGAATGTTAAAGGAATGCAAGTCACAACAGAAACATGAATGTCCTTGAACAACGACAAATAAAACAAATATCAACACGAGACTTGCCACAAAAAATAACTAAGCCACTGACAAATGCCATAAGAAATAAAAATTGGAGTAGGAGCAGAGAACATCCCCATGAGGATTAGGCGTATTTCTTAATAAATGAGGCTGACATGCCAGCTAAAAGAAAAAAAAAAGAAAAATGAAAAAGCAGAGGTAACGCCAGATATTTTTGGCAGCCATTTAAAACTGATTTTTCACAGAAATAAAATTTGGATTTTTTTTAAGGTTCTTTCTAATTTTAGAATATTTCTAGGCAAGTCCAGGTAATTACCCCTGAGCATCAAAATCAGAGAGGTTGTTTAACCTGCCTTATTGAGCTCCTAGAAATGATTCTGCCCTCTCTTCTCTTCAGGTGAAATCAGCATCCAGTCCTTGCAAGAATTCTAAGAAAACAGACCTGATTCTTCCAGTTGTTCGGGGAATTCCAAGAGGAAGTTTAATCAGCAGAGAACATCTCACCACAGAGAACAGGTACAGGCAAAGACTCGGATTTGGGAGATCCTGTAAGAGAACTGATGAGTGTATCTGCAGCTGAAAAATTCAGATTACAAACCTGTGCTCAGCTCAGCTCAGTCCAGGTGTTTCTTGCAGCTCCAAGTAAAGGTAAAGCTTTGGATTTACAAGTTTCTTCCTCAAAATCCAGCACACAGGGATGTTTTGTGGGATATTGTGTTACTAAGGACCCCCCAGTAATTCTGTGAAATCAAAATGAGTTATAGAAGGTATTTTCAAACAGAAAAAAAATTCGACTTCTTTTCCTCTGAGAGTTGGTAAGATACTCTGCTCACAAAAAAAAAATATTCCCAGGAATTTCTGGCTAAAATATCAAGACCATCAAGCTGGAATTACTCCAACACAACTCACTTCAGCCTGAGCAGCTGGTTCTATTTCAGTCACTGTGGCAGAGACAGCAATTGTCACATTCATCTCAAAATTTGACCCTCCATAGTGCAGCACAGATTCTTCAGAAGCTCAGCCTGGAACACAGCAGTGATCCACAGTAATGTACTTCACAATTATCTTTTTTATTTTTCAAATTTCTCTTTTTATTTTTCAAATTTATTTGCAGTTTTCTTCAAAAGCACAACCTGGTGCACAGCCGTGATCTGTGCAACTCCAAAGTTCCATTAATGTAATTGACACTCATTTATTTTAATTACACCCGAAGTTAAATCCCACTTAAAACACTTTTGATGTGATGCCTTCACTCACATAACCACCCAAACCACTGCAGTTTTCCCATCTTTACAATCACCCCAAAGGGAGGCTGGTTACATACGTGGAGTTCAGACATTGACGAAGAGATCTGAAATGAAAATTTAAATGTTTTTCCATGTGCTAACGTAAATTTTTAAATAAATCAGACAATCACCCTCATTTCTAGGATCAATAATTTATTTCTTTTTTTTTTTTTACATTTTGCAATTTATTACAGGAGAAGAAACACTTGCTAATGGATGCGACATGTTTTTGAACCATTTTCCACGGTAATGGAAAAAGTTAAGCATATTCCCTAGTATCCACATTAATGACTACGATGCCAGTATGAAATCAATTTAAGCAAGTGCAGTCCCTATTTAATCCTTGTATAAATTAATTTTAGGACTCTCCTTCTCCTACAGGAAGACTAAATTGTAGCATCTAATTTTATTTTTTTTTTTAATCCTGAAGTCTCAATCTTTGCTCGCTCTATGTATCTGCAGCAAGTCAAACAGTCCAGTGACTGAAGCCAAAGTGGACTCGGTGACAAGGTTCCTTTAATTCCTGGTGACCAACCAACTTCACAGTTCCCTACTGTCCCAAAAGGAAAGAGAAGACTCCCAGTTTTCTGACAACCAGATTCACTGCAGGACAGTGCATTGCAGTGCCACAGGATGGGCCACAGCAGATGTTCTCCTAGCAAACAGATCAGGTAACTAACAAGACGCAAAGCATTAAAAATTAACTCAGTAAAAATGCTTCTAACATCCTCCCAGTGGCGAATTAACTAGAATCCTACTTTCCTTACACAAAAAATAGATATATTTATTTTTTGTTTTATAAATACATTTTAATACAGTCAATTCTGCCTCTATGAAAAAAAAAAAGTCAATATGTCACATTCAGAGGGGTTTGCTGAGTGTGTTAAGGTACAAGCAGAGGTCACAGCAGGCATGAACACCGGGCTGGAGGGAGGCTACAGACACACAAACACCGTTTCAACCGATGGGTCACACTGACCAGTGACACAGAAAACAACTGAGCTGCAACATGAGACCTACAGCATCACACTCTTTGAATATTTCAAATATCTCCATGAAAACTATATGAACTGCCAATGACATTTAATATCAATATCGAAACATCTCTATAAATTTAGGTAGAGCTTATGCTGGGGGTGCAGAGAACCACAAAGAGAAGCTCCCAGCTGCCTCAGACTCAAGAGAAAACACATTCACACTTACCATAGACTTAAAGCTCCTGGGTCCAAATAGTTGAAATTAATTCTTTTCCTGTCTTTGTCCCCCTCTCCCTCATTTCCCCCCCCACCAAAGAGTAAAAGTACATAAACCTGCCCAGCTTTTGTGCCACACAGAACAGTTCCAGATGCTCCCCCACACCTCCACAAACACCAATCATCTCTATAGTTTCCTTCCTAACCAGATCTCATTAAAACTGAGCTGTTAACCATCTTTTTTCAGGTTATGAATAATTAATAGAGCATCTTTATAACACTTATTAAGTACAGCAGTTGGATTTTAGCATTTTCTTACCTTAAATAGCCCCTCATCGTTGCATGACTAAGAGTCCTCTTTAATTGTCGTTATGAACACTGGAATTTATACTTTTATGGGTCAATATATATGTAGCACTATTTCTCAAAATACATTAATAGTCTTTTCTGAGACCAAAGGCATTTGGTAGCCTGCATGTTTCACACACAACCAGCCACCACTGTGACACTCGACACAAGATTTCAGAATGAAACTCAGACAGAAAACAGAGGCTGACCTACTCAAAAACAAGACGTAAAGAGAGATTACGGGCAAGAACTAAACTCCCATACATAGTCTCTCCAGGTTTGAAAACATTCTGCATTCAATAAAATACGTAAATTAATTTTTCTGAGTCAGGGAGAGTGGATCATTCAGTTACTTCATAAATGTCACCACACGGAGGATAATTTACAGAACCAATTTCGGGGGTTTTGCCACAAAAAGTTTCGAGAATTTAAAAACCACAGTTGACGTGTTAATTTTATAAATAAATTGTTCTCTTTTTGCCACGGAAGTGTGAGTTGTTAGAGCATGCAGCACTGCAGCTCACCACCAAAGCATTACTGCTGCTTTTCTTAACAAAAACCTGACACTTCAATGAATCCAAGACTGACAAAGGGGAAAAAACATGTTGAGTTATAATTTCCTTGAGAGAATGTGCTGAGCTATAACTTCCCTGTCTTTCAGGGACATTATGTCACAATTAGCACTCAGAGAGACTTAAGTTTCATTTTCCAAGATTAAGTCACTTGGTAAAGCACACACATAATCCTGTTTTATGACAGGAAACAGCCTGGCATTATTAGCAGATAATCTCGGTTAGCCCTTAGTTGTTTTCTTTCACTTTCAGAAAGTCACATCCTGAATTGCCAGGCTTGTTAAAATAGAGCTCCAGTGCTAATTAAAGTAATGTTTAAAATAAGACCAAAGGGGGGAGGAAAAAAAAGAATTCTTTTTTCCAGACCCAATATTAGGTGATTTCACAATGAACTTCCACAGGGAACCCAAAATGATGAATATTAAAACACAAAACAATAACCAGTCAAGATGACCAAATACTTCTGTGAACAACGCTGTGAAGATTTGACTTTCAACTGGTTTATAATCAGCGGCCAATCTAAGGGGCAAAAAATGTGGGTTTCACTTCACAGCTGAGCTGCGAGGTCGCAGGAAGCTGAAGTCGTTGAGTGCTGTAAAAGGCGTGGTGTTTGACATTAAATTTTGTAGGTAATTTTAAATGCAAGAACAAAGACAGAAGCGGCACTAGAACAGCAACTCAGCAGCAAAGGTTTCTGAAGAAACTCTCTCCTGGCGCTGTTTATGTGCCTCACGTCCTCACTGCAGGTGATACTGCTGCAGGAACAGGTGGGAAAGGAACAGAAACTCTCCCTTGGACAGCAATTCCCACACGTTTCTTAAGATTGTGGATGGGGATGACCTTGAAGAAATGCAAACAAAGCGTTTCCCAGCGAAACGGGGAGATAAGTGGGAACTGTCACAGTGGAACACAGGAAAAAGCACCTTTGTTACACCTGACACAAAGTTTTGTTGTTTGCTGTGGTTTAAGAACAAGAATTTGTTATTTGTAGCAAATTCTGGGAACTTTTAAAGCGAGTAAAATTCCTCCACCTTTAGCTAAAGCTACAATAGGTTGATTTTATTGAAAATGCCAAACCTTTATTTCTGGTTTATAACACGTAGTATTAGACAACCCTTTCACTCAGTAAAGAATCTCCTGTACCATTCACACTATAAAATTTCTGTCAGCCTGGAATTATTACCCATAGAATAACAGAATGACCAGATTTGAGGAGATCAGCAGCAGGTAATTCATCCTCTTGTGTCTGACCTCAAATTTACCCTAAAATGCAGTGTCAGGAAGACCACCCAACAACACTCTGCCCCCCCGAGAACAAACTGGCCTTCTGGTTCTTTCATAAGGGACACGTCTACCCCCAAAGTTTCCATTGATTACACCAATATTTTTATGGAATTACTTTTCATATTGAAGTCCAAAGTCTTAAAAGGAGGTAGCATAAAAGAGGAACAGAGCCAGACTATATCAGGTGACAACAATGTGCTGTACAGAGAGGAAACTCTGTACAACGACCCAAGAGTCCACACCAAAGTACAACTGATCTCATCAAAATATACTGAGATGTGAATTTCCATATTAAATGTGTGACTGGCAACTCCAGGCAAGTACCATTGCAAAAGATTTTTACAAGACTTTTAGGACAGAAGTGACTATTATGAACATCATAAGAGTTGAAAAATACCCCCAAACAACCTGTGTGTGTTTATAATTAACACCCTGTACACTCTCTTCTGTCCTCAAATCGATGTATTTTCACCTTCAAGAGTTGAAACAGAACTCATAAATAGTTTAACTTGCAAAACGTCATTGGATATATAGATAGTTCAACAGTCTTGGTATAAAAAACAGGGGAGGGGGAGGAATGACAATTTTTGAAACTATTTTCACTATTAGTAGTTATTGTGCTGTAAAATCAATTATCAGTAGCTCAGAGCATTGTGTGAATAATGTGGAAATTCTTTCTATCTCTCCAACAGATCAGTCAGCCACAGGCCAGTTGTAGGATTTAACACACTGGAGACAAAAAATAGCGATAAACACAAGTTTCATTGTGATAAGAATTCCTACAACTACGAGTTGTGTAAAATCAGCGAACTTCACATACTTCTGTAGCTACCAAGCTTAATAAAAACTCTGTGCTGTAATCTAAACTCACTGTGATTCCTTCATAAAACTGCACCCTCTCTCAGAAGTCAAAAAAGCCAAGCCAAATACAAATGGTGACCACGACAAGAGCACAAAAACCTCCCTGTCCTTGGGCAGATGGCGACACATGGAACCATTTCTAGTCCTGTCTGACGTAGGCTGCGACTAAAAGATGCTCAGCACAACTGGAAATGGTATTTCATAAAAATTATTACAATCACACCTATCTGAGGCTAACACAGAATGTTCCACTTCAACTCACAGAATTAGACATGGAGACATCAAGTATTTATAGAAGTATCTACAAACTGCAACTGCCTTTTTTTGTTGGGTTTTTTTTTTCTAAGTATCAGTGAACTGACCTTTAGAGTAAGGGTTTCATGACAAGAGGCCACCCCGCACTGGTTTGTCCTTGGTGTTGCTACTTCTTGGGCAAAACTGGTCTTAAAACTTCTTCCAGAGTCTGAAGAGAGAGCTCTTGCTAAATTATTTGCTGTGCTTTAAAGTTGTACGTTATTAGACTTACGGTTTCTCGTGTATTATTTATCAAGGCAAAACATTTTTTAACAGAAGAAAAACACTGTCGTAACATTCTTTAAACGCAGATACAAGTAGAAAATTGGAAATTCCATGCTCTCCAGCTGCCCTAGACAAATGAAAGCATTGCTCTAACAAGCAGTGCTGAAGCCCTTATCTTGGTATTGAGCAGAGATGAAAGAAAACAGACGTGGGAAATGTGTAGCATGAATAGGCTGAATGTTAGCTGTGTGAAAGTGTTAAATAAAGCTAAAATCCATCAGTTTTTCCTGATTATTCTGCAAAAACTGAAATGAATGGAAAGTACTTCTGGAGATTCATAGGCCCTCGATGCTATTTTACCTTCATGTGAAATGTAACAGGACAATACCCAATTACAACAGCTCTGGCATTGAACTCCTGGTCTTCCTTGCGAGTTTCAGCATTTCCAGGATTAAACAGAACACTACATTGAAGGACCAAAACTAAAGGATGAAATACTTATGGAGAGAGCCAGTTGAAAGATGAAACTTGCCTTTTTTGAGATGCTATGGTCGACATTTTCAACGGGATGGACAAGTTAAATTGGCCTTTGAAGCATTCACAAAGAGAAACAACCAACCAAGCCTCTGCCTTTGCATCCACGATTTCTCTGATTACATTCTTTGGGAATCCTAAAAGAGACTTGAGGGCAAGAGCACAAACTCACAGAATTAGGGCAAAGTACCCCGGGTCCCACAAGGCCATTTTCAAAGCAGACACTTAAAATAACATAGGGAAGTGGTACCCAAAGATCATTTAGCTCAAAGTTCTTAAAAACTGGGTCTGCTTCAAAGCTCAGAAGAGATGAGACCGGCAAATTTAGTCATGAAACTCCTACTGTGGCAAAGAGTCCTTGGTTTGCGGATCCTTGTCCAGTTGACATTGCAGGCAACGGAACTGAAGGTGTTGGTATCCCTGACGACTTCCATAGGAAAGGGGAGGCCAGTGCAGTCCATCCTGCGCTCAAGGTCCTCCACTGTATGAATAATCTGCCTTGTTGTGCATCACGAGCTTGTTGTCTACAAAGTAGAAACTGTCCGACTGTGTCTCGTAGGGATGAAGGATCATCTCTCGAACTGCAAGGCGGGGAAAACAAGGGAAAATCCAAGCAAAATTAACGGTGTCACACAGGAAACGCTCCACAGGGTGTCAGGTACATGGCACAGCATCACTCAGTGGTAAACTCGCAGGTGAAAACCCAAACCAACCTGAGAATGTGCCCAAACCATTCACTGACAGTTCCATTTAAACAACTCAAACATAATCATGGAATCACAGAACCACAGAGTCATTTATGTTGGAAAAGCCTTCCAAGACCAGCAAGTCCAACCATTAACCCAGCACTGCCACATTCACCACTAAACCATGTCCCCACGTGCCACATCCACACGTTTTTTTTTTGAGCACTTTCCGGGATGAAATATGTTCATAATCCAAATTCATTAAGGCACAAAGGGTAAGTGCTCCACACAACCTCAAAACAAGATCACACTACAGTTATTGTAGTTTGTTTTGTTGAGTTTTGTTTTAAAAATGTGATTAAACGGTGAACACAAAAGAAATTTGTTCTAACAATAAGCAGGCAGCAGTACTTCACTGTTTTCCACAGACTGTAGTATTAGTACTGACATACACAATAAGGGGTTGTAAAGAATAAGATCACACAGATTTAGTGCTATCATGTCTTGGGAAAGAGGAGAGAAAATAAAAGTTATGTTCATATTAAAACCTCTCGAGCTCTCATACAGCACATCAAACATTAAAGCAGAACACAACATTTAAGTCATCCATTTATTGGAGGTCTTTTTAATCTTATTTTTTGGTTGTTTTATAACGTAATTATCTTTTTTCCCTCTAACGTGAAGCTTTCCTTTTATGAGATAAAAAAAAATAAATCCACTAAACAGGCAACCCTGGTAGATGATGAGATGCAAACTAATAGAAAACAAAATCAGTGTTAACACAGATATGAAACTTGGAATTATTATACCCAACCCACTCTCCTACAGAGAGCTCTTAAGAAAGGGCTCCCCCAAACCATCTCAGATGAACACCACAGTGCAATAACCCAGAAATTAAAGTGAGCTTACTGAGATCCTCCGAGAGCTGGGGGAATTCATAGATGTGCTCACACGTGTTTTTACTGCTGGGGATGCAGAAGCCAAATTCAAAATCAAAACTTTTCAGGAGCTGATCACGGAAGTAATGCCTCTCAATCATACGGAAATTATTAATGGGTTTGTCCCCTACTGTGAATTCCACCCTGAAAAAGACAGGGAAGATTGATGTGAGCTTTCTTGCTTAAATGAGATTTGCATCATTCCCAAAACATTGAAGAGAGCTCTGGAAAAAATTAAAAATGCCAAAAATATAAAGCGATAGTACCAACTGAATTATAATTTCCTCTCTTTCTTAAAGCCTTCTACAGGGACACAACTCAACATTACAGACTATAGGTTGTATTATATTTTTATTCTTTTCACTTAAAAAAAGAGAGAAGCAAAACAATTCCTTAGGTGCCAGATTTTGGGGTTGCTTTACTGACGGATACAGAGTGTTACCAGACATGCCAAAGGTCATTCTAGTACACAAGGCATCAAACACGACTTCATCATTTCACAAGCATCTATAGATCAATGTTTTGTGGGGAGTGAAATGCAGAAGCTGAAGATAAAGCTTCCAAAGCTGGCAGAGACTCTGACAAACTACAGCGCACAGAAAAGAGCTGGAATGTACAACCATGAAATGCTTTGGGTGGGAAAGGACCTTAAAGATCACATCATTCCAACTCTGCCATGGGCAGGGACACCTTCCACTATTCCTGGTTGTTCCAAGTCTCACCACCCTCACAGGGAAGAGCTTCTCCTGAATATCTAACCTAACCTTTCCCTCTGTCAGTGTGAATCCATTCCCCCTTGACTGCCACTCCAGGCCCATGTCAAAAGTCCATCTCCAGGTCTCCTGTAGATCCTTTAGGTACTGGAAGGTGCTCTAAGTTTCCCCCAGAGCCTTCTGCATAGTCTGCCCACCTTATTTTGCCCCTTTTAGCATCAATCTCTTCAACACCAGGCCTAGTCCTGTGGTTACTAAACAACCTGAAGGGTTAGACGCCTGCAGACCTTCATAACAACAAAAGATCCCTATTGAATCAACTTCCTCACAGGATCAACATGGGAGAGCCATTTCCTCTAAGACTTCAGTTGCTTCCTGTCCCAGAAGAAGTGGCAGAGGAGGGGTTACTTACGTGGCTCCCACTTGCCGCAGCCTGAGGAAGGCCGGGGTGAACTGATAGCGAACAAAGCGCCCGGCGTTGGGGTCAACATCCTTCCTGTCATTGTGCTCACGTTCTAGAAAAGCCCAAAGCAAACCCCCATCAGAGTCATCTGAGAAACAGAAACCCAGTGAAAATAGTTGTGGTCGTGTTATTTGAGCAGTGTAAGCCAGGAAACCACCCCGAGGATGCCTGATGGTGAGCTCACCCTCCTCCTGGTCACTTGGAGATGCAACACTGCAAGGTGGACCTTTGGTTTGAGTCACTTCTCGTCTTCTGTTCGGCTCCTATCTCAATTTCAGGACTTCAGAGCGACTCTGAACAAGCCCTTTCCCTTTAGTTTGGCTGGTTTGCTACCTATGAGCTACAGAAAACTTCCTCTCACCTGCAGGGATATGGGGAAGGTTTAAAAGTGATTGATCAGAAAAAGAACAGTTGCCCTGGGTTTTTATTACCACTGCCAACAGGTAACACTTGGATGGTTATTTCAGAAAAAAGAATCAAATTTGAAATCTGTCTAATTTGCCCAACTGCCAAAGTTGCTCCCTTTTGGAAACACCACTTTCCCAGCTCCTTAGTGACAGATGTTAAACAAACAGCTGAACTATGTACAGGGGGGCACAAGCTGATCAGCAGCCAAGAAATAGCCACATAGTGATCACCTCCTCCTCTGCTTCTGTTTACAATATCCATCTGTCCTTCCCTGTCACAGATGGCAACATGAGAGCACAGCAGCAGTGAGCTCAGCTCACCGTGTTGGTACAAAGAGACACCTGAAAAACGTTTCTGCTACAAGCTGGGACTTCAGCCCTCCTGCAGTTGAGAGCATCTCCAGTTTTGGGGAAATGTACGTAGTAAAAGGAGTGGGAAAAGACACGTGTTTGTCTGTGAAAACATTATTTTGTGTGCACACTCACCTGAAGCTGCTGGCTTGGTGATTTCAAACAAGACTGTGCCGGATTCCATGTCCCGGATTTTAAACCTGGTGAAGTCTATCTTGTAAACATTTTCCTCTGGAGTGCACAAATAATCTGCAGGGGAAAGCAAATTTGAATGAAGGCTGGCCTGAAATACCAGAAATTTCCTAGCTGTTCCCTGGAGGCCACACAAGCAGCGAGAGCAGCCCAAATGCATCCCCACTACTGCCTGGTTCAATTCAAAACTGATGTCTCTGAAGACAGCCTCAGTTCCAAATGCTCACACAGGACAGGGAAAGGACTTCTCTCCCCCAACACTCGGAGGTCATCACCTTTTCCCAGCCTTGTGCCAGCAACTTCTGCACCCATTTCCTCTCAGGGTATTGAGACTAGTCAGCACCTCCATCAAATCCCAGCCTTTCCAGTGTAAGAGGCTTTGCCTGTTTTAAAAACTGCCCTGTGGCAGAATGCAAGGGCTAAGCAGCTTTGGGAGCACTAAGCCGACTGCATTTAACTGGAACAGGAGTGTTCTCCCTTGTGCCACCTCCCTGCTCCAGCCCTCTGCAGACAAAGGGTGGCCTCTGCTCTCCGCTGATGCCTGTTCCACACAAGGACTTGTTTTTCTCGGCACTGAAAACAGTGTTGAAGCCTTTCCCTGTATTAGGAAAACAGAGAGCAGACTCCATTCCTACTTCCAGCAGAAGTCAGTATGTCTGGGAGAAAATCATCAAAGAATTGTGAGGTTGGAGAAGCCCCCCAATTTCATCGAGTCCAACCATTAACCCAGCACTGCCATGTCCACCACCAAACACCATCCCCAAGTGCTACATCCACACGGCTTTTGAACACTTCCAGGAATGAGGATTCCACTACTAAGACTCCTTGGTTTTGGCCTTCAGCCTTGCTGTGCCCTGAGCCAGCTCCTGGCATAGGAATCAACCTCCTCCCTTGGGAGGAGTAGCCTCATTGTCCCAAGGAGTGCCTCATTGTCACTGCAGATACAGCACAGACTGTAAACAGCTCCAATAACTTCCTTTATCCTGACAGACCTAAATACATCTTGTGTGTAGACAAGCCAGGTCAGCTTTCACACAATGGCACATCTGCCTAATGTAGGAGACTGGTTTTGGAGGTTCCAAGGTGAAAATAATACTTTAGCATTCAAATTCTCAGCACTTTCTCAGCTACTAATTCCTGCTGGTAATCTGAGCTAATCACTTGTTTCTGTCTGCTTTCCTGTTTCTGAAGTTCAGATACATCCATCCACCTCAGGCTTGGCCAGCGACTAAATAAAAAGTCACAAGTGGCCAGGGCTCAGACCTGCCCATGACAAAGTGACATCAGCACAGGTACAACAAATCCTGGACTGCTCTGAGGGGCTGCTCCTGGGCTGGAAGGTTTTCCTAGAAGCCTTTAATTCCTTCCAAATCTCCATAACTTGGAGAACTGTCCGAGTACGCTCCGTACAAGGAACAGAGGTGTTAAATGTTCTCTCTGGACAGTTTTACTGCTCTCCAACAACCCCTTATGGTGAATGCTCAAAGGAATGCCCACAGAGGTTGTGGTTTCCCATCCCTGGCAGTGTTCAATGGACAGGGCATGGAGCAACCTGGCCTAGTAGGAGGTGTACCCATGGCAGGGGGGTTGGAACTGGATGATCTCTAAGTTCCCTCCCAACCCAAATCATTCTGCGACTCCACAATTCTATAAATGGGTGTTAAGAGAGAGGACAGTGTTCAAAGCATCCCTGGCATTTGGCAGGGATTTTCCCTTCCCTATCAACACATCACAAGACAAAACTAACACCAGCACCCACACGATCAGGAAAAACACATTAAAAGCTCAACCTTTTAACAGACAACAAGAAAATGCCAGCCTACTGTTTGACCAAATAGCCCAAAACCTCCACAAAATCATCTTTTCAATCTCTACCAGTAGTCAAGAAGACGGGACAGACATTTAAACCAAGCCCTTGCCTTAAGCCCTGACGTCTCCTCAGGGAGATGTCCTGCAATTACACCTTGATTTTAGGCTCTGACACATCAGCCACTCAGATTCTTAACCTGTCCCACAACTTCCCAGCTCCGAGCAGCCACATGCAAAACACAGATTGATGGGCACAGGCACAGCTTCCCACAGTACAGCTCTGCCTCCCCGGGCCTTTGGCTTCCCAGGAAGGCGAGAGGTTGTTCAGAACAGGCGGCGGTCGCCTGGGAGCCCGGGACACCTTCCCTTGAGCACTCGGGCAAATCTGAAGCCACGTTTGTCTGCAAGTTAATAATTAAGTGTTTTTACTCCTGCAGAATTCCTGCCCATCCAGCACCATGGCAACAGCTTTATCCCCCTCCTTGGCAGCAGGGTTGCTGCAGTAACAGTGTCCATGACTCATCTGGAGCAGAGGAAAGCCAAGCAGAGCCTCCAAAGAGGAGTAAATCCCGGGTAGAATCCCCACCGGGCTCCTGCTCATTGATGTTTGCACCCCTAACACTTCATTTTCCAACTCTTTTTGCCCTGAAAATATTTTCAACTTTTTTTTTTTTGGTTTTTGTTTTTTTTACTCAATATGCCAGTATACAACTGGATGACACCCGAGAAGATTGACTGCCAGAATACTGCAATCAAGTGGTTTTTTCCTCCTCCTCTGGCAGTGCCCAGCCTCCTAGGCGGGGAAAAAAACCCCAGAGGAATATTCCTCTCAGTCTGTATTACATTTGTTTCTGCTATTCCTGTTCAAAAAAATCAATCAAAGTAGCCATGTGCTGGTTTTTTCCCCATCCATAACAGGAGCCTGCGGCCACACTGGAAGGTCTTATTGGGAATGGGCTGCTTGCAATTGGCAGGACTTTCTGCTTAGCTGAGCACTGTCAGATTTGCTAATCTCATCCCATACATACTTATTTTTAAATTACTGTAGGGCCCAGTTGCCCACACTTACATGACGCACTTCAACGTATCATTGAACTTTCCTTATCCTAATTCACCATCGCCACAATTTGGGGAATGAAGGCAAAATCCATGGATATTTTAGTTAAGCATGAGGCAGCTCAAACTCCTGTGGAGGGGATTGGTACAAGAAGGGCAAGTTGGTCTCTCACGACAGAATATTTTGTTTCTTCCACTTCCCCTGAAGCAGGTTGTGTTGTCTCCCTGTTAATAACCAAATAATTGTGGTATGTCCCCAACCAAGTTTCCAGTACTCACCTGATTTAAGGATGACAGAGCAACCTCTGAGCAAGGGATAAAAAAGGGATGGACACATCAGCACCCAACAGATTGGCTTTTGTCCCAAAGTTTCCATATTAAGTAGTGCAAAAAAAGGTTTCAAAAGAGGAGCATTTTCTACTCCTTCCTAAAGAGTAGGGAATTGCCATATCCCAGGCCTCCATCCCCAAACACCTGGAAATTGTTCACCAGCTGAGTTGAACTTGATCTCTTGATCTGAAAACAAAGAGCAAATCCTTGAAACCTGCCCAAGCCTGGCATCGGCAGCTACTTCTCACTCACATTAATGGTCCTGATGGTGCCTCTCCAGCTTCATTCCCATAATCTCTGAATCAAGCCCAAAGATCTGCAACTCCCCACTATTAGAGACCTTTTCTATCTCAATACCTGCCATAGTTTTGAAGAGTTTGGATCAACTAACGCCACTGGTGGTCTGGGGAAGCAGCAGAGGTGATTGATATCCTGAGACTGGCTCAATGAATTCCTTCACGAGTTCTCCTATTCCCTTTGTAGGAAAAGGTGACTAAAAAACCCAGCCCAAACAGTTCAGAGGGCTCCATCCTTGTTCTCAGATACAATGGATGCTCCTTCCTTTTTACAGTTCTGAGGTGGCACCTCTGCTGCCTAATCCAGAGTAGAGCCAGTTCTCCTCCAGGAAACCTTCCTCCTCTCCCAAATCCAAACAAGATTGCAAAATAAACCAGCAAAACAGCCTAGACAATGCCAGCAGGCATGACCTGTAAACACTGGTACATCCTGAAACCTGGTGCGTATTCCCAGGTGTGTGTTTTAGCAGCTGATGTTACAGAGGAGCGCAAAAGGTGAGGGATAACACAGGGTTAGATAATACAAGAAGAAAGCTAACAAAGGCACTTTCTCCTCTGACCCTCTTTCTGTTATTCCAGTTATCCAATGGGTAAGATCAGCTGTTGGATCCTCATTGGAGAAAGCTCGAAGTCAATCCTATATTTCCAAATTTCCTTTGTAAACACCCACCAGGAACATTTTATCAAGAACAGTTTACGGGCAATAGGCCTCACACTCCTTCTGCTCCTTTCAAGATCCTTTCTCCTTCTCTGCAATCAGGAGAAAGCACGTGTCCCCTCTCACAAACACTACGGATATTTCTGTGCTGCTCATCAGAGTCTAAACTGAGATTGGGCAGCTCCTATTTTAAGGCCTTAAGAGCCCGCAGAGGAAAGCAGAGTGCACCCAGGGTAAGAAAAAGCTCAAAATCTGGTCCTTGGAAATGGGTGTAAATCAGGAGGATGCTGTTCCAGAGACTGATGCAATAGCAGTGACTTTCTCTGGAATTTCTCTCCGCAACACAGGAAATAACAAGAATTTAGGGAATGAATGAAAAGGCTCTGGTAGTAGCACAGACCAATTTCTTAACGTGCATTAACCTACAAGGTCAGGGGCTATTTTGAACTCAACTCCCAAGATATAAACCAGGTATAAAGCAAAGACAACAGGAGAAGAATTGCCGGGAGCTGGAGATTAGGAGATTATCAGATTGAAGAGTCTCAGGAGGAAGCGAACAAAAATAGCCAGAACCCCATGAAGACGCCAAGCAGTGACGCAGGACACAGTGCAGGACCTTGAGGGGAAGGTAGGACAGGTTTCAGGTGGTATCGATACACCTGCCCAGACAGCAGGAGGTCAATTAAAGAAAAAAAATAAATAAACCTTTTCCCTGCCCTCTGCCTCAGCAGTTCAAGTCCTGTAAAACTAAACGGGCAGGATCCACTCCATGTCCAAAGCCATGGGGTTTAGATTACCAAAGAGCAGGAGGGTTACACAGGGAGGGAGGCAGCTGCCCTCTCACCTAGCTCTGGAATTAGGCTACTGCAATGCCCCAGAGGAAAAATCCTGCGCCAGAAGGATCCCCCACAAGTTTTCCACAGCAGCACACTTACTGACCAACACTGTGAACAAAGCAGAGGGATGTAGCCCAGCAGGGCCCGAGCTGGGGCACTTCCCAAGGTCCCCAGAGCTCCTCAGGTGCCAAGTCCTACTGCACAGCTCATCAGGCTCTGCTATTCATGGCAGTTTGCTCATCTCTTCTTTCTTTTTTTTTTTTTTTCTTTTAGCTAGAGCTTTCCAGACTTCACCCTCTCACAACTAATTTGATCACAGCCCTGCAGGCCTCGTTAAGGATGGAGCTGCTCTTCCCCCATTCCCAAGGCATCCAAACACTTTTTCCTGCCCCCTTTTCACGCTGATTGCACTCAAAGTCTGAAACCACATGCACATTAACAAAATCAGCTGGTTTTGCTCTTACATGTGGTTGAGCCAGAGCCATCAGGCTCTGCCCAGACTCCCCTGGTGCATGCCACAGATCTCCTCTTACCTTTGCCATTTGCACCAGGAATGGCCCAAACCCACAACCCCAGCGGAAGGAGGAATCCTGTGACACACACGCTGTGTGTGCTGCCCCTGGGAATCTTAACAGCCCATATTGTACTGTGAGACTTCCAAAAACACCCTTCATCTACACAACACCCCGAGTCACATGGTTATCACAGAGCCTTGAAAGGTTCCCAGCCCATGTGGGGGTGCTGAAGGAAGAGTCATGGATTGAGCAGCTTGGCACAGCTCTGGGATATCACTCTGAGACAAGAAATCAGCACATCAAAACACATCCACACATCACAGCCCTGGACAAGCCAGAACAGTGATTCACTAACATCCTCACAAACACCCGCAGCTCGTCAGAGCTCCTAATAAAATACATTCTCCCAATTAATTGGGGAGGGAAGTAATGGCCCAGAGGCAGCTCTGAAGACTGATTCATGCACATTCCTGTTGGTACCTCCCTCCCTGAGTACCCTCTTGGTCCTTGCTTATCCAAACCCCATGGCTTTAGAAACTGATTTGATCCTGGCTGGTTAAGTTCTACAGGACTTGAACTGCTGAGGTAGAGGGCAGGGAAATGGTTTATTTAAGTTTTGTCTGACTTCAGGGAAACTGGTCTGAAAGTCACCCAGGAAAGGTCTGCCCTGCCCAACGCACAGAGGCAGCCTCTGCCAAACTGGCCTGTAGCTAAAGCTGCCTAGAGAAGTCTCAGAGAAATCCCCAATGACAGCTCAAGGGAGAGATTACTTTCAGAAATTATTACGTACATGTTCCTTATTTAAATATAAGGTTTGTTTCGAAATTGTTTCCAGATACGTAATACATTACTTAACCCCTTGGTTTGCTAAAATAAAATTAGCTTTAGAATAAAACTTAAAATTTAAGGCTTAATCTTGTATTACAGACAAGGTGTGCAGGTGATAAGCAGGGCAGACTCAGAGGCTGGAGCTTGTCTTTCATTACGTATCTGACTCCTCTGATCCTCTGGCTGCTTCAGTAATTAATTGCAATTTGAACTGAGCTCTGCCCCACTCCTTTGCTAATCTTAAATTAATCACGTCAAAAGGTTTTTCCACTTTTTCTAACCACAGTTGTGTGAGCAAGTAACAAATCTTGCTAATTGCACAGGAAATGGTTCGCTTGCCTTACACCTGATCCAGCTGGAGCAGCGCCAGAGCCAGTCTGGCCAAAAGGCCCAGATATCCCAGGGCAGCATCCCAGATCCTTCAGCTGGACCCCCACATGCCTGGAAACATTACGAGCCTGGAGATGCTGGAGAATTTAACATTGAAAGGACACAGCATATGCAGGGCAGTTTGCACAACTCCCCCTTTAAGCTTATTAGAAGCACATTAGGAGCAGAGCCCAGCTGGCTCCTGTGGCTGCCCACAGACAGGGTGTCCTGCCACAGAGCCACATCCTGCATCACCACCCTCGCCGCCCCAGAAGTCTCACATTTGGTCACTTGTCAGCTGTACCTACTGAGAAAGGAAAGCCCAGCTGTGCTTCCTGATGGAAGAATTATTAGGAAGAAATTCTTCCCTGTGAGGGTGGTGAGGCCCTGGCACAGGTTGCCCAGAGAAGCTGTGGCTGCCCCATCCCTGGAAGTGTCCAAGGCCAGGCTGGACAGGGCTTGGAGTAACCTGGTCTAGTGGAAGCTGTCCCTAGGGCAGGGAGTTGGAGTGAGGTGGTCTTTAAGGTCCCTTCCAACCCAAACCATTCTATGCTGTAAGTTAGCATTCCACCTCTCCCCACACAAGCTGGAAGGCCTTTCAAAATACATAAGCTACTCTTAGTATTCCTGTGGTACCAAGCCCTCCTGGGCTTTGTTGAAGTAACGTTAAAATATGGCCAGTACACCCAAGTCCCTGGGCAGCACACAGCTTAATTACAGTCCGTCCCTCAACAGTGTGAGCTGCCGTGCCACTGGCCCATGAGTTTGTATGAAGATGGATTATCCTCCCTCTGGAACAACAGAGGACATACGGGGCACCAGGACATTTCTGCTGCAGCCCCACTACCAACTCCTCCTTCAACTTCAAACTGTCTGAAGCACCACAATTTTGGGCATCAAAGCAGAACTGTTGCAACAGGGTGTGGTGTCTGCCCTGATTCAGCGTCACCAAGGGAGAGGTTGGGGCTGGGGCAGATATGAACGTCCCTGCCACAGCCTGGCCCTCCCTGCTGCCCAGAGCGGAAGAGTGGAACAGTTTCACGTTGGTATTTTTGGCCACCTGTTTTTAAGAGCACGGAGAAGAGAAAAAGCCACAGAATGCCCCAAATAATCTTTAGGTATTAAAGATCAAAAGAATATTCCAGTATCTTTGCTCTATGTTAAACCCATCAGGTAGAAAACTGAGCTTGAGAAGGGGAGCTGCAAAGTAGTCCTGGGTGGTAAAATACAATTTGCCAATCTGGATCTGATGTTTACCTGTATCCCAAACTTCACATTGAGGATTTCAGGTGCAGAGTTTGCTGGCTCCCATGTACCCAGCAGGGCAGAAACCACTTCCCATGGGAAGCATGATTCATCACCACAGTACCTAGCTCTTGTTTGGCATGACCCATCTGCACCCCTGCACAACCCTGGCACCAGCAAGTCTCAAAGCAGGAGGGGAACAAAAAACATTTTCGTGCATTTCACTCCTTCACTCTGCCTCAGGGTTGGAAGAGGCAGAAAACAAGCTCCTCTCCAAGCCTGGCTCCAAAGGTGGGGTTACCAGCTCAGCTTTCCCTGTGCCCTGGGAATGCAGGTGCTTACCAAGAGCTACACACCATCCACACTGATGCCACGTGAGGTCTGCATGCCCCAGGAACACGAGTGCAGGGTGGCCCTGTCCTTGCCAGACAGTGGTGACGAAGGCAGGGACACACAGGCTGCCATGAAGTGAGCACACAGCACTTAATGCAGCCATCGCTTGGATTCACCATCCAACAGCAGCTCCTCCAGGGATGCTCACAGGATGCTTCAGTGCCTGCTGCATGGCTCTCCCTGCTATAGGCAGGGTATTTCTGGGCCTGGGCAGTGAATCACGCTGCTGCAGCTGAGCACAGCAGCTCAGCTTGAAGAAGGGGAGCTGAGGACCCCAAGTTCCTCTCTCAGAGGAGCCTCTGCAACCCCTTCCTGAGGGCTGACACCGAGTCCCCACAAGGCTGTCCACCACCCATCCTGCTCACACACGGCAGTCCCATGGGGCTGCCTGCACACACCAGCACCCACAGCCGCCTGCTTCCTCTCCAGGGCTTGTCACACCCCACAGTCCTGGCTTGTGACACAGGACCAGTTCTGACACCACAGCACAGACTGCTGCAAGACACAGGGGAGCACAGTCAGACCCCAGGCCAGTCCTCTTCTCCCTGACAGAATCTTCTCCTCCTGCCCAACCAGCCAGTGCTGAGAGACAATCCAAGGGTCCCAGGTCATGCAAAAAGGCCTTTAAGGGGCACCAGGGCAGATTGCCTCTGGGCATCATTCAGGTCAGGGCGGCCTGAGGCACATGCATTATCATGGAATGGTTTGGGTTGGAAGGGAACTTAAAAACCAACTCATTCCAAACCTTTAACATGGGCAGGGACACCTTCCACCATCCCAGGATGCTCCAAGCCCTGTCCAACTTGGCCTTGAACACTTCCAGGGATGGAGCAGCCACAGCTTCTCTGGACAACCTGTGCCAGTGCCTCACCACCTTCACAGGGAAGAATTTCTCCCTAATACCTAATCTAAACCTGCCCTCTGCCAGTTTAAAGCCATTCCTCCTTGTCCCGGCCTTTCCCCAGCCCCGTGTGCTGCCACCCCAGCAGGTCCATGGCAGCAGCCAGCCCCAACCGAGCTGTTCTGCCAAAAAAACCAGACCCTCCAGCCATGTGATCCCACCCGGCAGCCCCCAGGATGCTCTCAAAACCAAGGGTACTACACTTGGGAGGGGAAAACTGGCGGTGGGGGGAGAGAGGGGCGGCAGGATGAAGCGTCCCATGCTATGACCAGGGATCCAGCCTGTCCCGCTGCCNCCACCGCGGCTGCCAGGGGATCGGGGCAAACCCTTGTGTTGGAGGAGATGGGGGTACCCCCTGGCACGGGGGGGCAGCCCCGCAGGAACAGAGCCCCAGGTCGGCCCCGGCCAGCACGGGGGCATCCAGCCATAACCACCCTCCGACCCTCACGGTGACACACAGCGAAGGAGCAGGACCCTGTCCAGGTGTAGCAGCCCCCAAGGACTCTGCACACAGCTACAGGACAAACTCCAGNCCATGAAGTGAGCACACAGCACTTAATGCAGCCATCGCTTGGATTCACCATCCAACAGCAGCTCCTCCAGGGATGCTCACAGGATGCTTCAGTGCCTGCTGCATGGCTCTCCCTGCTATAGGCAGGGTATTTCTGGGCCTGGGCAGTGAATCACGCTGCTGCAGCTGAGCACAGCAGCTCAGCTTGAAGAAGGGGAGCTGAGGACCCCAAGTTCCTCTCTCAGAGGAGCCTCTGCAACCCCTTCCTGAGGGCTGACACCGAGTCCCCACAAGGCTGTCCACCACCCATCCTGCTCACACACGGCAGTCCCATGGGGCTGCCTGCACACACCAGCACCCACAGCCGCCTGCTTCCTCTCCAGGGCTTGTCACACCCCACAGTCCTGGCTTGTGACACAGGACCAGTTCTGACACCACAGCACAGACTGCTGCAAGACACAGGGGAGCACAGTCAGACCCCAGGCCAGTCCTCTTCTCCCTGACAGAATCTTCTCCTCCTGCCAAACCAGCCAGTGCTGAGAGACAATCCAAGGGTCCCAGGTCATGCAAAAAGGCCTTTAAGGGGCACCAGGGCAGATTGCCTCTGGGCATCATTCAGGTCAGGGCGGCCTGAGGCACATGCATTATCATGGAATGGTTTGGGTTGGAAGGGAACTTAAAAACCAACTCATTCCAAACCTTTAACATGGGCAGGGACACCTTCCACCATCCCAGGATGCTCCAAGCCCTGTCCAACTTGGCCTTGAACACTTCCAGGGATGGAGCAGCCACAGCTTCTCTGGACAACCTGTGCCAGTGCCTCACCACCTTCACAGGGAAGAATTTCTCCCTAATACCTAATCTAAACCTGCCCTCTGCCAGTTTAAAGCCATTCCCCCTTGTCCCGGCCTTTCCCCAGCCCCGTGTGCTGCCACCCCAGCAGGTCCATGGCAGCAGCCAGCCCCAACCGAGCTGTTCTGCCAAAAAAACCAGACCCTCCAGCCATGTGATCCCACCCGGCAGCCCCCAGGATGCTCTCAAAACCAAGGGTACTACACTTGGGAGGGGAAAACTGGCGGTGGGGGGAGAGAGGGGCGGCAGGATGAAGCGTCCCATGCTATGACCAGGGATCCAGCCTGTCCCGCTGCCGTGGGCACAGGGTAGGGGGGGCTTCACTTGGAGCACAGACACAGGAGAGGGGTGATACAGAGAGCAGGAGAGCAACAAGGCGCATCCCACCACCAGCCTTCGACCCGAGCTGGGGGGCTACATCCCTGGGGCGGGGAACTGCATCCCCAGCTCTGGGCATCCCCAGGGGGAAGCCAGTCCCTGGTCCTTCGGTGGTACCCACATCCCTGGTGCGGACCCTGTCCCCCTGCGGCGCTGCATCCCCATTCCTTGTCCCCCGGGGAGACCAGCTCCCTCTTTTCCCCCGGACCAGCCCCTTCTCCAGCCCCACGGACACACGTTCCCCATGCCCTGTGCGCCCCCCACATCACCCCCCCCATCCCCGGTACGCACCG
>WEKX01025941.1:0-36696 GCA_013390025.1 Pitta sordida | reverse complement strand
CCCGCCCCCCCCATAACCGTCCTCCAACAAGTATTTTTGGCTTAATAACCGTAAGACAGGAACTAGACCCCACAAAGCAATTCCGGGGGGAGCAGCAAGCTGGGCCAGGGGAAGGAGGGGCAACAGGTATGCCCCAGATGGCTAATGGAGGTTCACACAGCCCCACACCAGCCCCCCCGCACAACGGGAGTTATTTATTTACACAGCAGCTTGTTCTGAACATGGCACTGGGCCAGGGATGCACACAGGCAGCCCCCTCCCCTCTCCTCTCCACTTTCTGAGTGCAGCAGGGCTCAGCACCCAGATTAAGACCATCTCCCACCCCACACAGCAGCCCCTCTTCCCACTCCTGGAGCCTGGCCACAGCAGATCCAAGCTAAGTGGCCAGGTCTGGCCTTGACACTGTTCTGAGGTGCTTTCCTGGACCACGAGTCTCTGACAACACACCCCATGAGGTGGGGACACCCCAAGGCAGGGCACCATGGCCATGGGCTCAGTCCATCTTGGTGGGCTCCTTCTTGCGCTGCCTGGTCTCCCGAACAATCTTGGCCAGGGACAGGAGAATGGGGACAGCCATGGGCAGGAAGAGTGGGATGTAGATGGCAAATTTCTGGTCATCAGGGAAGTAGAGGAGATGGAGGAGAGATGGGTCAAAGAAGGCCCGCTCCGAGGAGGTGACAGCTTCCTTGCTGGCCTGGAAAGCTGAGTGCAGGTGGCCCATGGCCAGCTTGGCCACAGCGCTCTGCACTGAGGCCACTGCTCGGTAAACCTGTGTGGGAACAACGCGGAGGGTCAGCCCCTGGCCAGGGACAATCAAAGGGACATCCAGCACCCCCTCTCCCCACCTCAGGGTGCCCCAGCCCTACCTCAGAAGCAACATCGTCCTTGATGACAATGTTCCCAATCTTGTCCAGGAGCTGGGCCAGCGAGGTCAGCGTGGTGGACACCGTGGCAATGTTCTCCACAGTGTGAGCCCAGAGCAGGTGGTCCAGCTCCCAGTCAGCCAGCCCCTCATTCCCTGGGCTTTCCAGCAGGAACTCAGGGGGCAGCTCTTCCCGAGACAGCCCAAAGAGTAACCTGGGAGGAGAGGGGAAGGTTCCAGCCTGTATCACAAGCCTGCATTCCCACAAGCTCCCCCCTCTTCTTGCCTGTTGTGTTTAGTCCCAACCCTGCCTAAGAGCCTCCTAGATGTGAGGCAGGACAATTCCTGCCTCCTATCTCAGGAGATGGGAGATGGGCCAGCACGTGGGGCCAGGGAGAAGTGATGGCCAGTAGCCAACACCTCGAAGGCCACAACCACCCTCAGACTCCCAGAGCCCTCGGAGGGAGGAGTGAATGAGCTGCTTTGGTACAGCCTGCTCTGACCCCACTGATTTCCACATGTGCCAGAAGAGCACGCAGAGACTCAGGGAGAGCATCCTCACCGGAGCTGGGCCAGGAAAACCTCCATCACTCGTGCCATATCCACATCTACATGTAGAGGGAGGGAGGCCTGGGGGGAAGCAGGAGCTTCAACGTTGTAAACCTACAAGAGAACAAGTCAGTAAGGCACAGCTGAAGCCCTGGGGCTAGCAGGGTCTCCAGCTGGGAATGGGGAGCCACCACCTTGTCCGAGCACTGCCAGCACCCCCACAGTCCCGTACCATGATGCCACCCCAGCGGGGGCTGTGGAAGGCATTGGTTCTCACTGGGGCTCCATCCTTGTCCTGGATGTACAGGGGGGAGTGAGAGCGCTCTGGCACATACAGCAGGAAGTTCAGCACGGGGTAGAGTGAGGCAGCACTGGAGCCTGCAGTGAGACATAGTCAAAAAACTCCCCAGAGCAGCAGAGACAACGAGAGCAACCCACAGCCCACCTCCTCCTTCACAGACAGCCCCAAGCAGAACTGCCACCCTGGCAAGTCTCAGTCACCATCACTCCCACCCAGGGCTGGCAGGGGAGAGGTACACAGGCCACAGGCACAGCTGTCCCCACCTTCCCTCAACAGAGCCTGGTCCCGTGAGATGGCTCTCAGGGAGCCACGAGCACGGTGCTCACCCAGCCGAGCCTCCACAGGGTTGATGACATGTGGGAGGCTGTGAGCACTCAGGAGGAAGCTGGAGGACTCCTTGTCATAGCGTGGTGTCACTCCTAGGATAGCATAGTACAGGATCTGCAGGGGCACAAGGGGCACGTTGCTGGAAGAGAACCACATCCCAGGGCACATGGGGACCCCAGGGCTGGACTTTCCCCAAGGCTTCTCCCAGCCCTCACCTGCGAGTCCACAGAGAAGTTGGCCACCAAGCTCAGTTTGTCCACGACGGGCTTCACATAGCGGTTCACAGCACCCTCAATGTCCCAGTCCACGGCGTGGGACTTGGGGTCGGGGTTCAACAGGCTGAAGGTGATTTCATATCCTGCCAAGGCCCCAGAGCCCGTGAGGCACCAGCACAGCCACCACCTCCTGATGCCGAGGCCATGACAGAGCTCCCAGGAGCAGCAGGAGCTAACCCTCTCCTCCCTGGCCCACACCCCAGTGCAGGAAGCTGTTCCCCCCCCCTCCAGGGCCAGTGGGCTTTTCCCACGTCAGGGAATGGGGCTGGGGGGCACATCCATACCCAGGCTGGATTTCAGGTACCGCCGTGCATCAGGGCTGAGCTGGCCGTTGGGCACCCGGTCCGAGAGGGCGGCGGTGATGGAGGTGGTCGTGAAGGACATCAGCTGCGTGACCTGCCGGAGCCGGGCGTGGAGGGCAGCCAGGCTCCCCCCAGCCCTCACCAGGGCACTGCGGTGCTTCCCCACATAGACACTGATGCCCTGGGGAAGGGGCAGGGCTGTGAGCACACCAGAGAACAGCGCAGTGCCACCTGTGACACACTCCTCCACCTTCCAGGGATGAAGCACACATAGGTGGGCACTGCAGGGCACTGCTCCCTACCTGAGGCAGGAGAGGGGAGGTTTCAGGGACCACATACATGGTCAGAGAGCCCATTGAGATGTCCTGCAGCGGGTGCAGAGCAGCATCAGCCTCTGGGGAACATGGAATCATTAGCAGTGTTGGGAATTTCACTCCAATCCCTGTGCCAGCCTTAGACACAGCACGGTGTGTCACTGCTCAGCCAGGCTCTGGAGGGGGAGCTCCCCAGGAATCCCCTGCTCCAGTACCTCGTGCAGTCGCCGCAGCCAGCGCTGCCTCCTCCTGAGCTGTGGTGCCGCGAAAGACCATGTCATAGCGGGATGTGACGCTGGTTCTCACTGCAGGGGGAGCACACTTGAGCAAATCTGCTAATCCTGGTCCCTAGCCTCCTCACAGGAGCCTGAGTGCTCAGAGGAACAAAGGGGAACCCCAGGAGGACACATGCCACAAGGTCCTTTGGGCACCAAGACAAGTGGCATCAGCTGGTCCGTGCAGGCAGCAGAACAGACCCACAGCACCCGGACACATCCCACCCACCAAAGGCTCCACTGCCCCCATCCCCAGGGAGAGGGGCTGGTCCCTTCCCTGCAGCACCCTGGGCACCTTGCTGCCCACTCTGCTCCCCTGCACTGCCAGCTCGGGACAGAATGATACTGGTGAATGTGGGTTCGGGGTCTGGGGAGCTCCGGGCTGCCGGGGAGAGAAGCCACGGGCAGGTTGGAACCCCCCGGGGAAGGAGGAGGCCACTCAGGAGGGGCAGGGGCAGCGCGGGTGGGGGGCTCTCACAGTTCATGGAAATCTCCATCTCCTGCACGTCCCTGAAGGGCAGCGACCTCGGCAGGTCCCCGGGCACCGACCCCGGGCTGAAGACCACGGCGACGGGCACCACCAGCTGCACCTGCACAGGGGCCGCGTCAGCCCGAGCTCCCGAGCCCCCGGGCCGACCGCCCCCACCCTCTCCCGTTGCGCACCGGCTGCTGGCCCAAGCTGTCGATGTCCCCGTAGGGCAGCGCGGCGCGGTAGGTCTCGGTCGTTCTCCACCACAGCGGCAGCCCCAGCACCACGGCGATGGTCGCGAAGGACAGGGCGGCGCGCCGGCCCCGCGCCCGCTCTGCAGGAACAGCGCTCAGCACCGGCCCGACCTCCCAGAGACCGAGGCTGGGGAACCGGGGACTGGAGACAACGAAAGAGCGCCCAACACCGAGAGCCACCAGTACCTGCTTCATCCGCCGCCATCGCCGCGGCCGCCGCCATCTTCACTTCCTGGTCCGGCCGGGGGGGGCGTGTCCTGCACCCAGCCCAGCCACTCAAGAGCTCGCAGTGCCCAGGGCAGCCAATGGGCGCGGAGGGCACCGCTCCGCGGAACAGACTGGCCGGCAGACGAGCCAATCAGAGGGCGTACCAGCCGTGAGGAGGCGGGCTGTGCCCTCTACGAGTGCTGCGGAGGGACACGCCGCGCTGCCGCGTCGGCGGGCGCGAGCAGCACCGAACGCCGAGACCGGGAGAAAGGAGGACAGGTAGAACTGGGGACGGGGCTGCTTAAGGGCTCCTCACCCGCCCCATGGCCCATAGGGAGAGCTCAGCTACTCCCGCCCCTGGCTCATAGAGCCTCCCGGTGCACGTGGGTGGGCTGAGTCCAGGCACAACTCATTGCACGAGTGAACACACCAGGCTGCGGGTAATGCCGAGCGGGCGGGGCAGCCCGGGCTGGGGCACCGCACAGTTCCCGGGAGCCCCGCGGCGAGGAAGAAGGCGGCACAGCGCTGTCTCTACCATTTATTCGTTGTTAGGCTATTTGGTACATGGGGTGCACACGGCGAACACAACACAGGCGCCCCAAGGGCGGCAGCGACCAGGACTGCAAAGCTACGGCAGGGCAGGGGCACCCCCAGGCCTCCCCTCCTGCCCCCCCACGCGGCCTTGCCCTACTCCCCCTATAGCCTGGCCAGAGCCCCCTGCCAAAGGGGCACCGGGGTGGCTCCCTCCAGGGCCCGGGGAACCCGGACCCCACATTCATCAGCGGACGCGGCGGCGTGGGGCCGGCCCGCGCTCCCCTTCCCCTCCCCGCGTGGCGGCTCCCCTGGGTGGCTGGGGTGGAAGCGGGGTGTGAGCGGTGGTGGGGAGGGGGCCGGGGTGGGGGCCGGGGCCGGTGGGGTGCCCGGCCGGGGCTCAGTACGCGTGGTTGGCCACGTAGAGGGACTGCCCAGCGGCCCCCGAGTCGTCCCCGCTGCCCTCGTACTTGCCCAGTGCTGCCAGCCCGTTCACCTGTAGGGAAAGGAAATGTCAGTGGTTCTCCCTTGGGGTGCCCCAGTCACTGAGGACAGAGCCTTCAGGATCCTTGAGCTCATAGGGATACAGCCCTTAGCATCCCCTTTCTGTGGGGACAGAGTCCTTGGTGTCCTGAATCTCAGTGGGCACAACCCTTGGTGTCCCACATCATCCCACAGCAATTTGGCTCTTGCCATCCCCCATTCGCTCACTGTCACCCATGGAGACAGTATTCTGTCCCTTCCTCAGGGACTGTGGTCCTTGGCATCCCTTGTACTGTGGGACACAGCTCTTGGTATCTCCTTCACCCTGTGGGACATGGCCCTCAGCCACCTCCCCTCCCATGGGCACACAGCCCTCGGTGTCCCCATCACCCCAGGTGACGCAGCCCTTGGCACCCCCATCCCACAAGGGCCACCCCCATCACCTCTGCACGCTTGATGAATTCCTCGGTGGCAGCATTGGCATTGTCCTTCTGCCCACGCCAGGCGCTGAGCGCCGACGCCTGCAGTGCCCGCCCGTAGGAGAAGGTGAGAGCCCATGGCCGCACCAGTGGGCACGTGTTGATGGCATTGAGGTTGATTGAAGCCTCCTCCTCACTCTGACCCCCAGACAGGAAGGTGACACCTGCAGAGAGCAGGGTTATGGCATCATGGGGGACACAGGGCATCCCGCTCCTGGTCTGTGCCATGTCCCAGAGCTGGTACCTGGCACGGCTGGGGGCACAGTGCGGCGCAGAGCAGTGACAGTGGCCATGGCGATCTCCTCAGGGCTGTACTTGGTGGGGCAGGAGTGCCCAGGTGTCACCATGTTAGGCTTCAGCAGGGTCCCCTCCAGGTAGACGTGGTGGTCACTCAGTGCCTTGTAGACAGCTGCCAGCACCTGGGGAAGACAGGCAGCATGAAGTACTGTGGCAGTGCACAGCACGGCATGATGCCCACCCTGCTGCCACCCCACCACTCACCTTCTCTGTCACATACTGGCACCGCTTGAGATCGTGGTCACCATCAGGCAGGATCTCCGGCTCCACGATGGGCACGATGCCGTTCTGCAAAGAGCATAGAGATGCCACCAAGGTGACGTCTCTGGGCCTCCCCCAGCCCCGTGGCAACGTAGGGCAATGCCAGGACCTGGGGGAGTGATGCTCAGCCCCAAGGCTCCATGCCCAGCCCCATGGGGAAATGCTGGCCCTGTGGAGCAATGTCATGTTTTGTGAGGTGATGTCCAGCCCCACGTATCAATGCATGGCCACAGGGATTGACTGATGCCTGACCCCATGGGCGATGGCCACCCCACGGGGAGGTGCCCCATCACCCATGTGAGGTGTTATGTAGCCCGTGGGTAATGTCCAGTCCCATGGGATGATCCCCAGCGACCATCAATGAACAGGGGCAATGCTGAGCCTCTTGGATCTGTGCCCAGACCTGTAGAGCAATACCTGCCCACGCAGGTCACTGGCCACCCTGTGGGGTGATGCTCAGCCCCAGACACGGACCTGCTGGCAGATGCTGGCATAGCGGGCCAGGACGTTGGCGTTCTCCATGATGGCAAGTGAAGAGGGGGTGTTCTCGCTGATCTTCAGCACGCAGCGCCACTTGGCAAAGTCAGCCCCATCCTTCTTGTACTGGGCACAGCGTTCCCACAGCCCGTCCAGACCTGCCAGGCAGCTCATCAGCTCCACAGCCCCAAATCCCACAGCCCCAAACCCTGCAGCCCTGATGCCCTGCCCGCTCCACCTACCCTGCGTGGTGGTCTCTCCATCTGTCCCAGCCAGAGGCACAACACCCTTGTCCACCTGTAGAGTTAAGGGGAAGGCAGTGCTGAGCCCCACCAGCACCCTCCAAACACCCTCAGCACCCCACAGACCCACCGGACGCCCCGCACACCTTGATGCCCACGACAATGCCCTTGTCCTTGATCATCTGGACAAAAGGGGTGCCATCGTCAGCCTTCTGGTACATGGTCTCGTGGAAGAAGATAACGCCCCCGATGCATTTCTTCACCCGGCTGTCTGCACTGAAGAGGATCTGGCGGTACAGCCGGCGGTTCTCCTCCGTGTTCTCCACCCCAATCTGGTTCAGGCGCTTTGCCATGCTCCCTGCGGGCACCCAGCACCCTCGTCAGCCTCCAGCGTGGGGAAAAAGGGTGGTGGGACAGACAACCCCCGACCCCAAACTGACCTACGGATTCATCGGCTGCCAGGATGCCCTTCCCCGGGGCCACGATCCGCAGCGCGATGTCCGACAGCTCCTTCTTCTGCTCGGCCGTCAGCGCGGGGTGTTGGTGCGTCATGGTGGCGGTGGCTGCGAGCGGACGGGGACTGAGTCACGCACCGCTGGGGCGGCACCCGAAACCACACGTACCCTTTTCCTGCGGGGTCTGGCGACCCCCACGGGACCGGGACCCCGGCCCCGCCGGTCAGGAGGTGTTGTGTAAGCCTCGTGGCGGGGATCGTGGAGGATGCCGGGGAGCTCCCAGCCATTTTGCTGCCTGCCAGCCCGCCCCCAGCCCAGCCATCTTGAGGGAGCGCAGCTCCGCGGGGACCGGGGCAGGGCCCGAGGGGACGGGGATGGGGGTATCTCACGGCCGGGAATACTCCATGGGGGATGGAGAGAGCCCGGGGATGGGGATACCGGGGAGGCGGAAATACCTCGGGAAAAAGAGAAGAGACCCCCAAGAGAAGCACTACCTGGATCTGGCGGTACCCAGGGCTTGGGGCACCCTGGAGATGGAGATACCCCAGGGCCGGAGATACCCTACGGGGACGTACGCGAAGGATGGCGGTAACCCGGGGGGACGGAAATACCCGGAAATGGGGGATGGAGAGAGCCCAGGGCGCTACACTCTGGGGATGGGGGCACCCAAAGTTTGAGGTACCCCGCGGATGGCGATACCCGGGGACTGGCCGCCGTCGCGGGGCCGGCGATGCCCCCGGGAAACGGCGTTCCCTTCAGGGCAGCGGACTCCACGGCCGGCACGATCGCGGCTCCAACTCCGCCAGCGCACGGGGAGTCTCTGGGATTTCCCCGACCCCCCAATACCCCGATGTCCTCGGATCCCTCTTCCCTGGAGCCCCCCAGCCCTGCTCGACCCCCGGGATGCCCCATGGAGACATCTCGAAGCCTCGGCGGGGCTGCCGGCTCTCACCGCCGGGGTTCCCCGGCTGNCCCTTTGCAAGCCCTTGCTGATGATGGGGACCCCTCTGTTTGCCCCGCACCGCCAGCCAGGGGCACAGCTGAGTCACCCCCTGGCATAGGCAGGGCCCCCCTTGCCACCCAGGCACCCCACTGTGCCATCACCAGTTGCTGCTGGACACCCCTCTGGCGCAACACCCCTGCTTGGTTATGGGCAGGGACCTCCTCTGCCGCCCCCCTTACCGCTGCCGGGGACCCTGCTGTGCCCCCCTGTTGCCACTGCTACGTAGGGACAGAGACCCACTGTGCCACCCCCAGGCTGCGGACCCTGTTGGGACCCCCTATTCCCACTGCCAGCTAGGAACAGAGACCTTCCCCTCATCACCTCTGGGCCAGAGACCCCCTGTCCCACCCCCAGTTTGGGATCACCGTGCCACCCTGTAACTGTGCCAGACACCCTGTCTGGGTCACCTCTGCAACCAAGGGCCAAGCCCCCACAGTGCTGAGCCCCAGCTCCCCCAGGACACGGTGGGGGCACCCACAGGAGACCAGCCTCGCTAAACAACCGCCCAGAGCCGGCACGGGGACAATACCAGTGTCCCCACTCGCCCCATGGGGCCGGCTGCCAGGGCCCCGCTGGGCTGAATCCCGCCGTAAAAGGAGGGCTCAGCTGCCCCTCGTGGCCCTAATCCAGGGAAGGGAGCGCATCTCTCTCTGCATCCCAGACCCGGGAGACCCCCCTGCCAGCCTCGCAGATCCGTGGATCCCAGCCAGAGCAGGGAGGGAGGCAATGCCAGGGAGCAGCGAGTGTTATGTACTTCCTTACGAGCCGAGCCACCCACGCACCTGGGAAAGGGAGGCACGGCCCAAAGCACCTCCATTTCCCGGGAAAAACACCTCCACTCCCAAGGGTAAATCAGGGTGCCAGCGCCCAGGGTGTGACGCACTCACCCCGCACAGAGCTGCAGGGTTGTGGCAGAGGGCAAGGGAAGGTGATTCCTCCCCCTTGGGCAGGAGAAACAGGCCATTAAAAACCAGAGCACTTGTTTGAGTGCTGCTATTTCAGGCCATCGCAGGGGAGGGAGGTGCCACGCAGTCCCCATGGCGGTGGGGAGCATCCTCGGGGTCGGGAATACCGGGAGGGGGATCCCGCAGGAGCTGCCCTAGCAGGGAAGGAGGGAGGTAGGGTTCGAGCTGTGCTGGGATCAGGGGAGCCCCTAAGGGAGCCCCCCTCTCTGCAGCAGTGGGGACGAAGAGGAGCGGGGGTTGGGAGCCGGAGCTGGCAGAGCTCCCGGTGCTGGCTGAGCCCTGGGATGCTGCGTGCTTGAGCCATTCTGGGAAGGGGAAACATCCCTGTGCAACAGGCGTGTGCCCACAGCCCCATGAGGGGGTGCAGGATCCAGCCTCTGGAACCATCCCGATAAAACAGGCGTGTGCCCATGGCCCCGTGCTTGGGGGTGCAGGATCCAGACGAGCCCCTGTAAAGGGGGGAGGCAGCAGGGGGGACGCAGAGGGAATCTAGGGCAGGAGGAGGAGCGGGGAGGAGGGGAGGGAAGCTGGCTCAGCCCGGGCACTCCGGCTGCTGCTGGGGCCGCAGGGTGGGAGCCTGGGGAACGCGGTGCCTTATTGAGAGCAAGCACTGGCAGAGGGGGGATGTGCCCCCGCCAAGAAGGAGGCCCTGGGGTGGCAGGAAGCTGTGCCTGTGGCCCCGTGACAGTACAGGAGCAGGCTGGACAAGTTGTCCCCACCCATAGCGCCAGGAGCTTCCTGAATCCACACAGCAGGCAGGGTAAAAGCCAACAAAACTTTATTCAATAAATAACTACGGAAAGATTTTAGGCTACAGGCTATAGCAGCTCAGCAGCTTCCTGGCTGGTTGGCTTCAGGCCCAGGTACCGTAGAAGGCTGTGGAGCTCCTGGCAGTCCGCTGCCACCTCAGGAACAGCCAACAGGACCTGGGGACAACAGGAGCATTACTGACTGTATTTGTGATATGGGTGTGTTACTGCAATCACAACAAAGGTGAGCAATGAACCATAAATATCACCTCCTTCATCTTCTCCTGCATCTCTTCATGGGTCTTCAGCACTTTCTGGGCATTTTGAAGCCTCAGCTCCAGCCCTCGGACCTGCAGAAGGAGATAAGGAGATGTCTATCAAAAGTCTGCTCCAAAATTGGGCAGGGACCTGCCCAGAAGGGAGAGGGGACCCCTGGTCATGTCATGTTTAGTGGGAACTAAATGATCTTTAAGGTCTCTTCCAAAACAAACCATTCTGATTCTATGACTGGGGCCAGGCCAGCCCCTTAAGACTTCCATACCTTTCCCAGGTACTTGTCAGAGAGCAGCAGATTCTCATCCTGTTTTTCCAGGAGCAACAGCCGCAGTTTATCCACCTGCAAAAGGAGTGAGCGCTGCTGAGATCAATGTGGGGAAAGAGCCCTGGGGTGCAGGGGTTGTGAGGAATAAGGTCTGGAGAAGCCGCCTTGTCCATGGCAGGGTGGTGAACAAAGAACCCTCAAGTCCCCTGCAGCCCCCCAGCCTCACCTCCTGCCGCAGCAGGACCCGCTCCTGGACGTAGGCAGTGGGCACCTTGGGCTCCTTCCCCCTCATCTCCTCCCACAGCACCTTGGCCTCTGTCTCTGCACGCTGGAGCGAGCGCTTCAGCTCGGAGACCTCTCCTGTCAGCCTCTGCAGCGGGAGAAGAGATGCTGAGAGAGGTCCTGTGCCTGGTAGCCCCCAACATGCAGCCTGGCCATGACCCCACCACACACCGTAACTTCCCCACTCTTGTCGATGAGTTGCAACATCTTCTCTTCCTGCTGTTTCACCACGTCTTGCAGCTCCTTCTCGTTCTGCAGGGGAGGAAGAAGCAGCGTCAGGCAGTGCCTTGCCCTGGCCACCCCCAGGACCCCAGGGGGAGTGGGTTTTCTCATGTTCAAGAAAGTCAGATGAGCCAGGAGCACCCATGGGGCATCACCAGATTTCTCTGTGTCCCAGATCAGCATCCGTCCCAGTTTGGCTCTGCCCTGGGGTGAGCACTGGCCCACTTCTGGCACAGCTCACCTCGAGCTTGGTCCTCAGTGCCTTGTTCAGCTTGATGATGGCAGCAGCCTGGGCATCCATTTTCTCCTGGCTCTCAGCTGTCAGTGTCTCCAGACGCAGCTGCAGGTCAGAGCTGGGAGAGGACAGTGGTGGTGAGTGGGTGGGGAGCACAGCCAAGCCAAGCCAAGCCCAGCACCAGGTACCAACCCTCCTCCTGGGCATCCCACTGGCCCCATGGTGTGAGAAGACAACTGTCCAGCCCAGCCAACTTGAAAAAGCCCATCTAGCCATGGCAGGAGATATCTAATCCAGGAGTAGTGTGAGAGGCAGACCCAGGTAGGGTGCCTGCAGGAGGCCATGCCCAGGAGAGTGATGCCCCTGGCTGGCCCTAAAAGCAATCCCATGCTGAACTCACATCTCCATCTGCATTGCCTTGAACTCGCTCTGCTCCAGCTCCTGGATGCGGGTGCTCAGCATGGCGAGGTTGGAGACCACAGCTTTCAGCTCCTTCACACTCTCTAGCAGATTGTCCTCAGGATCTGCAGGCGGGGAAGAGCCTCGTGAGCAGCACAGAGGGAACATCAGCCCCAGGGGACACAGAGGAAGGCACTGCCTGCTTATCATTCTGTGCAGCAGCATTGCAGCTTCACAGCAGGGTTCAGGGCAGGGTGGCAGTTCCAATACCTATTTGCTTTGGTGTGGATGCAAGTTTGTCCTTCTTAACTGCGCTCCAATCTCTGGTGGCTTCACTGGCATCTGTGAGAGGACAGAGACTGTACCCAACCCTGCACCTCTCCTGGCATGAGCAGGAACAATTCCCACCCCCATCCTGGGATTCCCCCAAAACCTAGATTGGGGGTGTGCCAGCTCACCTTTCCCTGACATTGCTTTCAGGACACTGCCCACGAAGGAGCTGCCAGGGTGGTATGGGGTGTGGCATGCCGGTGTGTGGAAGGCAGGGGTCCAGGCACGGCGGGGTGTCTGCCAGCCCGGAGTCCGTGGTGCTGGGGTCCAGGCTTTGCTTCTCGATGGGGCATCATCTTCATCCTTCAGAGGGGAAGGAGAGCACAGCACCAGAACACAGCTTGTGACTGCCCCAGCAAGCACAAGGGGCGTGAAGCTATGCTGTGCAGAGCCACAGGCATGTGACTTCCCTTTCTCCTTGTCCCCAGCACAGACAGGTCTCTCCTACCTGCGTTTCCAGAGCAGCCTTGAGGCAGTCAGCGAGCTCCTGCAGCCTCATCTTGCTCTCAGTAATGTCCCTGGAGCACCAGGAAACTTTGTTCCTCTTTGTCTGCAAGTTGAGGAGCTCGGCCTTGGTGGTCTCCAGCTCCTTACTGAGGGCAGCATGCTCTTCCCTGGGGGATAGCATGCGGTTCAGGAGGGGCAGCATTTCCCCTCCTTGATGTGGGATGGGGGCATTTCCCATGCCTGTCTCTCACTATGAACAAGCAACAGTGCAAAGCCCACAGATTTAAGCAGCTTCCCCCAAGATAGAGGTCTCTGCTAGGCTTCCCTACAGCCTCTCCCACCCACCTGGACAATCACATTTGGCTGGGGCACCAATGACCATAGCCATAGTCCCGTGTGTCACCCCAACCCCCCAGGAAAGGCTTGATTTCCTAAAAACAGCAGAGTTTGAACGGAGGTGGTGAGTGGGGTCGGTACCGGAGGTGCTGGTGGGAATCCATCAGCTCCTCGTGCTGCAGGATGCGCTCATTCAGCATGGCCAGCGTGGAGTCCAGCTTGGCCTCCACCTCTTGCTGTTGCATGCGGGACATGTGGCTCTCCCGACTGAGGAACTATAAGAGGGTGGGAGGACAAGGCCGTGAGCAAAGGGGGCCCTTTGGAACCCCCAGCACAGGCCCTCCCACACTTCAAGGTGCTGTTTCCAACTAGGGGCAGCTTTATCTCAGCACACCAACCCCTGGAAACCAGCACTTTACTGGCGACATAGGACAGGCTGGGGGATGGCTCCATGCCTGCAGGGGAAAATTATCTCGAAGAGCTGCCCAGCCCCCTCCCCGGGAATCACCGCTGGGCAGGATGAAAAGCTGTGCTACGTGCGGTATGTCAACCACCCTCGAAGGCTCATCCCCCCCTCCGCAGGAGGGCTAATCCTGCTCCTGGCTGGCGGCCAGCATTCTGGAGTGGCTGTGATGGGGGTCAGCCGCGCATGACGGCACGGGCAGGGTCAGGCAGCTCTTACCTCCCGGCACTCGATAGCCTCCCGCAGCTCCTGGCACAGCTCATCGAACTCCTGCTGCAGGGTGTTCTTCTCCCGTGTCAGCCTGCAGGGAGGGGATGGGGTCAGGGGATGCTGCTTTTTGGGGGCAACAGGTCGGGAGAGGCTCAGGACCCCAGGGCTCAAACCCACTTATCCATCTCCTCCTGCTGTTTCTCATTCTTCTGATGCAGTGCATCCCGCTCCTTCTCCACGCTGGCCAGATTCATCATCACAGAGCTCAGGTCTGCAAAGGACAGAGCCATCAGCTGGGAGAAACAGGGTCCATGGGTATATAGGTATAGAGCAGCTCCAGCCCCCATATCACCCACCCCTACCTGTGCCAAGGCGTGATTTGGCTGCTGTCAGCTGCTCCAGCTGAGCCTCTGCATTCTGCAGGGCCACCGAGGTCTCCTCCAGCTGGCAGGACAGCTGTGGAAACAGTGCTTGTTTTGGCCTGCTCTTACCCATGAGGTGTCCCAAATTACCCCATGCCTCAGACATCACTCAGCACTAGACACCCGATTACCTCCTCCTTGGCTTGAAGAACTTCATCTGCTTGCTGCTTTGTGGCATCCCGCTCTTCCAGGCAGCTCTGCAGCTTGCTGGGCACACCCTCCAGCACAGCATGGCACTGGGACACCAGGGCTCTCACCTGCTCCCGCTGGGAAGGGAAACAGCACCAGGCAGAGCTCAGTGTGGCACTGCCATGGCACTGAGGGCACTGTCCTGCTGTGTGACCACGGACAGGTCTGCAGCCAGACTGCTCATGGAATCGGTACTGGCAGGGCAGCGAGGGGCTGAGCCCCCACAGGGACACTCCTCACCTCCACATCCAGGGCTCTCCTTTCCTTCTCCAGATTTTCAAAGGTGACATCTATGAATTCCCGGAAAAGCTGAGCCTCAGCAGACAGGGATGTCTGTGGGGTAGGAGAAATGAGTCAGATCTGCCGTGGTGGAAAAGCCACATTTAATGGCCATAACGGGAGGCAAGTGCAAGCCCTGAGGCTGAGTTTGCAGCAGCTTCCCAGCAGCAGCACCAGGAAACCTCTGGTGCACCCAAGTTCAGTGCAGAGCATCACCCAAACTCAAGACATGAGGATGCCCTTCCAACCCCCTGATCACCCAGGTCAGGAGAAACTGGGGGTACCACCTCACTCCATACCTGCAGGTCGATGGCATCTGCCAGCAGCTTGCTCAGCTCTTGCTGGGAGGCCAGGCTCTGATCACGGGCACTGATCTGGGCGCTGGCATGGGCACGGAAGGCCTCTAGGAAGTGATATTGCTGCCAAGGAAATTATGCTGCCTCAGACATGCTGTTGCACGAGGGGCAACTCCCAGGAGCCATCCCTGCATGCTGTGTCAGCCTAGGGCTTCTGCTCCCAGCAAAACATGGCCTGTGCCAAAAAACCCATCCAGAGAGCTCCATCACCCCATGCAGCCACAGCACTTCTGGCCTTCCACATTAGGCTTTTCCCTTGGCATGCCAAGGAGACACTCATCCCCCAGAGATGGGCAGACGTGCCCCATCAAAGGCATGAGGACAGCAGAGACTGCTCTGACCCCCCCCAGCTGCTCCCCTACCTCCTCCTTGGCTCGTAGAGCTTCATCTGCTCGCTGCCTCATGGCATCCCGCTCCTCCAGGCAGCTCCGTAGCTTGCTGGGCACACTCTCCAGCACAGCCCGGCACCGGGACACCAGAGCCTTTGCCTGCTCCCGCTGCAGGAGGAGACAGCGCTGTGAGGCACTGGGTACAGCTGACAGCTGCCATGTGTACCAGCAGCACCAGCATCTCCCAAAACCCATGGGAAAGAGGAACCAGAGGGATGCATAGGCGCTTACCTCTTGTGCAAGGGCTGCCTGCTCCTCCTGCAAGCTCTGAAAGGCAGCATCCGCAAGGCCCCGGAACAGGAGGCACTGGTTACTCCAGGTGCTCTGGGGAAGGGATGAGAACACTGGAGATCCAGCAGCACTCCTGTAGCTGGCACAGGCAGCACCAGGCATATGTCCTGCCCAGCTGAGACCCAGCACACTCATCACACACAGCCAGTGAGACACACCGTGCCCTCAGCAGCCAGCTCCAGCTCCCGCTGCAGATCCTGCTCTGCTCCTCGCTGCCGACGCAAAGCCTCCGTTTCCTTCCATAGGTTGAGGTAGAGGTGGTGGTAAACCTCCTCCTCCTAAAGGCATCCAGCAGAAGAGAGGACTTTGCACCAGCCCCACTCCACCCTGGGTCCAGCAAGACCACATCAGCCACAACTCATCCCATCCTCCTCCTGCGTGTGCCAGTGATGTTTCCCCCACACGAGGGTTCAAATCCAGCAAACTCAGCGGGTTGATCCAGGCGTGATAATGCAGCACCGGGCGCATGATGCCGTGCTGCAGCAGTCATGCTTTACTTCCACTCCAGTGGGCTGCAGCCCAGCCGGGGTCACTGTCTCGCCAGCGGCACAGGGGCACTGTCACGGCACCGAGGCTGCGGAGAAAAGGGTGGCATCACCTCAGAGAGGACTCTTACCCCTTTGGGATGGGTGATGTCCGTTTGTGTGAGCGCGTCCCTCTGCTCGGCTGGCCCCACACCAGGCAGTAACTGCTGGCTCTTCTGCCAGCCACGCAGCTGGAGCGAGAGGGCTTCGATGATGATGAGGGTGCTCTCCAGCCGCCCTTCCAGCTCTGCTCGTGGCAGGGTCTTCAGCTGCTCCCGGGGACAACTGGGGACAGAGAGAGGGCTTAGGGCAGGAACAGCCCATGGGTGCCACAGTCCCATCTGGGAGGGCACGTCCTCATACTTACTGCCAGAGGAGGGAGTCCGTTTCGGCAGCACTGTCCTTGGCACAGAGGGGGCCTCCCCCAGATGTGTTTGTGCTCCTCTCCCACAGGTCTCGGGGGGTCATAAAGGTGCCGGTGACTGCAGTGAGCACCGGGGTCATGCTGGTGCCAACAACTGCAGTGGGCACAGGGGTTGTGCTGGTGCCAGCGATCATCGTGGGCACGGGGGTCATGCTGTTGCTTGTGACTGTGGTGGGCACAGGGGTTGTACTGGTGCCACCAACTATGGTGGGGACGGGGGTCATGCTGATGCCAGAAACCATGGTGGGGACCGGAGTCATGCTGGTGCCAGCAACCATGGTGGGGACCGGAGTCATGCTGGTGCCAGCAACCATGGTGGGGACCGGGGTCATGCTGGTGCCAGCGACCATGGTGGGCACGGGGGTTGTACTGATGCCAGCGACCATGGTGGGCACGGGGGTCGTACTGGTGCCAGCAACCATGGTGGGTATGGGGGTCGTACTGGTGCCAGCAACCACGGTGGGCACAGGTGTTGTGCTGGCTTTGGCATTCTGCTGTGGCATGCAGCGAGGCAGGCTGTGCCGCAGTGATTCCAGCAGGGATGAGGTATCGAGGGTCTTCTCCAGCCACATGAGTGGCAACATCCAGGACACGGCACCCAGGGCTGCCTCAGGAGAGGTGACAGGGGTGATGGTTGCTTCAGACCTGGCAGGCTCCAACACACTTGCCTCAATGGGAGGGAACTCAGGTGGGCCCTGCTCTGGGGGGGCAGGGGCAAGAGACTCAGCTCCCTCGGGGGTGTCTTGGCAAGGCAGAGGACCAGCACTCCCATCTCCAGATGGGGACTGGGAGGCCACAGGGCTACAGGAAAAATCCGGGGGTGCCACTCGCCACACAAGAAAAGGCGCTTTCTGTGGAGTGGAGCTGGTGCCAGGGGATCCTGGGGTGCAGGAGGCTGTGCTGGCACTGCCAGGGAACCCAGAGGTACAGGGTGCTAGAGCAATGCTGTCTATGGAGTCTGGGGTGCAAGACACTGAGCTAATGATGTTGGGGAGCCCTGGGGTGATGCTGCCAGGGGACTCCAGGCTACAGAGCCCCAGGACTAGGCTGCCAGGGGTCTTTGGGGTTCTGGGCACTGGGATGGAGCTGGACAGGGAGACAGGCACAGTGCTGTCAGGGGACTCTGGGGTGCTGGGTCCTAGGATAGAGCTGCCCTTGTCAGGGGACTCTGGGGTGCTGGGCACTGGGATGGAGCTGCACAGAGGGGCTGGCACAGTGCTGCCAGGGGATTCTGGGGAGCAGGACCTCAGGACTGGGCTGCACACAGGGACTGGCACAGTGTTTCCTGCGGATTCTGTGGTGCTGGACACTGGGATAGAGCTGCACAGGGAGGCTGGCACAGCGATGCTGGCTGGCACCATGTTGCTGGGCCCCAGGACCACACTGCACAGAGAGGCTGACATGGTGTTTTCAGGGGGCTCTGGGGTGCTGGGCCCTTGGCTAGAACTGCCAGGGTCCTCTGGGCTGGTGCTGCTGGGTGGCACCAAGGCACCAGGCATAAGGATGGGATTGCTGGGGGCCTCAGAGGCATCAAGCTTAAGGGTAGGAGTCTCGGGGAGCTCAGGGTTGCTGAGGCCCCGGGTGGAAGTCCTGAGGGGCTTCAGAGTAGTGCTGCTCCGGGGTCCCGGGGTGGTGGTGCTGCTGGGTGGGAGTAGGGCAGCACTTCGGGGGGTTCCTGAGGTGCAAGGCACTGCGGTGACGCTGCTGCGGGGACCCCGGGCCCAGGACACGGGGGTGGGACAGTCATGGTCCTACAGGACATTTGGAGGAAAGAGAAGGTCAGAGCAGGGCTGCCCTTTACCCCTGCACCCGGCAGCCCAGTCTCACCACTTCCCCCACTCCATTAGATACGCCCGTCCACTGCCTCAGCACCCCGCATTCCCCAGCACCCCCAGTCCCAGCAGAGCCCAGCAGCCCGTTCGTTACGCCCCGCACACCGACCTTGAGCCGCAGCCGGCGGAGCAGCGGGGTCAGGCTGGTCCGGTCGGAGCCCGACTGCAGCTGCAGCTCCTGCAGGGGCGTGCGCCGGGGCCGGTGCTGCGCCTGGAGGGGGGGAGACACCGGGAGTCATCGGCGGCAGCACCGGCAGCGCCCCCCCCGCCACATACAGAGATACCGTGAGCGCTCCAGGCCGCACCGGGCCCTCCGCCCTCTCCGGGATCTATCCCCGGGTACGGCCCCTCCGCCCCACCGGGACACCCAAACCACCCCCACGCCCCGGCCCACACTCACGGCGGGGACCTTGGCGGCCCGCATAGCTCAGGAACGGTCCCGGCCCCGTTCACGGTCTCGGCTCCGGATCCTCCCGGTCGGTCCCGGTCCCGCGCGCCGCCCGTTTGAAAAGCACGCGCGGCTCTGATTGGCTGCTCCGCGCATGCGTCACCCCGCGGGGCGGCCGTTAGGGGCGGGGCTTCTATCGGCGGTGGGTGGTGAGTGGGCGTGCCTTTGTGCGAGGCCACGCCCCCTCCCTGCGCAGCGGACGGACAGACGGACCGAGCCGCTCCCCCCCGACCCCGGGGCTCCCCCGGAACCTGCCCCGGGGGATCCACCACTACGTGGCCCCCCAAGGCCTGCCCCGCCCCCGACCAGAAGGAGGTGGGCGTTCAGACCCGCACCCCCACCCCGGGGGTCCCGCAGGAGTCAGGGCAGCACCCGCAGCGGTGTCCGTGGCTCTTGAGTTTATTGCTCCCGCGGGGAGAGGTACAGAGCTGAGGTACCCGGGGATGAGGCTGGGGGGATACCCCTTGGGGGACCCGGCCCAGCAGGGTCCGACCCGCTGCCGGGGTGTGGGGGGGTGTCCCTGAGCGATGCCGAGGGTCTCGGCCGTGGTGGCTCAGCCAGGCCAGGGCCGGTCCGGGGGGGCTTCGAGGTCGTAGTCGAAGTCGGCGAAGGTAGCGGGGTCGGGCGCGGGCTGCTCAGGTGGTCGCGGGGCCACTGCCACCACCACCGGGTCCTTCTGCAGCAGGTCAGCGTCGAAGGCCACTCCACGGAAGAAGGGGTGGCCCTGGAAGTGATGGAGGTAGCGCAGGCGGTAGAGGGGGTTGTGGCACAGCAGCTGGGGACAGGGAGGACAGTGAGTGATGGAGACCCCAACATCCAACCTGGGGGTTCAGCGAGGCCCCAAAATCGAGGCAGAAGAGTTACCTCGGCGAGCAGCCGGGACAGTTCAGGGCTGAAGGCTGGTGGACTCTCAAAGCTGCTCTGTTTGACACGTTCCAGCATAGCCACATGGTCCTCCGCCGGTGCCACAGGGAACTGGGAGGGGCATGGAGTGAATTCCGTGTCTCTCTGGGGTGCCCCTATACCTCCCACCCTGTGGTCCTCCTCACCTCCCCGCTGGCCAGGGCGAAGAGCAGGACTCCCAGGGACCACCAGTCGGCTGCGTGGCTGTAGGGTCCCCCACTCAACACCTCCGGGGCTGTGGGGATGAGTGAGTGAGTGCCGGGGGGGGGCTGTGCCCCCCACCACAGCCCCCCATTGCCCCCTTACCCATGTACTGCAGGGTACCACAGATTGTATGGGCTCGCTCGCCCCACTGCAGGTACCGGGAGAGGCCAAAGTCGGTGAGTTTGAGGTGCCCTGTGGGGCCAGACATGATGTGAAAACCCATGGAGAGACAGTGTCCCCATGGACAGGCTGTCCCCACAAATGGGATGTTCCCACAGCGGTGCCACTAGGCTCTTACCTCTCTCATCCAGGAGGATGTTCTCCATCTGAAATTAGACAGGCACTGAGGTGGCCTCTCCATGCCAGGGGTTCAGAGACCCCCCCACCCCATCCTCCAGTCCCCCAGCCTTGCTGCCACCCACCTTCACATCTCTGTGCATGATGCCCAGGTCGTGGAGGTACACTGGGGAGAACACAGAACAATCAGTGCCATGTGTCCCCTCCCAGCGTGGTGCCCACGGCCACCCCCAGAGCACCAAGCACGCAGCTGTCCACTCTGGGGATGGCTGACCCTGCCTGCAGCTCCCCGTCAGTGGGGACAGTGGTGGCTGTCCCCAGCATTGCAGGTCACTCACCCAGTACCAGCACCAGTTCAGCGGCGAACAGGCGGACGGTGGCCTCAGCGAAGCACCCGGCAGCCCGCCACAGTGCGTGCAAGTCCCCGGTGCTGCAGTAGGTGCACACTGCCAGGACAGGTGACATGCCTTACTGACGGGCTGTCCCACAGGGCCAGGCTGGCACAAGGGACACTGGGGTGGCACGGGCAGACAGGGCCAGGGAGGGCACTGGGGCTGTACACCCTGGTGACATGGGCACCATGGCCAAGCACCGAGGTGATGGAAGTGTTGGGGTTAAAAGGGCAGCAGGGTAGCACAAGCACCAGGACCACAGTGACACCAAGGTGGCATAAGCACTGGACCAGTATGGGCACCAGGTTATGTACTGTGGCATGACTAAGATGACATGAGTGCATGCAAGAAGTGGGACCATGTACCACGGTGGCATGGGCACTAGAGCCATGCGGGCACTGTGAACATGCAAGCACCATGGTCATGTGAGCTCCGAGGTGGCACAGGCACTGTGGCCACGCAGGTACCAAAGCCCCATGGTCCTTGGGGTCACACAGGCACTGTGAACACTGAAACTATGCAGGGACTGAGGTGACAGAGCCACTGGGGCCAGGTAGCACCTCTGCTCACCCCCACACTGGTCCCTGCCCCACTGTGGCGTGTGTCCATCCCGGTCCCCCCCATCCTCATGCCTGTGGTGGGCGCGGGGTGGGAGATGAGAGGCGGCAGCCCAGCGCCTGGATCCCCGTGGGGCAGCAGGCAGCGCGGGGGGAGCGTGCGCGTGTGCGGGGACACGTGTGCAGGCGGCAGGGACACGTGTACGGGTGGGGGTGGGGGGGCCAGGGCGAGCCTGCGGGCAGATGGTCACTCACTGATGAAGAGGTGGCGCTGGCCCTGCCAGCTGTCCCCCAGCCCGTGGACAAACGGGTGCCTGACCTGTCTCTGGGGACACAAAGCAGAGAGGGTGAGCGGCCCCCAGGGTGAGGGGCCACGGGGACCCTGCTTCTGCCACCTTCCCCCCATAGCCCCCACAGCCTCCTGGTGTCCCCATGGCCACCCAGAACCCCTCCATGGGCTGGGGTGCCATCTCGCTGCCCCCCTAACCTGTATGCTGACTTCTTCCTTGCACTGCTTGAGGGTGTCCCGGCGCAGCACCTCCACTTTGGGCATGACCTGGTGGGGGGTGAGGGGCTGTAAGGGGGGGGCACAAGGATAGCTGGGGCCACCCATGGGTCCCGGGGGCAGCACCCACCTTCACAGCGCAGACTTTCTCCCGCCCACAGTCCAGCACTTTAAGGATGGTCCCAAAGGAGCCTTTGGCCACGAAGCCCAGGATCTAGAGGTGACAGGGAGGGGATGTGGAACAGGGTTTGAGCACTCCAGGGAGATGGGCTTGGGGTGCTCAGAGTGGGGGTCCTGCAAGAGGGGAGAGGGGCACAGAGCATTCAAAGAAGACTGTGGTGACACATGGGGACCAGGAGGACCCAATAGGGAGACCCAGTGTGGGGCACAGGAACGCACGGGGATTCAGTATGGGGCACAGGGACGCGGGAAACAGGATCTCGGGGACCCCAGCACGGTAGCAGTGGATGTTGACAGAATGCACAGGACACCGGTAATACACGCGGGACCCCCGTGGGACGCCTGGGGAACTACGGTGGGGTGCAGAGGAGCCCCGGTAGGACACACAGAGACTCAACACGGTGCACGGGGGCCCGGCAGGGACAGAAGGGAACTCGGCGGGACGGCCGGGAACGCCAGTAGGATGCACACGGGGACCCGGTACAGCGTGCGGGGAGAGCTCGGTTAGACGGCCGGCGATGGTTGCACGGAATCCACGGACGGCGCAGGAGGATGCTCAGGGCGCTGGGGAACCCCGGTAGGACGTGCAGGAACCCCGATAGGGCGAGCAGGAACCCCGGTACAGGGTGCAATGGGACCCGTTAGGGCGCCTGGAGCTGCCGGGGAAGGATGCGGGATCCGCGGGACCCCCAGGAGGACGGTCGGGGACCCCGTTCGGATGCACCGGGACCCCGTTCCGAGGGTGGGGGGGCCCGGGACGGCACCTTGAGCTGCTGCTGGCGGGCGGAGGGGCGAACGGGGAACTCCGGCAGGAACAACGAGACGAGCTGCGGCAGCGGCCAGCCGGGCAGCGGCGGCTCCTCTGCTCCTTGCACTGCGACGCCCACCCGTGACCGACCCCGCTCCTCTCCAGCAACCCCCTACACACTTTGGGGTTGCTCACCCACCCGTGACTGATCCCGCCCCTGGTGTGGGACTCCCCCCTACACACGTCAGGGTTGCCCATGACCTTCGTGCCTGATCCTGCCCTCCCTCCAGGACCTCCCTTGCACACTTTGGGATTGCCCCTTCACCCTTTCCTCCTCCCTTTGTACCCCACCTGCCGCAGCCCTAAGGAGGTGCCTGCAGCCCCCGCTGAGCCCCAGCATGGCCCCGGGCACTGAGGGGCTTTATGGAGGAGACTTGAGCGGGCTGATGTACAGGATGAGCTTCGGGTGATGCAGGGGTGTCCTGAGCCCCCAAATTGGATGCTCTGAGCGACTCCCAGGGAAGGGCAAGGGGTGAAGCCCCCACAGATATGGTGCTGCTGGGCTGAGAGGGGGGCACTGCTGGGTGAACAGGCAGCTGAGAAAGTAGCCACTGGCCCAAGATTGTTCCAAATTAAAAACTCTTTATTTAAACTCTCTCCCATTCCCCCTTCTCCCAGCCTGGAGAGATCCTGCTGCTTCACTAGGCCCAGGGGCTGGGTCCAGCACCCGCACAGCAGGGAGGGGGGAAGCTTGCAGGAGCTGTCGGCATGAGGGTCTGTGTCCCACAAAGCAGCCCTGGAGCACCCTGTGCCCCACATCCCTGTGCTGCTGCACCCCTGCCCCTCAGTGACCGGGCTGCTGAGGGCCTGTGTGCGGCTAATCCCTGACTTGGGCATCGTCACGTCGAGCAGTGCAGTCCCCACTCCGCCTTTGGGGTATGCCTCCCAAGTGGGGAGCACGGGCCACCCCAGTCTCTTCCCGGCCTGCCGGGTGCTGCTGTCATTTGCGTCTGCCAAAGATCGACTTCTTGCTGGGATTCTTCTCGCCCACGCTCAGCCCGATGAGCAGACGCGCCTTCTCGTCCTCCTCCTGCTGCTGGATGGTCCCGTCCGATTTGTTTTCCAGCTTCCCTCGGGCCTCTGCACCCGCCGCTGGCTTCAGGCGTAGCTTCTCTTTGATTACCTGCCCCAGGATTTAGGGGGCTTAGCACCCCATGGCCACACCCTGGCCCCTTGGCAGCGGTGAGAGCCTGAGCTGCTGAGCCAGTGCGTCTGCTTCCCGCTCCGGAGCATGTGCCACCCACCCTGGGGCAGCTCCACAAGCCTCCGGAGCAGGAAGTGGGACGGGTTCCCACATACCTGTGCCACCAAGGCTTTGCGGCTGTCCCTCTTCACCGCCATGGCAAAGTCCAGCCATGTCCAAGTGTTGTTGTGGTACTCCAGGCACGGCAGCACCAGGTTCAGGTCACCCCAGTCCACGCTGTTCTTCTCACCCTGGGTGACAGGGGTGTCAGGCAGTGTGGGATGATGCCCCAGGCCACCCCCAGCACACCCTGTCCCACCGGCCTCGCACCTTGTAGCTGACACAGAGTGGCACCTGTGGGATCTTGATGTAGATGAAGGAGTTGTTCATGGCCGCGCGCTCCTTCATCTTGTCAATATCATCCACAGGATGCTGGGGAGAGAGCAGGAGCCGTGAGCAGAAGGGAAGGAGAGGGGACACAGCCAGGAACCAGCAGGGAAGGGACAGCCAGGCACCAGGCCATGGCATTGCTTCATCAGAGAGGTGAGAGCTGCTCTGGCATGGTGTTAGAAATATGAGATGCTGCAGGGATCACATCAAGCGTGCAGGCGCCTGGCTGTAAAGGATGCAAATCCTCATGGTGGGAGGGAGCAGGAGAAAACAAACAACCAAGTGGGGGAGGACATGGCTGCCCAGCTCTGCAGCCAAGGAAGAACAGATTGACACCACAGCAGGGCTCCCCCAGATTCCCCCAAGGCAGCAGGAGGTACCTCGGGTGCTTTTCGGAATGATCTTCTGACACCTGATGTCCGATTCAGTCCCTGAGCAACTCCCTTCCCTGGGCCCAGTGAATCATCGGCCGCGATCAGCTGTCGCGGCTTCACCACAGGGATCCCTGGGGAAAACAGGGTGGGAAGCGGTGGCTGGTGTCCAGCTGGGGGTTAGCCATGACCCAGACCCTCCCACTAGCTCCCTGTCCACAGGGCAGACCACAAATCCCTGTTCTTCAACACAAAGCCTGCCAGCAGCTGCCCGCAAACGTAACACGGACTTGCAGCCAGAGCTGCTCAAGGACATCCAGGGAGGAGGGTGATCATGAGCCTCTCACCTGTCGTTACCAGCTTGGACTTATCTTCCTCATCCCCCACCTCCTCCTCCTCCATATTACGGCCAGGGAAGAAGAAACCCATCATCCTGTGGAAGAACTGGTGGGTGAGCTGGATGGTGAGAGGTACCACGTTCACCTGTGGGGAGAGAGACATGTCAGAGCCAGGCACATGCTGCCTGTTGCCCCAGGGGGACCCTGGCAACTCCCAGCCTGGCTCTAGCACCTCAAAATGCTCTTTGATGGAGATGCCTCCCACGGGTGGCCGGACCTTGCTGAAAATCCTCAGTGCCAGCTGCCGGCCCGACTGGCAGGAGCTCTGAGGACGCAGCACCACCTGCAGGGAAGAGGATGGGTGGCTGGGGTGAGGACAGGCCACTCTGGCCAGGCCTCCCGTGTGTCCCCAGGATGCAGATCTGTTCCCCCAGGCTGCCACTTGCCTTGTACACAGCGTTGGGCAGGAGGTTGTTCATTGTCACCCAGCCCAGCTCCAGCAGATGCTCAGCTGTGTCATCAGATTTGTTGACCTGTGTGGACAAAACCGTCAGCCCCTCCATGTGCCTATCCCCAGCTCAGGGGCTGTGGGAACCACTGGCCAACTCCACACCTTGCTGTAGAGGAAGCGCTGGAGCTCCAGCTCAGCTATGCCCAGCTGCCCATCCTCCTCCGTCAGGCGCCAGCGGGCCTGGGCGAAGTAGAACTCAGTCCGCCGTGCCACACTCACGTCCTCCGGCTGCTTTCGCAGCTCCATCTTGTTGGCTCGCTGCAGCTGGAAGTCTTTGAAGCACCTGCATCAGAGATGTGGGAACCCTGATTAAGGGGGACAAAACGCTGGGGAAGCCAGAGATCACAGAATCATAGAGTTGTTTGAGTTGGAAGGAACCTTAAAGACCATAGAGTTCTAACCCCCTGCCATGGGCCACTAGACCAGGTTCCTCTAAGCCCTGTCCAACCTGGCCTTCAAGATTTCCAGGATGAGGCGGCCACAGCTTCTCTAGGCAACCTATGCCAGGGCCTCACCACCCTCACAGGACATAATTTCTTCCTGATATCCAATCCCAACCTGCTCTCAGTCTGAAGCCATTCCCCTTTGTTCTACCTGATCAGTATGTTCAGCTCCTCACTCTCCAGCTGCAGGTCAGCTTTCTCCTGGCTCAGCTGCTGCTGCAGCCTGTGGTTCAGGTCGAGCAGGATCTCGTTTTTGCTGTCATCCTTCAAGGACTGAAGGACAGACAATCCTCAGCACCCTCTGCCTGGGAATGGGGATCCCAAGGAGGCAGGCGCTGCCTGGGTGTGGGCTCACCTTCATGTTGGAGTACATCTGCTTCTCCAGCTGCCGGATCTGGGCCACGTGCTGCCTCACAGCCTCTTGCAGGTGTAGGATACTGCTGCGCTGCTCCTCGGGGTTGCTGGAGATTTCCAGCTGGAAGCGCACCCGCTGTTTCTTCTCACTGTGCTCCTGGACACAGGGATAGAGGAAGGTTAGTACTGTCTGAGTGCAGTGAGTGACACGGTGACCTGAAGTCCATGGGTACCTTTCGTTTGGGCTCCACATGCAGCAGCAGGTTGTTGACTATGTCAAGGATCATGGCATACTGTGCGGGGTTGGTGGAGATCTCCAGGTCATGGTGGATCAGTGTGAAGGTGTCCACAGCTCCTGCAGAGACACAAAAAGGAAAGCGGGGCATCAGCATAGCCAGAAATGGGACCAGCTAGAGATGGATGGTGGTTACACTGGTTCCAGCAAGCATAGCATGTCCAGCATGGCATAGTGCACTGCAGGAGCTGGGGACCCCTCCTGTATGCATCCCTCTGATCTCAGCAGGGCCAAAACAGACCATACCTGGAGTTAGCCAGCTCTGAGTCAAGCACTCCCCAAGGCACACTCCCTGGATATACCCACCCTCCTGCTTCTTCAGCAGATCCTCCTTCTCCTGGTTGGCAGGAGTCTCAGGGGGCTTTATCTGCGTGGCCAGCTCAGGGTCAATGTCATGGCTGTAGCTGATATAGTACATGCGGCAGCTGCAGCGAGAGATGATCCTCTGTACCTGCTGGGTCTGCTGGGCTTCTGAGGGCTGATTCCAGTCTGGGGGTAGGCAGAAGACACATGGTAAGAGAGCCATCTCCCAGAAACTTGGGGACTTCATGGTGCAGGGCTCAGAGCATCAGCCAGCTCCTGGAGCCATGCAGGGACAAGGCAGGTGTGCTCAGCTCCAGCAGCCTTGGGGTCACAATCAGGACCGAGGCAGGCACAGCAGCCAGCGCTGTGGGCAGTACCTGTGGTGGTGCTGACCATGCCCCCCACTGCCTGCCCGCTCTCCATCAGCTCCTGCACTGAGTCCAGGCTCCGTTGCCGATGCTCCTCGATATTTTTCACCTGAGGAGGCAAGGAGGTACCACTGGATGTCCCCCCTCTCTCTGCCTTGGCCAGGGCACTGACAGCACTGCCTGTCCCCCACACAGCTCAGCTGTGACAGCCCCTCAGCCCCTCACCTCCAGCCAGAGCTGTCCATGCTCCCCCTCAGAGGGGCTGCTCTCTGTCGTGGCAAAGTACTGCATGCCGTCTAGCAGGCATGTCCAGGATGTCTTCTGCTTCAGTGTGTCCCCGTACCAGGCCGGGTGGTGCTGGCACTGCAGCAGCTGGGCCTTTGCGGCAGACACAATCACACAGCCCTCCGTCTCTGCACCACGCAGAACCATCTGTGTGAGGAAGAGACCCTAGAGGTCACACAAGCTTTTCTGAGCCAGGCATGGCCCCTCACAGCCAGGCTGTGGGTTCAGGCAGGTACCTGGCAGTTCACCAGCTCAATGAGGCAGTTGCGGTTGTAGATGTCGTCGGTCTGACAGGCAGCGATGCCACAGAGCTGCTCGCTGGCTCCTGACTCCTCCTCTGTGAACACCACAAACTTGTCTGTTTCCTCAATGAGCTTCTGCAGCATGTAGGCCCCTGGGGAGGTGAATGGGTCAGTGCAAGGCTGCAGAGGGCTGACTGGGAGGTACAGGGTGAAGGTAGGCATGGGTTTGGGCTGGTAGTCTTCCCCTCCCCGCCTTGCTCACCCCCTGAGGAGGCTCTCTCGGGACGCCCACTGGTGATGGGAGCGGTCACTCTGGCAGGGATGGAGTGAGCAGAGAGTGGGCCCCGCTTCAGCTTCTTGGCCTGGAGCTGCGTGTCGATCTTCAGCCCCTTCAGGGCCTCGGTGGACAGGTTGCGCTTGAGCACAGCCGCTTTCTTGTAGCCGTCGTAGAGGCCGAAGGCGATGTCCCGGTTTGTGGTGGTCCAGGATGCCCGCAGGTCCACCAAGTGCAGCTGGTGCGTATGGAAACCATCATCCCCATCACGCAGGGGCAGCTCCTGGGCACAGAGGGTTAGATCCTCAGGAGGGCAAAGCCTCCACCAGCCCCTGACCAGCAGCCTCACACATAGGGCCTGGGAGCCCTGCCAGTCCCTGCAGGCAGAGCATGGGGACCAGAGCCTGGGAGACCACCCCAGAGCCTCCAGCACGGGCCCATGCCAGGGATGTTGTGTGTGCAACAAGCTCAGGTGCTTGGGAGATCAGAGGCCCTAAAGGTCTGTCTCCTCTCCAGCCAAATCCCTCCCCCATTGCATCCAACAACCAAGGTCCCCTTGTCCTGGGGATGCCACCAGGCCAGCACAGGCTGCCGTGCCCTGTGTTTGCAGCGGTACCTCTTCAGCCGTACGGTTGCTGTGCCGCTGGTAGGTGAGGGAGGACAGGCTCAGCAGGTGGGTTTTCTTCACCAGGGTGTCAAGCTGGTGGTCAGCATTCTCATCACAAGTGGAGGCCATGAGGTGCACAGTGACCTGGATCAGGTCGCTCACCATCTGTGTGATGCTCCACTCCGAAATGAGGCGTCGCATCACTGTGCCAGCTGGGGGACAGGGAGAGGGGTCAGCCAGAGTCCTGCCGTACCTGGAAGCGCTGCTGGCAGGATTCCCACTCACCCTGTGGGATGAGCCGCTGGGTGCCACGAGTGAAGATGTGTCCCTGGCAGCACTCCACCTGGATGCCCCGCTGCTGGGCAAAGGAGGCCCAGTAGTGCACCTGTACGGGAGCAGAGAGCAAGGGCTGAGAGCCCAGCACAGGCAGAGCAGGGAGGTAACACCAGACCTCCACCCCTGGGACTTGCCTGCAGCCGGGGGAAGAGTGCAGTGTAGGACAACTGCTTGTAATGCTGCCCCAGCTTCTTCTTGCTGGGTTTCATGTTGTTGAAGAGTTTCCCACGGCAGATGGGCCGTGTCACGCTGGTCCACGTGGCCCAAAAATTCTGCATCCAGCGGAGGGTGCTGCTGTAGAGCAGGATCCGGGGCTGGGAGTGCTCTGAGAATATACCTGCTGTCAGCACCACGGGGAGGGGATATGGCAACATCTAACCCAGGACCAGTAAGGATTGCTGAAACCACCATGCTCTGCCCTATCGCCCTGGTCCCCAAGGTATCCCCACGATGCTGTCACCCACCTTTACTGGGCTGCGTCAGGTCCATCCGGATGGAGAGGTTGAGGTTCTCGGAGCGGAAGGCACGGTAGGAGTCGTACTGCTGCCCCACTGGCACCTCGGGCAGGAATTCAGGGGAGCGCAGCACCACGCCATGGTGGTCATGGGGGTTCCCATGGCACAGCCACTGCAGATCCAGTGTCATGCACAGGTCAGGCAGGTGCAGGAAGCAGCAGTCGTCATACCTGAATGCAGAAAGAGACCCCAGTCACTCCCTGCCATTGGTGGGGGTCCCCACGCTCCTGGGCCCACACTCACTTGGAGGCTGTCCGGACGTTGATATCCAAGTTGCCCTTGAAGACAAACTGCCCGGGCTTCCAGTGGAAGGACAGTTGGCTCCACTCCCAGTGCATGTTCTCTGTGGTGTTGTAGGGATCCTGCAAGGACAAGTGCAAGGAAGAACAGGTAGGAACTCACCCCATGGCACACTCTGTTCCCCATCCCAGCAGCACCCACCTCAGTGGCCAGCTGGTGCAGGTTGGCCTGTTCAATGTCCATGTGCCAGTTTCCATGGAAAAGAAGGCGGCTCTTGTCCCACCAGGGCAATGGAGCACTGGGGTCCTCTGAGGGCTTAGTGAGAAGATCCACGCACTGGCCGATCAGGGTCCAGGCTGGGTCCCAGCAGGGCCCCCATACAATGGTGTACTGGGAGATCACAGCTGGAAACAAAGAGTATGGCTCAACCATTTGCACATCCCACGCAGTCCTGTCCCTACCCTGGCACAGAGCCTCCCATTCCTCCACCTCTTACAGTGAAAGTCGTGGTAGAACTTCAAGGGTGGCATGTTCCTCTCCACTGTTGCATCTCCCCAGGGCAGCCCCAGCTTCAGGACCTGGCGGCGCCGGGAGCAGGCCTGGCCACACTGCTCGGCTCCAATCAGCCGCCCGGAGAGCTGCCAATTCCGGATCTCAAAGAGGTAGCGAGGGTAGTCACGGATCCGCACTGTGGGGCAGAGGAAGAGCTGAGAGATGGGGCAGCAAAGGGACACTGCCCTGGTCCCCCACTGTGGGCCACAGGAGGTGCCACTGTCCTGTTACATCTCTGCTAGCTTCCCACTCCCTTGAACCTCCAAAAATCATGTTCCCTGCTTGGTTACAAATGGTGCCAGCAGGTCCCTGTCCTGGGAGCCCAGACCATGCAGCCATCCTGCTGTCCCCAAGGGCACGCTCACATGAAGCAACTCACCGAAGAAGCTGCCAACTCTGCCCTTCATCATGCGGCACCACTGGGTGACCATCTCCAGACCCTCAGGGGGGAATGGGCTGACGTCATCCACATCTCTCATCTGTTCCAACACACGCTCTGTGCCATGGAAGGACTCATCCGCCATGGCCACCAGCTCCAGGTGGGCCAGGGTCCAGGTGAGGAGGGCCCTCCGCATGGGTGTGTTGGCATAGAGCCGCCGTGAGCGCTGGATGTAGATCTCGATGTTCTTTTTCTCCAGGGAGGCATAGAGCTCCTCGATCTTGCGGGCAGGCAGCAGCTCACCGTGCTGCTTCCGCAGCGCAGCCACCTTGGCGTCCAGCAGCTGCAGGCGCTTGGCACTCTCCTTGCTCTCATCCTTCATCAGCTCATAGTTGTCTCGTAACTTGACCTCAAAGACATCATCCAGGAAGACCCAGGAGAAGTGGGTCACTTTGAGCAAGAGATCAGGGGGCAGCATTGTGCTGGTGGGGCGCCCAGGTCGGTGAAGGCCTTTCAGCCACTTCTGCACGCCCACAGCAGCGTCCAGTGTGCGGGAGAAGTCATACTGGTAGGGGAACTCAATGGTCACGCTGGCAAAGGAGAAGGCCCAGCCGCGGTTGCGGAGGGTGCGCAGGGTGGGGAAGGCGTCACGGTGCCGGACGACCTCCTCCAGCTCTGGCAACAGCTTCACCTCTGCTTCCTTGAAGCTGAAGATGCTGTGTCCATCAAAGCCAGCGGCCAGCTCGGGGCAGTAGCCATGCAGGGCACTGCCATGCCAGTTCACCGAGGTCCGCTCAGCAGCCAGGCTGATGTAGTTGGCCTCAGAGACAAAGGCTGTGATCTTGGCAGAGCTCAGCTCCAGGGACAGGGACAGGAGTCTTTTGGGAAGGGGTCCTTTTGGCTGGAGGGGCCCTGGTGACTCAGTAGGGGTGGCTGGGTGGGATGTGGGGCTCTCTGGGGTCAGGGAGGAAAGCGTCCTGTGACCAAGGGCACTCCGCAAGGCTTCATGGCACTGCAGGGTGGCCAGGGTGTGATGGTACAGGTGCATGTGGTCAGGAGGGCTCCACAGCACTGCCAGCCCCTCACCGCACTGGACCTGCAGCAGAGAGAGCAAGCAGGAACCACATCACTGCCGGGGCCAGCACAGCACAGCCCTGTTCTCCTCCCCAGCACCTTTCAGTGCCAGCCAACCCTCCCCCTGCCCCATTCACCCCAGTCACACCAGTACAGAGTGAAGCACTGGCCTGATGCCCAAACCAACCTCCAGGGAGCGAATGCTGCTGTGGTAGGTGACAGAGAGCATGGAGAGGTTGGCCACTGGGTTAGGGATGGCAGGAGCTTTGCAGCACGGCTGCATCTTCTCAGTGATGCTCTTCACCAAGGCCAGCACCATGCCCTGCACGCTGACCGTGCAGCTCTCAGCACTTCCAAGAACAGTCAGCGTGTCCAGACGCAGCTCCAGGGCACCTAGAGAGACAGCATGTCAGTGCTGGAGGCAGGGAGCAGGCACATCACAACATGCCAGACTCCTGACTGCGGGGTTATTCCAGGACAGCCACCTGGAATCAGACTGGATGCTACTTACCCACTAGGGCTGAGAGCGTGAAAAGATTCACATCCTCCACTTTCAGATCTACCTTCCACAGTAGCCCCCAGGGCTCACTGGAGGCAGAGGGCCGCTGCTTGGCAAGGTCAGCTTTGCCAGGGCGTGGGCAGAACAGGGGCAGGACCCTGGCCAGGCACTCAGTGCAGGTGTCTGACGACTCCACTTGCAACCCCCGGATGGTGCAGTCCAGGAAGAGCGTATCTGACTGGGCGCTGGACATGCCCAGGGGCTGGTTGTAGCTGCCCTGCAGGACAAACAGGATGACCACTCTCAGGCTGCAGAATGTTCCTGTGCCAACCACATGGAGACAGCTATCTGTCCCCTGAGAGCCACCCTTGCTCCCTTGGCTTGCCCCTCACCTGGAGGTTGAAGGAGTCGAGGATGAGGGCTTCTCCCCACACATGCATGTTGGGGGGATGTGGGGCACGCTGGATGTGCGAGTCATTGCCCACACGCCAGCACAGGTGGTCCACGGCCAGCACGGCTCGCTGGTGCACACTCTGCGGACGCAGGTGCTGGTAGTCTGTGGGCAGAGAGGAGGGGGTGTGAGTGTGGGCAGGGCTCACCCAAACACAGGCAACCCAGACACAACCAGGCAGGGATCTACAGCCCCTGGCCACACACAGACATGAACAAGCACAGTGACAGCATGGCCTGCCCCATTCCCATCCTGGTGCCTCTGGCAGAGCCACTTACCCCCAAGAAGAGCCCAGCAGCCACCCTGATGCCAGCCCGTACCTGCAGAGATGGAGTTGAAGCCCAAGGCGAAGGGTGGCGTGTCCCCCAGCTGCACGGACACATTGACGTTGGACAGTGAGGCACACAGGATGATGGGTGCTATGATTTGGGGATAGCTCCTGCATGGGACAAGCAGGGACGGGCTGTCACTGGGTCCTATGGGCCATGGAGCCTGGTAGGGAGCAGGCCCAGAGGGATGTCCTCTCTGCAGGGGCTCCCTGTTGCCTCCCACACTCCATACCAGCCTCCCCATCCCACAGGCCGTGCACAGGGTGGAGAAGGTGCTCAGTGCCCAGGCACCTTGCCAGAGTGTGACACGAGGAAACACAAGCTGTGATACCAGCAGCTGTGCTGAGGCCAAGTTTACCTTCCCTTGTGCCCTTGGCTGGGGACAGGCACCGCCCGGCACCTGTATTCCTGTGCCAACAGGCCCAGCCAGTGCGAAAACTCTTGGTGACGGTAGTGGATGATGCAGGTGTTGAGCAGAACAGCAGCTGAGAGGTCAATGGCTGTGACCTAGAGCAGGGAGAGGGCCAGGTGGCAAAAAACTCATGCCAGGAGCCAAACCAGCCACCCTCGGTGGACAGGAGCGTGCTCAGCACATGCTCACCTGCACGCTGGTCTTCAGGGAGTTGAGGCACACAATGCGCTGGCGACTCTGGGACAGGAGAAGGCCATCTGGAGAGAGAGAGAGAGAGGAGCAAAATGAAGGTGGCAGAGTGCAGGGATGGCAGCCCCGTCCCATGAGCACCCTCCTAGCTACTTGCCCTCCAGCTGGAGGTCTACACTCATTTGGTCCAGGTCTGAGGTGGGCGTGAAGTTACGCAGCGGGATCTGCTCCTCCTCACGCTGATATAGAAACTGCAGCAGCTTCAGGCTCCAGGTGAGGTGCCTGTAAGAAGCAGAGAGATACTGAGAAGAGATAAGCGAGGAACTGCACCATTGTGTTCTTCATCTATCCATCTCTCATCACCAGCTGATCAGCACACAGGCCCAGACAAAGACACCAGCCAGTGACCAGCTGCAGCCCAGCCCAGCCCAGCACTCTCATCGCATCAGCAGAGGATCCCACCAAGCTGTCCTACTGGAGAACCAGCTCATGTGCCTCTCTCCCTCCCCAAGAGTCCAGCCTTAGGCCAAGCTCTGTCTTTCCCACTGGGGTGGGCTTTTGGACTCACTCTGCAGTCTGGCAGAGCCAGGGGAAGAGCAGGGAATAGCAGAGTTGTCTCCAGGTCCATTTCCCCAGCATTAATCAGTGCCAGGACTGCATCCCCTCCACCTGCCTCCTTACCTCTTCTGGCTGTTCATGGACAGCACCAGGCTGGTGTTCTCCAGCTTCACCTCCATCCTCCTGGGGACAAGCTGCAGCGTGTCCCTGCTCAGCATAGACAGAGACTTTGGGGGCTCCCCACGGTCTGGAGAAGAACATAATCACAGGAAGGCTCTTGCCCAAAGCCCCACACCCTGCAGCAGGAGGGAGTTACGGCACAGCCAAATCCCTATGGCTCCAGTGCAAGCATCGGGACTGCCAGCCCCTGCCCTTCCTAGAGCTTGTCCCCATCCCCATCCTGACCTGTGCTGGACTCTTCCCCCGTGCAGCGGTGCTGGGCCCCAGCAGTGACGTGGTGCAGGAGGGGGCTGCAGAAAAGCCCCTCATGCAGTTCTGCCTGCAGCATCTGGACACACAGCCGGACACCCACCAGCCGTCGCTTGCTGCTGATCTCCAGGGACAGGGACAGCGCCAGGGCCAGCTCTGCCAGGCACGTGTCATCCTGTGTGGAGACACAGCAAGGAGTGGACAGGGAGACACCCAACACCCTACCAACAGCTGCTGCAGGTGCCCAGCATGGAGCCCAGAGCCTTGCAGCATTGCCCAGCCTCAGGGACCCACTGGAATGGGTCCTTAGGATATCCCAGAGAGCCAGTGCCCAGGCTCCAAGTGGGGGATTCTCCAGCACTCACCAGCTGGCTGCTCCGGAGGACTTTGCTGTTCACCTTTGCCAGGCTCACCTCACAGGTCAGGCTGGGAAGAGCAGACAACAGAGGGAGGATGTGGACATTGCTACAGCCAAACCAACTCCCTGCTCTCTCTTTTTTTGTGGGACACAGAGACCCCAAGTCCCTGCTCCAAGTGCTCCCAAAAGCAGAGCATGCCCTAACTCCATGCACACCACACCACTCAAACTTCCCGTGACGAAAAAAAGAACCAGGCCATCCTTGGAGGAGGTTAATGTGTCACATCATAAGTGACATGGGATGCTGCTGAGCAGGACAGAGAGAGGAGACACCAGGCTGGGGAGGGAGGAGTCTCCCTGCCCCTGAAGCAGAGCAGAGTACAAGCACAGTGTTACTTACCTCTTCCCATTGCCATTCAGGAGGAGACGCATCTGGCTGGCCTGGATGTGCCAGAGAGACTCTGAGGTGGCCACGTGCAGAACCATGATGTTGATGGAATCCATGTGGATGGAAAAGAGCTGGGAGGAAAGTGCTACGGTGAGGAGTATCCAACAGCAGCACAGCCCACAACAGCCTCTCACCAGTGCCTTACCTGGCTGAGGAGCCTCAGCAGGGAGGGTTTAAGAGACAGGTCTGCTCTACTTTCGTTTCCATCAGGTTCTTTGGGAGCCTCTGGGATGGATGGATGGAACCCAGAGCCCTTCTGGAGATCTGTGCGGATTCGCACCTCACCAAAACACAGCTCAAAGTAGCGCCTATGGAAGAGCAGCACGGGCAGCTCTTACTTGGCACACCTGGCCCCATAACCAGGGATGCCCCACAATCCAAGGATTTGCAGGACCAGCACAGGGGCACCCACAAGACACTGCCACCTCAAAGAGTGGTTCACCCCCTCACAGAGCAGATCATGGGGAAATGGGGATGGCAGAAAGGTGCAAAGGCAGCAGGACCACAGTCAGCAGGACCAGGGGTGAGCCAGCCTCCCCAAGCGAGCAGGCAGGGAGCTGGGGTGGGGGTACATACGGCAGCTCCCGGCTCAGTTTACTGGAGATCCAGATGTTGTCAATTTCCTGCAAGGACACATAGGTAGGTCAGAGATGAAACAATCTGAGTCTGTCTTATGATGCTCATCCTGGTGTTCCTGCTCCACCCCCAATGCCTGGGTTCATGCTAAGAGCAGCTAAAATCCCAAGTGTGGCCATGGGAGGAAAGGCCTGGAAGCACCCATGGGGCTGCCCAACAAGAGCGTGGCTCCACAGATCTGCTGCCGCCCTGGAAGTGACTGCAACCACCCTCCCTGCCTGTCTGCTGGCAACCACCCCTCACCCAGTTACCCACCACAGTCTGCTGCTCCCGCTGGAACTTGAGGCTGATGTTCTGGGCCCAGAAGAAGCCAAAGGAGCCAATCTTCAGTTCTGCATGAAGCTTCTGCCGGCACCAGGTGACAGCCAGTCGACATGCCAGCCACCTGCAGGCACAGGACGAAGGCCAGGCTCAGCCTCCTCGCTGGGACTGGGCCCCAGGGACCCTCTTTGTCCTTCGAACACCAGCTATAGCACCCACAGCTGGATAGGAGCTCCCAGGGCCCCAGGCTGGGGCAGAGACCCTGCAGGGTCACCCCCAACAATCCCTGACACCCCCTCCAAGCCCTGAGGGCTCCCTTTGACCGCTACACACCCCTAACAACTATGCCCACACCTGCGAGCTCCCTTGAACTTCTGTAAACGCCTAAACCCCTGACAACCACACACAACCACAGCCGTAGGAACCCCCAATCCCCTGCGGGCTCCCCCCAGGTCCGGTGCGCCCCCCCAAATCCTATCTCCGCCCGCCCCCCAGGCCCTCTTTGTCCCCTTTAACCCCCGCTT